>CADDXX010000061.1:1055199-1394596 GCA_902810485.1 Alauda arvensis
ACTTAGGTCAGGCAATGCTACACAATTAKAGGTGGTATTTCATTTCATTTTGTTTTCCCTTTACGTAACTCCTACAGTTTGACATCAAATCTTCTGGGTCACTTCTAGAGTGGAAAGCATTAAATATAAATGTGCATAGGCAAAAGATTTTAAAAAAAACAAACCCTCAGAGAAAGAAAAAAGGCAGMCTGCACCAACATAGCAGGTAACACACATCTTGCTCTGTGTGTGTGTTCTTTTTTTAAAAAAAGCCTATTTGCTTTTTTCCAGATTACAGATGCAGAGTGATACTTGCTAACACTTAAGCTTCCTTAAAAATACAGAGTGATGGAGGCAAAAAGTCTGCTTTTCAGGCGAGACAATATACTGACAGGACAGCTTTCTGCTAAGAGCTCAAGTCATTCCTGCTTTTCACACTCATTGAAATTGTAGGGTTACCACTCCTCTTCTACTCCATCTAAGTTGGTCCTCAGATGTGGATGCATGAAAGTGTAAGGCTCTTGTTTCAGCATGCTTATAGGTTAAGATATCCACACAGATTAGAACTGGCAGCACCGGGACCCTTACCATGTGTTTTGGTAAGAGCAGCTACAACAAGTAAGGGGAAAGATCCATTCTCTCTCTAGATCAGACAACTTTTTTCCTGACCTTTGTGGACAACCAAGTTGCTGAATTGCATCCCAATTCAGAGATACTACTGCTACTTTTTTTTTTTCCATTATTATTATTTGTTTTATAGTCCTTCAAGTGGCATCTCTTTAATTAAATTGCCCTRGAAGTCATATAAAGGTTTATTATCTATAGAATGTGAATAGCTGCTGTCCTGTTTTCAGTCTGACACTTTGTAGCTTCAGTGGTTGCCTCCAATGAATGTATTTTCTCTTCCAACATGAAAATACACAAAGGATCCTTATTCACCTCTTGTATCCCACTCAAGTTTCAGAGCTCCCCTGCCACACCCTCCTCTTACTGCCTGCTGTCCTGACTATTGTGCACCAACAGGRAAGCCTGTCCATACTTTCCTTCTATATCCCTTCTGAGATAAGGGGACCAGATTGCACAGACACAATGTAATTGCATTGGGGATTTAAAGAGCACATGATAAACACAGGACCATAGAATAGTCTGGGTTGGAAATAGCCTTAGAGGTCACTTAGTTCCAACCTGCCCTTTAACACTGACAGGGAAAAGGCATTCACAACTACCCTTGGCAATCTGCTCCAGTCTCACCACCCTTACAGTGTTTCTTCCCAATGTCTAATCTAAACCTACCCTCATTCAGATTAAAACCATTGCCTCTTGTCCCATCACTACATGCCCTTGTGAAAAGYACCTCTCCAGCTTTCTTGTAGGCCTCCTCTAGGTACTGGAAGGGACTCCAAGTTCTCCCAGGAGTCTCTTCTTTTCCAGGATGAAAAATTCCAACTCTTTCAGCCTGTCTGCAGAGGAAATGTGTCCAGCTCCCTATCTTTGTGACCCTCCTCTGGAACAGCTCCAACAGGTCCACTTTATTCCCCATTCTCTCATCTGATAATTAAGTACTAACAGCTGAGATCCTTTTTTGGTACTACTGTAAATTAATATTACAATCCCAAACCTACTTTCTGTGGAGTAGCAGCCAGCCCAGAATCGATCATTGTATATATAAGTTCCAGCTATTCCCCTGTCTCAACACCCAAATACCTATTTATCAMCATTATGCTAGTAACAATTTACAGTAATTTATAATAACAGAAAGCCTAACTTTGAATAAAGCTATTTTTAAAATGCTGTAGTGGTTTTGGAAAGGAAAATTATTCTTTTAAAGACTAATCCTGCCTTTAAGGGTACAACCACTTTCACTACTCCAGTCCCATAAGTGTCAGAATTACCTGTATCCTCGAGATTTACATCCCCAGACAAACTAGTAATACCATTTTTCCTTGCTACACTTTTTACACATTTTTTTTTGTTATTTACAGAAAACATGATTGAAAAATTTGGGTGGAGAGGATACATGTGTGGAGAAAAGAAGTCTTGCCAAATTATTCTTTACATTTTCAAACTGGAATTAAAAAACTAATTTAATTGCATTTTAATAAAAAAACCTGCATTGTCCCATTTCCTGCCTGACCTCCCTTAATGCAATGACTTGGATGTAAAATGCACGAGCAGTGCAGGAGCTACACGGGTACACAGCTCTCTCTCCCTCAACAGGAGGGCTGGCTGATGCATTCCAGGAGAGCTCCCAGATCTGTGCTTGGGTTTGGCACCTAGCAGACGTGTTTGGAGCCCTCAGTCTGGATGGACAGTTTTCACAGCAGCAGTGCTCAAGGGCTCACTGTACAAAACATTCTTGTCTGGGCAGCAGACACTTGGCATTAGCTTAGGAAGCAATCCTGACACCATTCAGGGGGGCAGAGCAAAGKGGAAGCAAACAATCAACATCCATTCTCAGTGAAATGGCTGTAATCCCAACTCTTCCCTAGAGAAATCCTCATCTCAGGACCAATTCCATCGGCCTTTGTGCCTTCCCAACCCTCCTCCCACCCCTAACTTAACAATGTACTCACTCAGAGCATTTATTGACCACAACAAGTTCCCAGAAAGGAACTCTCTAGGCAGCATTTATTTAACAGAMAGATGGGAAAGCCTGCAAGAGTGGGTTCTTCACAATTTTTGTTCCAGCTCAGTGCTGGAGCTGAGGCAGAAGAGATCCYGAGACAGAGCTAGAGCTGCAGCCTGATTCATGGCAGCCAGCTGAGCAGAGCACATAGAATTACAGATTCTACCACCTGCTTCTAGATAAATACCTGTTAAAATGCCAAGGTGCACAGCTTGATACGACCACACCAGAACCCTTGCTGACATGCTTGATCTGCTACTAATCCATCTCTGCTGCCTTGGCCAGCCCAGCTGCGAGGATGGATCTGTTCAGCCATGCTTTCCCAAAGGCTAACTACTCCTGACCTGCAGCAGGACAAACCAGCACATGTGCCAGGAGACAACTCTTGCCTGCCACTAGGGCTTCAGAGTGTGGCCACACACCAAAATGTGTGTGCTGTTTCATGCCAGTGAGTGCTGTACTGTCCTAGAACAGGAGAGGRGGCACAACATGCCAATAGGTGCTGCACATTTCCTAAAGAGTCCAAGAAACAGATGTGTGCACAAAAAGGAGCTGTTCAAGATAGAAAAAAAAAGCCAAAAGCTAACTCCAAAGAGTTRCAGAAAGATTTTATTATACTGAGTGTGTGAATGGCAGACAAAGTTAAATTGGAAGAAATA
Source organism: Alauda arvensis (assembly GCA_902810485.1). Taxonomy (NCBI): domain Eukaryota; kingdom Metazoa; phylum Chordata; class Aves; order Passeriformes; family Alaudidae; genus Alauda; species Alauda arvensis. The sequence goes on from CADDXX010000061.1 coordinate 1,058,464, forward strand.
TAAAGTGATGAACATAACAAAAAGCAACCCTAACTTCATATTCACAACAACAGAGTCTGAAAAAAATCTTAACTTTCAGAAAAGTGAATTCAGAATTAAAAGAGAGAGTTCTATTAAAACACTCAAAGAGCAGCAGTAAAGTGTCAGACAAAACAGAGACAACAAAATAGAACACAGAACAGAAAAGATCTGTGTAAATCCAAAGCGACCCTGACTTTGAATACTGCTTGAAGATTTGGCCTCKTCTCAAATCTTAAAAAATATGCTATAGAACTGGAAAGCAAAAGGAAAACCAGCAGCATGATATACCTTCAAAACAAGGAACAACTGGATTGCCTACAGCCTTTCAGCCTAAAATACAAGAGGATTGATAAAACATAAGTTTAAAATACAAAATGCTATTAAAAATGAATTTGAAATACAAATGGRCTTCTTTTGTTATAAGAGAAAGTCTAAAAAGCATCAAACCACATCAGCAGGTTGAAGGTTCAGAACAAAGAAAAAACTACAATTCCCCATGCAACGTACAATCAAGATGTAAAAGTTATTACTATGGGATTGTGTGAATATCAAAATTTTACTCAGGTTCAAAGAGCGGTTGAACATTTTTATAGAAGGCCAAAGAATTAAAAGCCATTAGATAAGAATTCCACCTTGGATCCAAGCATTCTCCTAGTTCCAGACTGACAGAACCCACATACCAGGGAAGCAACACCACTCACTCTCCACTTGCTGCCACCCCAGGCACATGTTCCTGCCAGACCTGTTGTTTAATTTGGTGAGGTCATTTTTGTGCTCTCAGGGAAACTGCATTACTCAAWGAAGTCAGCAAAGTTCTGCAGCTTGCATTAACCAAAAGCACAGAGTGAAGACAACTCCCTCACTCGAGAAAAGCCTCAGCTCTTTGTGCYACTGAAGCCAATAGGATGAAGAGCAGCTTGTTTTTCAGTGATTTCTGGATGGGCCACAAAGATGTTCTTAGTTACAAACTCATATTTCAGCTCCAGTTACAAATAACTTATATCAGRTAACAACTAGTTAATTGATAATCCATTACTATTCATCATTCAATAAACATAGCCATTGAGCTGACAAGTTATTTCTCCTCATTTCTTTCAATAGTCTGTCTTCTAGAGTTCCATAATTACAAATGACTTAGTCCTAATTATAACAGCTATTATTTGTTATTAACTGGCAATCATTTTACAAATCAGGTATTAAAGCAGCTGTAAAATAACTTGTGCATATTTTATTATTCAATTTAAGATAATAACCTGTGACATTCTGTGCCTTTGCAAATGCCATCTGGAAGAGCAAGTAAATTCTCACTACATCTGACAAAAAAATTGTAGTTTTTCCAACACTTTACCTTCACTTTTAACCATCTGCAGCAAAGCAAAATATTTTATTATCTCATCACAGACTTCAATGAGGATAAGGGTTYTGAACTGGGAGTTTGAAATGCTGCACATAAGGGCACATAATGTCTATTACTGTAAGGTTGCCTGAAGCAAACCAAGTACGTCAAACACTCAGTGCCAGYGAGCTTTGTCTGATTTGACATGTCCACACTGTGCAATGGAAACAATTGCAGAGACCTCAGCTACTGTCTCATCCACTTCAGCTCACACCAGAGCCAGGTATTTGACTGCCACTGCCAATTCACCCCCTCTTTTCTTTCCTGTTGTCAAGAGGCTTGGACTGCACGAGAATAAAAAGGCAAGACCCATTTATTCCAACTCCCTCCTGATCTGTCTTTCAGTATTAAGAGAGAATACAACAACAGCTCCACACTCTAACAGCAGATGAGAGAGAACTGTATGACTCACATCAGCTGGCTGTACCTACATGCAGGGCACACGTGGCCTTGGGTACCTTGTCTGCAGGGCACACCTTGATCAGTGTCCCGTGTTCCCAAATGCCTGGGCTTATTTTGGAAGGAAAACCCACACAGGAGTTCTTTCACACTTCATCTTTGTCTTCAGAATACTGGCTGATATTTGTTTAAGCTTAGTCAAAGGATGCACTGGGGAAGGGAACAGTTATTGCACCTGCAGCCAGTGCCTTGTGAAAAATCTGCTACACCCACAGCTGGAGCCAGCTGGGTATAAGCAGACCCATCCTCTGGGAGCTCACTGCTAACACTGATTTGCTGCTCATACRTGCTCAAATGCCAAGTGTTATTCAGGCTTTGCACAGGAATGAAAAGAAAACAGGAAAAGAAACAGCAAAAAGTGACTTCAGGCATGCCTCCCTCTTATCATTGGGGTTGCTGTTCCTGTGGGACAGAGCCAGGCTCCTCACCTCTGGCAGCACACCCCTCCAACACAGCTGCCAGCCCAGGAAAAGGGACTTTGYCCCTGGTGCTTAGGTGCCAGCCCCCTCAGGTGCCTCCAGTCAGGGCCCATAGATGCTCTGCTCACCCTGCCAAAGCCTCTGTTACCTCCTGTAACTGTGCCTGCCTGCAGGGCAATGCTTCCACACTCATGAATCMGTGGAAAAGCCAAATATTCAACAACATGTACAAGGTATTTGCGTTAAATCCAGCAGGACAGGAGAAACTGCAGAGAGAAATCTTCAAAGATCTGACTGAAGAAACACCTAGGCTAGGATAATTTTGAGAAAAGTGGGGAAATCCAAAGGGGAACATAGCAGCTATATTTCCAGTTGCCCATGTCTTTCTGAATAATACTATTATTTATAAGCACAAATCTCCTTGGCTTTCTTGTGGCATAAGCAATAATGAAGGAAAAAGRTGCAGGGATTGGAGGTCTTTTATTCTTTTTCCTCAGAGATTTTACAGTTCTATACTGAAATTATAAACTCGGAAGGGAAAAAGTGGGTTTTGTGGTTCTTGTCTTCTGGGGKTTTTTGTTTGTTTGTTTTTTTAAAGAGCCTGATGGAAGTGACCAAAGTTTATAGTGTGCAAAGTATCAAATAAACTTTAGGGCAAAGAGCTGAGACAGCAAGCCTTGCTAAGGGGCCTGCATGGTTACATGTCCTCTGGAAGCCCCAAACTGTACAAACAACTGCACAGTCCTCTATCAACTGCTGGGTAATGCAGAACTCACATCAAGTCTGCAAATACTTTGTCCCTCCACATTTTCTGTTGTACCTAAAGCTTAAATTCCAGCATCCCTAGYAGCTAAATTCCTCTTGTTCCAAGCAGTCTGTTCTTCAATTCTAATTCCCAAGGGACCTGATCTGCAAAGCCTTCTCCAAGCCAGACCAGGTTTACCACACAACCAAAGAGGCCAAAACCCTCTTTCAGAGAGCAGCCAATTCCTATCATCCCAAAGGCTGCAGGAAATGGATCTTCCTTCAAGGCACTGAGAGAAAGAATGAACCAGCAGGACAGCTCCCAGAAGTCCAATACACAAGACTGACCTAAGGAACACACCTGCATGCCTGTGGTGCCTGAGGCATTTGTAAGGGTAGCTCCTTTTCACCCAAATTACAATTACAACTTATTCTAAATTAAAGGTTACAGAGTACATCCCTGAGTTAYAAAATTATAGATTTTTATTACTAGTGTGCACACTATTTCATTACCAGGCTTCATCTTAGACATTAAGAAGTAATTTTCAAGTCAAACACCCAGATTTTAAGTAAATTTGGCTTTCATAGAAGTGAGAAAAAAAAGAAAATGTGCATTCCCTTTTATTTTAGGACTTCTGTTAAAATGCATTCAGAAAGGCTCACTGAATGCTCACTAAACATTATAAGCATGTTGCTTGAGAAGTAGAGATATATACATGAACATAAAGCCTGATTTCAGGCAACCTATTTCAGACCASTTTATCTAAAATTGCATGAACCATTTAGTCACCTCTCATGAATTACATATAAGAGAARCAATAAACTATTGCTGAATTATGATCAAAATAGAGGTCTGATTTAACAATTTATTTTCTGYAAGTTTGCTTTGCAGTGAACTCCCCTTGACATGCCAGTAACCAGCACAGCTTTGTACTGGGGATACAAAGACCTCGTTTCCAGGTCTCTCACTGCCATCACTGCTCTGAGATGAAAGCAGGTATTGTACCTGCAGGTCAGAGCTGGTCAGGAATCAGCAGACACCTCCTCTGGGAGCTCACTGCCAACAACAAGCAGCCATCCACACAATCTCAAAAGCCAAATATTACTTCAGCAACATCTTGAGCAGCAGGAGCAAGAACAGCTGCCCAATGGATGCAGTGAATGCCCATGGCAGAGCTGCTGCTTTTTGCCCAAGCCAGAGCAGAGTGCCAAGAAGCTGTGCTGGACCCTGGGAATGGACTGATGTCAGGATGTGTCAGCAACAGCAGGAGCAGAGAGTCTTCACAAATGAAAGTCTGAAAAGACTTGTAGATTTTGTTCATTTTTGAACAGTGGAAAAACTCAAAGACKGAATGGAAAGTGGAGGCAAATGCAYCTACAGCTCAGCCAGCTGGCCCACAGTCCTGGGTGCTGCATGGAAAGACTAAGATGGTCAAAACTTCCAYCAACAAATAATGTGTTTTGATCACCTACAGCACTAACTTGAAGGTTGCTATAGCAATAATGCCTTATCCCCTTTTCTCCTTCAAAGCTTCAGCAGCAGAGAACAAATACTGTGCTGCCAGAGTCAGGGCTAATTYTGAAAAACTGTGCAGGAATCAAAAAGCCATTTACCTGAGCTCTTTTTTTCTATCACTGTTGAATTGCAAGTCAAACATTCACTAACTGTCCTTTCTTAGACTCGGAAAACAAAAAAGCTATTGATTTTCAGCACTTTTTTTGTGTACTGAATTCTTGCTCCCATTAAAATGTCTCCAGAAAAGCAAAAGGTTTCCTACTATGTTTGCATCCATTGTGAGCTTGCATGGAAGCATTAATGAAGAGTAAGAAAAGACCAATAAATGTTGTGTGACAGGACTTGCAAAGTGTCAGCTCAAGTGGTTTCTGTTTCTTCTGCCTTATCCCAGAAGATGGAGCCAAATGACAAAGTGTCTGTGGCCCTGACAAGCTGCATGTAGGCACAGCTGAACAAAACCTTYTCCAGTGAAGGTAAGGTTAGTCTCACTCAAGGGCTCCCATTGCCAAGGYTGGCTGGGAAGGCAGTCAGGTTTCYTGCAGATGTATTTTTGCATGTCMCCACTGTTCTATAGCTCTTTAAATTGAAGGGAGGTCAGCTAGATCAAGGTCAGAMKCCTACATTTTCAGAAAGCTTAATAAAAGCTTAATAAAACTTCTCCACAGACAAAATGAAAGCTTTATATGTGACTGGCAGCATCACAAACCTATTTGGTAGCCTCAAAAAATAGGTTGGAGAGTCTAACATGTTATTTGTTGGACTCTATAACACATTGCACGTTATTTACAATAACAAAAAGCTTACAAGGAAAGCTGGAAGGAAGATCTTTCTGTAAATATGATCAAAATGAGAAGCATGACCTGCCCTCACATTTTGTGATTCCCTGCTGGGAGCAATTAAGAAAGCCATACTGCAAGAGCAGCCTGGCTGCARTGGCATTTAGGGTTAACATAAATCATTCACGAGTCATTCAAAATGCGTCTTGCACTTTGTACAACATGAGGCAACCTTGTTCCTGAGGATAAGCAGAAAGGGATGAGCTGAGACTGGGCTGGGAAGCCAAGGGATGATGTTCCATCACAAAACATTTTCTAAATACCTCCCACAGATCACTGAAGAGCAGAAGTGTCCTGTTTGGCTGGGAAGACATATAAGGTTCAGCCTGAGGCCCAGCTTTCCTAGAGGATGRTTTGCCACCCAATTCCCTGATCCCAGCCTGGGCCCTAATGGCCAGTTAAACCCTGAATGGATTCTGACTTTTATATTGGTCTCATGATAATGACACTGGGCCAAGATCTCTCTCACGTAGAAACAACTCCTCTCACCTCCCATGACAAGACCACCAAGTTATTCACAACAGCATGAGAGGTGAGGACCTCCTGGGGAACTGTAGAGAAAGAACATCTAACACTTTGTGAYTGGCCAATGGCAGAGAAAATAGGATTGGAGACTGCGAGTGACACATGATGGGRAAAAAGACAACCCTAATTTAACATAGATTTTCCAGACTCCATTTTTGCTGCAGCTGTGAATAATGAAAAAAAAGGCTCCAGCTACATGGCAGGACAAGGCATAGTCAGGTAAACAATACCTAGAAATTTGATAGTTAATATACATACATAAATACTGTAATTATCACACGTTAGCTTTGGATTTGTAAATCAGCTCTGATTTCAGTTGCATCAGTTCTGATTTCTCATTTGACTTGGATCCTATGACAGAATTTGAAGAACAGGACAATGTAAAGAAACCATTTGTGTTGGTTAGACAAGAAAATGCCTTGATTCAACTGCACATTCATGCTCTCCTTTTGGGTCTATGCTAAACAGAAAGTAGAAAGCCTTTAAATAAAGAAAAACTAGTTTTTTAAAGGTGAGTACAGCATCAATTACAGTTTAGGAACAACTGCAAAGTACCAAATGAGTTGAGCCTTGCACAGGCATAAGGATATTGATAAACCCAGAAGAAAGGCAGAGGAAMCCCCTTAAGTTCAGAGTTATTTAAAAACCCCAAATTCATGGGGAAGGACAGTGAGGACAGAGAAACTGAACCAAGGCCTGTCAGTCCTTTTTGTCTGCTGTATATTGGAAGAGATGCAGAAATAAAAATACCCTGTAGGAAGCAACTGCAACTGAACCAATGGAATACACAAAGAAACATATCCATTGCTTAGGAATTTGCAGATGTGCTCTGAGACCAGGTTCAGCTTTCACATTGCACTGCACTTGGGCAGATGGGGTTTTCAGACAGCCTAAATCTCAGGTATAATGTAAATARAACTGTGGAAACTTCAGGCATGACAAAACATGGGAGGAAACGAGAGAGGAATTCAAAACATTGRGTCGGGTTTGCTCTAGACCCTCTACCATGCTGATGGATGGGTTTGTTCTTCAGCTTCATGGCCTCAATACTTCAGATTCTCAAACCCCACAGTTGGGACCAGATTTTCAAAACCATAGTCCTCCCCCCTTTTTGAAGCTTAAAGATGGAGAATGCCTTTCAAACAGGATTACTATCTGTATAACCTTTTTTTGCCAAAACAAGAGCTAAGCTCTTAAAACCTCTTAGCCCCTTCTATGAGGCAGTATAGGCCAAGGACTTAAAATTATATTAGAGGAGTGCATGTTTTAAAGAAAACCCAAACCCCACAATTTAGATTGAAAATCAATGGTCACACAACTTCAATTTTGCTACTCCAATAGTTAGTTAACTATAGGGTTAAATTCATGTCTCTCAGTTTCTAAATTTCACTCTCTACACTCTAAATTTCAATTTCCAACTACTGGATTTTGTTATTTCCTAGGGTCAAGCTCAAAGCTGTCAATTATCAATGTTTTTGTTCCCCTTAGAGGTAATTATAGCCTACGAGGAAGTTGCTCATTTATCTTTGCTTTGATGAGACAAATGAGAGAGAGCTCCTGGAGTCTCTCTGTATAATGCATATTTTTACAGCTCATTTAACCGTGTGCTTTCTTCAAATACCCTCTACCCTCACAACACTTCCAGAAGCATGAAGGCTGGAATGGGACTCTGCAGAAGTGTTCCAGATGGGCCCAAGTGTGGAACCAGTGGTGTCTCACATACAGAGAGGCAGTGTCACAAAGCCTGTTCACAAAACAAAAATCAAACATACTTTTACCCAGAAGACCTCTTTAGCTCCATTGGCAGAATATGGSATGAGTATCTGCAAGAGACCTGGGAGAACAGTATGATTTTATGTACAGCTACTTTAAAGCAAAATTGTCCTGTCAGGCAGGATTCCAGTTCAGCTCTTTCAAATTATCAGAGGGAGATTTTGAAGGAGAAATGCTTGACATTCAGGATAAAAAAAAGAATCTAACAGCTTTGTATCAGGAGCAAGAGCACAGWGCCCCTTCACAGCCTTTCCTGCACAGTTTTGGGTGCCATGGACCTTTCTCCTCAAGAAAAGGAGAAGGTAATAAAAGCATATTAAACCTGCTCTTGGTAAATATCACCTCCTTTGAATGGAAGCAATGCCTTATGAATTTCTAAATGAAGGCTCACACAGCTCCTGTTGTCTGGCCACTGAAGTCTGCCCACAGCTGGTGCTGCTGGTAACTAATGGTAAATGGGGAGAATGAGGCTTAAGAGAACTTCACAAAGAAGACTTTCAGTATAAGAACCCTTTAAGCTGAGATCCACATCTGGAGCAGCCAGAGCATGTCAGAAGTCACTGAAGGATCAAGATCTGCATTTGACACATCCCACCACTCCCTGCTTCCAGATTATCTGGATACAAACTAGGAAGAAATTTCAGCTTCAGTTCTTATCTAAAGCTTTCGATACACTTTTTAATGGCAAGATAAAAATGCCTAGCACACAAAGTGATTCTTTTCTGTCAGATCTGGGAATTAGTGATAAATTCTGATGCAACACCGTAAATAACTCTTTCCATTTAATGATGCTGAGCATGTTAGGCTATGTCAATCATCCCTTGGAAATGAAGAGGAGATGTGATTTGAAATGGCAAGCTGTGTGTGTCTAATCAATAATCTCATTATGTGTCAAGCAAACCAAATTTGATTATCACAGAGCAGCTACAGTCCCTCCTCAGTGCAGTTGCAACTCAGTTGCCATTCAAACTCTTAGTCTCAAATTCTACAGGTGAAACTGGTGGAAGTTTATTGATCTTCCAAATGTGGAAATATGGGACTGTTGTCTCACAGACCTAGGTGACTACTGTAAATCAYAGGAGATTCCAACCTCTAGTGGGGAAAAAAGAAAAGTGCAAAAACACCTGCGTTTCCTTCTCTTAAAAGCCTCCTACCTACCTACCATTCCTTGAGACATCACTTCTCCAAGCCCCTCAGTGTGCCCTTGCACCTTATTTCACCTTTTAAGTACAAGTAGCTCCAGACCTTGGGCAGACACTTCACTTGACCTGTAAAACCAACAGGATTGTTCAATCTTTCTAGCTTTGTTATACTGAGCTCTGCATAGCACACACCATGGGTTATCCCTTTTCACTGATCTAGCTGCAAAGGATCATATTCTGACCTCACATCAGAACTAAGGGATCTGCACAGGAATAAGCTCTAAATCAAAGGATGTCATGAGAACCAACATAAGATCCAAGTATATGCCTACAGARGATCTGCAAAACTTCATTACATCAATCAGACCACTCAACTCTTTCCTTGATTTACTCCCTTCATTCACAAGAGCATAAGTTGTGAGCTCTGTTCTGCTTTGTTGATATCTCCATGTCTGATAGTGGCACTGGAGGCCTTTCTCAGGTGTACATTTATCAGTTGTGTGCACACCATTGTGTGTCCATTCACAAAGAGAGCTCAGACTCAGGATTCCATCTGTCAGAACAAAACCAGATTTTGCTGCAAGCTACCATTTCAATAAGGCACTTACTCTAAGGGCAGCAAGCCACCCTGGAACAGGCTRTCCWCTGAAGCTGTGGCTGCCCCATCCCTGGAAGTGCTCAAGGCCAGGCTGGGTGGGGTTTYGATCAGCCTGGTCTACAGGAAGGTGCCCCTGCCCACGGCCAGGGATTTGGAACTAAATGGTCTCTGAGTCTCTTCCAACCCAAACCAGTCTATCAGTTTATTATTTGTGTTGAACCAATATTTAAAATAATGCCACAAATTCCACAAGACAGTATGCCATCACCTAACTAAAGCCTGGTTTCAGTAAACACATGATCTCTTTGGAAGAAGTACTAAAATTTTTTATCTCTTCTTCTGTAGTGGCAACATGGTGAGAGATTTGTGAAAATCAAGGGATAAAATAGGCTCATTTACATTTCAGAGACTCCGTCTGGAAGTGTTTCCTGTCTGCTTAACAAAAACACTGTTTATAACCCTGAGATGAAGTTTTCTTTTGCCCTATATAAAGCATTTAAAAAGCTCTGACCTTTATTTACTAAATTATTCTTCTAATTAACACTGAATGCTTTTGCCCTAGATAAAGAATTGTTTATTGGATCAGACTAAGATTTTAAGATATGATGACTAACAGTAMTTTGGGATATAATAAATCAGTGCCTTTTCCATCTTGGGTAGTGAAAAAAAGGGCTCTATGCTGTACTTTTGTGAGCATCAGTTTACCAGCAGTCCTGTAAAGCATCTGCTTTGGATCATCATACACAGAGGATGATGTTTCTCCAGGAGCTGCAGTCCAAGACAGAGACAAGCTCCAAACCACCCAACATACAGCAGCCTCTCTGTCCCTTCCCTCTGCAAAACCAATGCTGAATATGGCTGAAACAGGCACCTTTGGCACCTTGCTTGGCATGCAGACAGCCAGCAACAAGGACATGGCAAGCGCCCCTTCTTCAGAACCCTCACGTGCAAGTCTTAAAATGGCAGCTCTGCTCATGGTGGTTGACAGGCACAGCGACCCTTGAGCCTCATCTCCACTTGCTGAGCTATCTCACGGTCTCAACACCCCTCCCAGCATAGCCAGAAGGCAGGGACAATTTGTGGAAGCAACAGAGCAGTGGTAGGGCCATAGTTATAATCCYCCTGTGACTTGAGGCATATTTCTGCCATACCATTTTTAAAGTTCTCCTATCCCCCAGGAAATCTATCACAAGGGTTTTTTCCTTCATCCAAATGGGCATTTTTTCTTATTAGTTTCTGAAGTAAAGCTTGAGCTTATTTCAGCTCSTGGAGGGACCAGCTGCCCTCAGGGAAACAGGCAGTTCACTCATTTTCTGGCTGTGGGAGGTGATGGCTGCTTTTGTAATGAAGGGTATACAGAAGGGCAGGATCTGTTTGTTACTTTATTCCACAGCTTTTGCCATAATCCCCACTGAATTCTGAGCATGTCTCCTTTATCCCTTGYCTTCTTTTCGTTCCCTAACAACCTGGTTCTAACAATCATAGGTAAAACTCAGAAGACCTGAGCAGAATTACACTGTTGTGATTCCAGTTTGGTGGCACTGCCCCGAACAACACGCTCTGGTTTGAGATAGGTAAGAGCTTAGGAAGTTAAACCTGTGTTGTGCACAATTCAAAGATCATCAGCCTTGCTGTGCTTTTCACAACAAAACATTGGTACTGACTTTGAAAAGACTTTGCACATTGCATTTCCCACATAGCAGCCTTCAGAACATCGCCCTCACTTCCTTTGCTAGGTTAGGAACAGAAGGCAAGATCAGACTGCTGTGAACAGACAAGAGTTTTCCTATTGACATCTATAGGTATCCAGCCCTTAAGTATCATTTCTCTATTCTACAAGCACCAATACCGTTTTAAGTTTGACTGGAATACTTAAAACTTTGTCTTTTCAAGGACTGCCCACATCAGCTACTTTTCCTAAGCAATGACCCCCCTACTGATGGGCATGTTTGGCAATGAAAATTTTTCCTAATGTGCCTGGAAATTTTGTCTGATTAAACCTTTTCTCACAGTCAGACTGAGTTTTCTAAGGAATCAAAAGGAACAGAAGTTGCATTTTCCTCATGCTGAGTTCATTACAAAGGTCTTCATTTAGCAAAGTGCCTTCCAGCTTGGAGTGTATGAGTAAGCCCACTGAGACTAATAGGATTATTCTAAGCTGGTAAGGCATGTTCTTATGTATCTTGCTGAAACTTAAATGAGGCATGATGTGATTGAGAAGGATCTAGGGAAAGTCCAGYTTGATCAGGTGGAGTGGAAGGTGCAGCCAGACTCAATTCATGAAGTCCAGCCTGTGTGGTACGATCMCATGAGGGAGGCACACCACTCCCAGATGAAGCCATGCTGAAAAGGACATGTCTGTCAGCATTTAGAGTCACATGTTCCTTTTCTTGGAACAGTGTGAAGTGCCTTCCAGAGAAAAGTCAGCTTGGATGATTCTTCTCTGCCATAAAAAGCCTGGGAAAGATTTTTATGCATCAGCTGACCCAACTCTTAATCAGTTTCCTAACTTTTTCATTGACAAGGTACCTTTCCAGTTAGGCTGTGCAAAATCTCTGGAACAGTCCCCACAACAACCCAAACTTCAGTTCTGTACCGTGCTCACCTCAAACCAGAAAATTTAGAAAAACCTGCTGTTATTAAAAGGAAAAAATGAAAAAAAGAGGAAGCCTAGAGCAAGATGAACACGAGCTCAGGCCCTGCAGCACTACTCCCCAAGCTCTGATCCTGTCAGCACTCTACTGCTGTGGCTCAGCAAAAGCAGATGAGGACRAAGCTGTGGAGTCTCTGATGAATGCCCTGGGGCTAAAGAAGTTTTGCTGATGATTCATTAGCACATTTCTCTTAAGTCAAGTGAAGTGTGTGAGAARTGCTGTTCTTCAAGTTGGGGATCTCTGCAGCCCCAGAGATCAGTATAAAGTCTGACATCACTTCCCAAACTGGAAGAAGGACTTGGGTTCTGGTTTTCCAGAAAAAAAATCCAACACAGAATGAGAAAATTYCCAATCTTTTGCATTTTCTACTATGATGTTTTTCATGTCCTATGCTCAGCTCTGTCAAAAGTGAGTTGGCAACACCAATATCCAACAGGAGACTTACCTAACCTTKAATACCCTTCTAAATTTAAGAATTCTATTCTCTTTAATGCCAATTYCAGTATATTCAAGTGGGAACTAATGCATGTTCTGAGACATTTTCATAAAGAGCATTGCAGGTATAAGATTTATGTACCATTGTATTCAGTACACTTAGGAAAGAGATAATCCTATTCATCTAGCTCTGCCTTATCAACTTAAATAGGTTCTCACGTACCAGGCATCTTCAGTAATTGAACAGTGAAATTGCAAAGTGCATACATTATTAATGCTTCTAGGAATAGACCTAGCACTTCATAAAACAGAGGGAGTAAGATTTCAAGGTGGTGGCACAACTTGCTTTTAGCAGCAGTGAAAAAAACCTATCAAGGAATCCAAATACTCCCCTGAATAAGAGAAGCAGCAAGCTAAGCTACTTAGAATATGGAAATATCCCAAAGCACCAGCTCAAGAAAGAAGCCAAACGTTTTGTAGAAGACACCATAGTTACAGCTAACCAAAACATACATTACACCCAGAGGCATGAATGAAAAATTCTCACAATGACATMCTATCTCCTCCCCAAGGTGTTAGTTGCATTACGCTGGTTAAATCTCACACCCACAAAACTTCACTTCTGCAAAGAGCAATTTCTACCCAGTGCAAGGCAAAATATCCCAGAAGTGGGCAACAGACTTGTTGTGCCAGTGAAAAGAAGCTGGTGCATCTTGATAACACCATATTGAATTCTTAGAGTAATTGGAGTGACTGATTTCTCCTAGAGTCCAAGGAAAGTGCATCTTTTACATGATCTTTCTAACAACAAACAACCCAGTAGTTTAATCTTGTATTTTACATTCACCTAACAATGTCACCAACTGTTGTTGTGGTCTTCCATGCAAGCACCTGTAACTCACCTAGAAGTGCCATCTTCTACCTCCATATTAAATCTTTTCAACTTTATTCTAGGATATTCAATTATTTGGAAAAATAAAAGCCTTTACCTCAGAGTTAAGTTTTGTGCACTCACTACACACTACATTTTATGCTATAATACTAGAATCCACATTTGAACAGGTAAGCAAGTTTAAAACCTGTGTTTTAAGTGGAGCTACCCACAAGTCAAACCTCTTGTGGGAAGGTCCCATTAATACCTTTCAGCACTGTTAAATACTGTYGTAATAATTTGGCATTTGTTGAAGATGCATGGAAAAAAAAACCACAACCCAAACAAGCTGTTCTGTGAGCAATGAACCCAGTGAATGTGGGTCTCCTGCACCTATAAGATGGGTATTCCAGGACATTAACTCCTGCACATCCCTATACCTCTTTTTCTCTTGGACAAAGCAGTCTGGCAGAAGCTACTGTATGCTGTTGCTAATCTAGAGCAAAACTCATGGAGATAACACTACTCAGTRCAAGGAAGACAGCAACAGAGCTGGCTACTGTCTAACAAGGGCTAAATTTAGTTAATTTAATGGCCTCAGCAAGGGCATTGATCTGCATAGCTCACCTCTTCAATCCACCAATTTTCAGGAATCCCATAAGAACACAAGGCTTTAAAATATCCATTTTTCCAGGAGATTTTAAAATTATTGAAAGAAYTGTCTAACCACATAATTGCCTGAGYTTCTCCCATAGAAAAGAGATTTAAAAAAGAAAAAAATCAGGACTAAAGAACTAGATACCAGCTACTTCAGAGCCTGGCAATCATCATCTTCTACAAGTTAACTCATCCTCCCTTCAGCATCTATTAAYAGACACATATGTGCACATGCACTCACACAYTTGCTTCGGGTAGAATTTTTGATACCTCTTCATTGCTGATATAATWTGAAGCCTTCCCTTTGTTAATGGCTTAGAAGTTGCTTCTAAAGTGAAAAACTACTTGCTTTTCCACAACAGAAACATACGTTTGAGGTCAGTAACACAAAAAATAATTCATGCACTTAGAAAAYGCTAACTGTGTCAGTTTTCTCTTATACAAGAGAAAAAAGTGTCTGAACAAAGTCAGCCAGTTAAACAAAAAGRTTTATTGATTCCAGGATTACTGTTTCCATTTTTGTGATTGGATTTGGTGTTGGGGGAAAAAGTCCTGAGAGACTGGGGAGGGGAAAAAAAAATGAAGACATAAAAACAGCAACAGGAAAGAAGAAAGGTAGGTGCATTACCAGAACACATAAGACATGGAATGATTAAGTGGGAGAAAAATTATAAGGGACAGCCAGCCYCTATTAAGGGTGCAGAGTTGGACAACAGCTCTGCAGGTTGGTTGATTAGGAAAGAGCTGAAGGACACTGGAGTAGGTGGTTTAGTACTTCTGGTTTTCTATAGGAACTGAAAAGTGATGTGTCACCACACTGCCTTCCACCTCCCCACAGGGTACAAAGAGGGATCTCTTTCATTGCTAGGAGGGAATGGATGATCTGTACTGTAGGTTACCTTCACTATCTAAAGCCAAATCTCACGTATTTTTAGAAAGAAGGACCAGTTCCTTCATTTGGCCCTTCACATCCCATGTCACATTCACTTTCCCAAAAYTGAAATGTGTTGTCAAGTGTTGCCACTTCTCAGGACAGGGGATTGCTCTTTGAAGTTCTCAGCAGTGCATAGGTTGAAGTAATGAAGAAGCAATCAGTATTGAGTTGCCTGAGTGTCAGTAACACCCACAGTACAATTTTTCAAAGCATCTACTTGCTTACTTGTGGAAATCACTGAGGAGCCTAAATTCTACTGAACATTCCCATTAGACTGAAGGATGTCTTTAAAAATTGCTTCTTAATTTCAGGTAGCAGCTGAAACACAGGCCATGGGCTAGCATGGAAAGATGACTGGGAGTATAACAGGGTTTTCCAAAGCATCCTACCCACTTCTGGGCTTACATTTATCTCTTCAGCTGTTTKCCTGCATCCTTTCTTTACAAATCTTTTCCTCCAGACTCTTACTGGCTGAGSTGGATCTTAATTATAACTCTTTACTCTTGGGGTCAAATAGAATTTATCTGTACCACAAACTTTGGTTAGGTTTGATTATGGYTATTTTTTTGGTGCCTGTTGACTGTAAAGGTTTAAAGAAGATGAACAGAGAGCAGAGCTTGACATGCCAATATATGACAGCCAGCTCCTGGTTAAAAAAAAAAAAAAAATCCATTAAGTCCTTGATTGTGCTCATTGGCAAAGATCAGAGGCAGCAATGAGTTTCCAAAACACAGCATGTGGCTTTAAAGCCATGAAATCCACTCTACCTCTGCAGACTCAGAGTTTTATTAAATGCAGGTATGTTGATTAATTTCCCTGACCAGCTTGTGAAACAAGCAGTAATCCCTGAAACACTCCAACACTGTACYTACATGGTTCCCACTTCAGAAGACAGCCAGGAATACACTATATCCTACAAACCAGTTTATTTATAGCATAATTGGTAGAGCAGAGCTATAGCAAGAATACAAATGAAGCAYATACAAATCCCCTTCTCTTCCCCAACTGAAAGGCCTCTCTGCAGCCACAGAGGTGTGTGCAATACACCAGAATCAGTCAGGTGGGATGATCCACTTGGGTTCACAGGCAGCAGTTTTCATCAGAGAATTAAGATGGTAACATGGGAGATATTCTGAATGGCAGACAACTATGCTACTAAAAATATTTTTCAATAGACACAGGACTCACTATCCATGGCTCTAGGACTTTCTTGTAGTTTATAAGAAGGGTTTAGCTCATGTTTAAGCCTAAATTCTTATATTTTGTCCCAAAGGCAAAGGAGTTGGTCACAATCATGAGAGTTTAATTAACAGTGGAGATGTGATGCCAAGATTTTGTATAGCATTCATAAAAGCACTTGGTTCTAGTGCATTTTCCTTCTCTTGCTAGAGCTGATAAACCCATAACAATGGACCATAAAAATGAGCAAGTCTCCTTTCCCCAGCTACTCTGGCATTTACATACAGCTGCAAAGATAGATAGCGAGAAGGTTTAGACCCAGCTGGCAGAAATGTCAGCTCTTTCAACTCTGTATCTCTATTACATCAAATACAAACAGCATTAGCTCCTAGCTGTGCCAGTCCTTGGAAAAAATGCAAGTATTTGGGTGAAGAAAGATTGGGTAAATCTAAGYCCTGACATGGCTAGAGAAACTGCAAGGAAGCAGGAGAAAGGGGGAGCCAGAAATAACTTTAAAAGGCTTGCTTTCACCATGTATCACAAGCTATCAAGAGATAAATCTTGTTTTACATGTGTCTGATCTCAAGATCACTAGAAGCTGCTTTCTGAGCTCTTTATTGATGAGTCCTCCTCCTAACTACAGAGGACCAAGATAACACACCCACCCTCAAACAGAGCTGGCAAAAAAATCTCCCCACTTATTATCTAAGATGAGTTTAAAAACAAATACTACTGTGATGCTTCTTCCCTCACAGCCTCTGGAATCAACATCTTCCTACAGCAGATGCCCCCTAAACCATTTCAGTGTTAAACATTTAATAATAATCAAATATTCTTTTTTGCCTTTGCATTTGAGAACAAGATATGTAACTTTTAACAATCCATTTGGGCTCAAAACACCTTCAGTATTTAACAATGCAGGCTGAATTTTTCTTCTTTTGATTTGCTCGTAGTGACTTCTCACTCAATACAGAAACCAAAGGAAGGTACCAGTCCCARGGACAAGTCATCCAAGGGACAGTTCTTCCTCTGGGGGAGCACTTTGCCCTGCATGATCAGCACACTTGTGCTACCTCAAGAAGTTAACACTGATTGTTCATGTCCCCACTGTCAGGAGAGCAACTTCCTGTAAACAAAGAGTTTTCTTGACAATTTGTTAATACCTGCGAAACTACCTGGTGAAGTTGGCTAGAAAGTTAATGAGCTTCAATGATCAAAAAAATGATCATTTTTTCCTAGGTTCTACCTGGCATAGGAAATTCAAATGCTCCAGAAGCTCCTGTAAATGACTTCCACAGCTATAAAACTGAATGCTGCAAGGTTTTGGGTGGGGATTGTCCTGGACAGCTCTAGATCTCCTCTTAAAGAGTGTGTTGCTATGACAAAGCAGTTTCTTTCAGTTGTTTTGTRGTGGTTGTGAAGAGAGGCTTTCACAGCACAAAGGGTCCAGGAAGACTGACATTTCTTGGACTCAGTTCAAAGACTACAAGATTTCTAAGACTCAGCTTTCTCCTTCAAATGGTCTTTCCACATTGTAGAAAGGCATGTTCCTCAAACAGTGGATGAAAAGCTGCTGCTGAAGGTATTCTCTAAATSAGCTGCAAGCACCACTTCACAGAGATGCTGAGTACTAGAGTAGAGGGAAACTGTACTTGGAGAGCAACTGGGTGYTCATCCAAATTCCTCTTAAATGAGACCATTGGTACGCAATCACTACTACTTTCAATATTGTGTTTAAAAAAACGCCTAATCAATTTTTCAATGTTCCTTCAGCTAGACTGAAAGTAGGAGACAGACAATAAAGCATACATTGCTATATACTGCAAAACAAACAGAAGAAAAACAAATTACTCTCTGGAAAGCCRCATTTATCCATAAAGCTACTTAAAGGGCTTCAAGGCATTTTTATCAAAACAATGTTATCAACAGAAGTTGCTTCTGACCCCAAGCTTTGCACACAGAATTCCAATTGTCAGAGAAAAACCATGTCTGCCAAAACCCAAGCAGCAGATGTCATTCACACAATGCTCTGGGACTGATGTCTGCTTTCAGTGCCTGCAAAAATARCATGGCCACTTTTTCCTAGGGTAGGCATTGGACAAAATAATTGTCACCAGCAATGTCCTCATCTACATTCTTCRATATGACCATATGGTACCTCTCACACATTCCCAAAATAGAGCACCCARGAAAAACTTTGAAGTGTGAAATCCCACTTGGGGTTAATTCAAACGGACTCTCAGTCTGAGAAGTTTTATGCATTTTCAGGCTTTTTGTRGGACACTCCACTAAGAATTCAGAACAGTTTATCCTAGGTAAACAACCAGCTTTATTCAAACAGATGTTAGTCACTGGACCCCTGTGCACAGGGGCTGACAGTTGTATTTTAAGTCAGGGAAATTTCACTTAACATTAACCTTCTCTTCAGGAGGTCAYTGCTAGCTCAGCATGACAGCCAAGATTAAAAGAAACAACAAAACACCCTGAGAGACGTCCAAAAGAAGGGTTTCTAGAGAAATGCAATGAAACAGGACAAAACCAGAAACCCTCAAAGCAAACCTCACTCTGTTTGTTAAAAGGACTAACTCTTCTTTGTTTACTGAATAAATATGTTCCAATCTACTGATCCATAAATGTACAGAAACTTTTCTTAAAAAGAGAAAAAATAATCCTTTGTACTTACACGCCTCTAGTTGATCCCCACCCCAGGGGATTAGACATATTTCTCTCAGTTACAGCTGCATGCTTTCACAATGGAAAGGAATTTAACAATAAATGCCCTATTCTGTATTCCAGGCCAACATAAAAGCTATCATGTAAGCAAGTGGTGTAAAACTGGAATTATACCCAACAAKCCAGTTATTAATAGGAGACCAGCCAGCTACTTGAAAAGGTTATTCAAGAGGCCAAGTATTCTTGTCCCTCCTTCCTGTATTTTCAACTCAGCTGAAAAATGCAGTTTTTCCTTACATCTATACTTACAAATGTCTTTCCTCATATTATATGGAAGTTAAGGGGCCYCATGTACTTATTATCATTCAAAACA
The DNA here is from genome assembly GCA_902810485.1 of Alauda arvensis. Taxonomy (NCBI): domain Eukaryota; kingdom Metazoa; phylum Chordata; class Aves; order Passeriformes; family Alaudidae; genus Alauda; species Alauda arvensis. Next base: position 1,077,669 of record CADDXX010000061.1, read on the forward strand.
AGGCCTTTTCACAACATGCGTGCATATATATGCAAATATTTTCAAACTTAAATGGCAACACTTAAATTAGCAACTTTCTCCTCAGTCAGTGAGGTTGATGGTGACAGCAGTGTTTGCAACAGTGGCTATGGTAAGTCCTGGAGCAAAACTCCTGAAAGACCTGGAGGGAGGTTTCTGGACTCAAGGGAACTCAAGTGAGAGTGACCTGGCAGGGAGAGACCTGGTAGGACAGAGCAGCTTTCACCAGAGGGGCTGATAAGGTCATGGCAGTGCCAAAGCAATTGGGGGATATTTAAGTGGCTCCAGGGAGTTTGAGCAACCAGGACAGCAGTTTTCATGGCTTGGTCAAAGCTTGGACTCAATGATCGTAGAGATCTTTTCTAAACACAGTGATCTATGGTTCAATAAAGCAAAATACTGAGAGGACATTAATCTCTGCTGAATCCACATTTAACCTCCCAACCAAAGGATTTTCAGCCTAGAGAGTAAGATTTACACATAAATGGTCTGAGGTCATCTCTGCCTTRTTAGGACACTAAGGCCTATCTTGGGAAGCAGTAGAAGAAACATCTCTTAACATCTTGAAACATCCCTATCACAATTGGCTTTGAGGCTTCATTCAGTTACTTCAAAAGCCAAACTTAAAGTTCTGCTGTTTTTAGATGTCAGCGTTTTATACTGTTGACCTTTCATTCTCTCCTTTTCTTAGTGAGTATTAAATGCTTCTCAATCAGATTTAAATTTACTTCCAACGTCACCTAGACYAGCGAAATTAGCTACCACTGCCTTAACTTGATATTCAAGCACAAAGCTATTTTAATAAATGTCAATGAGCAAATTAAATATTTGAATTTTGATGTTGGTCTCCAGAAGCAGAAGAGATTTAATGCTCATCTAAGGAAAAACACGATTAACATTCAGGTCAGGCCCAACCAACAAAACCTGCTGAGTGTTCAGCACTGACACATTCCCAGTTACTTTTGGAAGCGCTAGTCACAAGAGCTGTTTGCATGTAAACAYATGTGACAAAACTGACAAGCCAGTTGTGCATAATTTTAATATTTGCAGATTACTACAACACGGTTATCACTGAACTGGTGACACGGATGCTGCTGCTATGGGATGTGCTTTGACATTATATAACACAAGCAGCATTTGCCCTACCAAGCAGGTCAAGGTGTGTGTGTGAGGTTGCTTTGTAATAGTAGAGTTGAGTATTTCATTTGGCCGGGGCCAAATTCTGTTCAGGACACTGAAAAAACCCAAGGCTTGACTCCAGCCTGTCCTCACTCCCCATATGTGCACTGCAAAGATTTATAGTAGCTTGGATACTTCTCCAGTATATGCCAGGTGCCAACAAGTCCTACCTGCCAGCTACTTTTGGCAGGTCTGCTCATGGAATTCCCAGTTTACCTGGACGTTTGACACCCGGAATGAGAGGTACAGATTAGCACAGAACCAGTGGCTGTCCTGCACAGTGGTGCAGCCTTCAGCCTGGTCCAAAGAGGAGTAGGTTGCTGATACAGGCACCCAGATCTGCTGCAGTGGGTGCTCATATCATGCACAATATGACATAAATCTGGCAGGAGAGACTACCATCCCAGCATTTCAGCCAACATGGCCGGAAGAAGAGATTCAGCAGGATCTCAGCAGAGGCAGGTCTGCAGTCTTGACACCCTCAGTCCTGCCCAGAAGGCCAACACTTCTCTGAAGGGGGGCTTGGAAAACAGGCACGAATGGATAAACAGGGGACAGCAGGAAATGGAAGAAAAGCATGTTTGGAGTGAAGTTGAATACATCATGTTGTATACAGAACTCACTAAATGTATATCCTTTCCACTGCATTCTATTATCTCTCCCACTTTAATCAGCAAGCACTTTGGAGTCAAGACAAAGAKATGTAGATTTGATCAGACCCTTGATTATCATTGATAGAGGAGGGCAAACAAACACATAGCACCGAGACAAGGTAGAAYAAGGAGGTAATTGATATTGCAAACAAACAAATAGGAAATGTGGCACTGCAAATACTGAATTCTATTTCTGAAGAAGAAAACAAGCAAAAAGTGCTTTTACCTGGAAACCTGCATGACCAAGACACATGAAGTCAGTCATCTGCAGCTAATAAATTGCAGTCTGAATACAAAAACCTAATGAAAAAGCTGAGTGCGAGATGAGGTACTGCCATGCTGAGTATCACTGTGCAGGTTCAAGGACTCCACACAACACTAATCCCTTCTTGCTGCATCCTCTGTTAATAACCTGGGGCCTTACTGTTAATGACTGCTACTCCCAAGTAATCACTGGGGTGACATTGTGGGAAGTGGCTGTGATGGTAAGAAGCCACTGGCCAATGCTGCAGCCACAGAGAAGCCCTTAAGAAGGCTAATACTGGAAGAACAAATAACAAAATCAACCCAAACCCCAGCCAACACCTCTGCTTGAAAGAGGAAAGAAAAATCCTCCCAGCAACAGCACTGTTTGGAATTCAATTAGTGGTTATTAACGCAATCACCCTCAATTTCACTCACTGTCATTCACCATTCCAACAGAGCAGACATGAATACAGAGGAGAACAGAATGCTATGGTACAGCAAACATTTGTTTTCCATCCTCAAATAATCCTWACTATGCGTCATCATATTCAGTGCACCAGAAAATTCTAAATTTCCCATTAGAGCTAACTTTGTGGGCTTTGGGGTCAACCTGAGCTCTCTGTTAAGAGACTGTAAACTCAATGACTTCAATGAAGTCATCTCAGATTTATRGAGGTACATTTGGCCTTTTAACCCCCTGAACTTGATGTCAATTGAGATAATTGTGTGTTAAAAAAAAAAAGAGAGAAGCTATATTATGATCATTTCAACAGCAATTTATTTGAAAAGACGCTCTGAAAAGAAGTCTTCAGAGAAAACTATTATTAAGATGGTATTAAAGCAGATAAGAAATGAAAAAAGAAAGTAAAGAGCTAAAAGATGCTCAATTAAGAGATGTTTTAATATAGSCTTTGTTATGAGCTGTCACTGACAAAGACTTTGGTATCTAATTGAAGGGAAGTTATTGTGAAAAAATGGGGAATGGCAGAGCCAGGRCACAGGCAAGCAGCTTTACTGTTAACTTTTAATTCACCATGCAGAGTTGTAATTGAGGTACAAAGCATAAGTGACACTGCCTTGCCTCCAACCCTCTAGAGCAAGAACTGTCCCAAAGCTTCACCCTCAGAAATAACAGGAAACAAACTGAGGTAATAAAAACAGCAGAAAACAAGAACACAGGCTGGAGGGAATATAGGCCATCTCTCATGTCTTATGTCTGAACAGCCTCAAGTCCATCCYATTTGATCAGTGCCACTGAGAAACTAAAACACTGTTTTTCCTGCAGAAACAGAAYACATGATAAAACACTGGCTGGTTTCCACGTGGTCTCCATTTCTGTTACCAACTCCTGATMCTGCATTACATGAGTGCCAGAGATATTGTAGCCACTCATTATATCCCCTACCAGAAATTTGGAGCTTCCAGGCTGAGATGCCAGGAATCAGGTCTTTAAGGGTCCAGAGCAGGGAACTTTTGAGTTCCCAGACTGCAGGAACCTCCAGGATATTTCAGTCTTGCAGCAGTTCTCTGCAAACCACTGTGGACCTTCTAGCCACAGCAACAGCCAGGGCTCCTTTGGTAGGTTGGTTACCCCATCTGAGAGTGGCAAAAGCAGCAACCCCCCACATCATCTTGTATTTAATTGGCTGTGTTAATTTTGATCCTAGAACAAAGCTATAATAAGAGATTAGAAAGCCACGATGAAGTGGGTAGTCATGGGGAGTCTAAATTCAGCACCCCCCTGGACACTTAGAAGTTTAAAAAGTCTTGCAAAACTTTTCTGATTTTGACTAACTAAAACACACTACAAAGCTCACACCCACGTATTTAATTTACTTGGCATATTTGCATTTAAAACTCTTGGAAACTCGTGTCCTTTCAAATTAACTCAACTACATAATAATAGGCCAAACACGTCAGTTGCTGGGAAATCTCACAACGTCCTGTCTATTTTTACTTCTTTTAGTATCCTCACTAATTTAAAACACCATCATTCATTATAGCATGTTATTCAAATTTTAGCAAGAACAACCCCCTCAGAGAACAGTAYTTGGTAAGATTCTGTCATACCAAATTCAGTTTAATTGAATAGCAATAATGATGCCTTCCAGGACCAATGATACGACAAGGAGATATTTGAAATGGAGCTCAGGGTCCTTACTGTTTGTTACAAAACTATGATCTACCTACAATTGGTTTATTTTATAAAATCATTATGGTAGCTTTGCATCAGAATAGATTTTTTTTTCCTTTTTTTTGCCAGAGGAAGGCAACCCTGGGCAGGTTGTTTAATACARTTGAGTTTGTTGATTTGTGATTTTCTTATTCCCCTTCTTTGTGTTCTAAGCTTCTCTGCCTACTGAGGCATTACCTCCTCGTGGRCAATGCCCACTGAGTGCACAAAGCTGGGATTCAAGTTACTTGATAAATGTTGGTTTSATTCCAGGATATTTGGCTGAAACACCTGCCACATAAAAACAGCTCACATCTTCTTTCTGATGCCAAAAAAAGTATCTGTTACTGTGGAAGCTGAAGTTGAGCCAGCTCCACCCACATGCATACACCTTACCTTAAGATCAGAACTAATGAGATTAAAACTTGGACTGAGAAGGACAAAATACCTCTGGATTGACCTTTCCTCACTTGGATGAGGCTAGTAACTGACCCACAGTGGGTTTGGCAAGGTACTTACACATGTCAAGACAAGTTGCAGGATTGGTATCAATCCCTTTTGACTCTATCAGCCCGCAAAATAATTCTAAGTAATTCCAGGGAAGTGATGGAAATTTACCACTTTGGGATATCAGAATGCGGAGTGCTATGGATGAGAGGCCAGATTTTTAACATAACTAAGGAATCATAGGTGCTRAAAGATGCCAAGTATGAAAATCAAAGGCACTGATAAGCCTGATTCACATTGGTGCAGACCTTCTGACTTGCAGGAGTGGAAGACCTCCTAATCTTAGTAAGATTCAGAAGGAAATGTTCGACCCTTTGTATCAGTGCTCTATCAGGAATGCAGACACAAATATTTTGGTGTCAGATTTAGGCAATGCAGGCACTGAACTGCAAGTATTTTAGTTTTCAACAAAAGGAAYTTCCAAGTTCCCAAAAACATCGTGTACTAGAAACTTCAAGTACCGCATCTTCTGAAACTCAAACCAGTGCTTTCTCCAAGATTGCAGACAAATTTTTGGAACTTGAATTGCACCAATATGCCTACACACAACCCACATGATATATCCTCTACCATGGAAGCAAAATTTCCAGGAGGTGGCTGACATTTTCCCTGAGCACTATTTACATCACACACTATTCATTTGAAGAACTCAGGAGAGTTTTTGGTCTCCCCTGTGAAATTAGCTGTGAATTAAATGCAAAGATGAAAACATGGAACACACTATTATTGTGCTGCATACAATTGAATAGCCTTTGAGGGATAAAATGTAGCAGCACAGAATTAATGTATACTCCTGGCTCAGGCTTTTGTTTCACGCTTTCTACCTTCCATTCAGCTCCTTCATGAGGAAAATTTTTGACATTTGTCACTTGGGCTAGGTCAACATTCACCAATTGACTAAGACAAAGTCAATGGATTTGTTCTCTTCTGCCTGAAATGCTRCTAAATGTTTTGCAGTTCAGTGATTAAGAAAACAGCATTCATATCCACAAAGAATTGCACTGTCACTACAATARATGAAGAATTAAGGAAATACTGGCTCTGCCAAGAGATCCTGGATATTTTGGGATTTTTAAATTTAATTATAATTCCTGAGTTTAATTCACATGTGATGTACATGCATGAGTTTCCATGCACAGCACTACAGCAATGGATTCCTTTCTCAGCAGGTTTTGTGCTAAGACATTTGATTCTCAGACACTGACTAAAAGCTAGACAGGGTCTAGCACACAGTGGAACACTAACACCTGACAAAATATTACTGCTAGATACTGTTACATTATTGAGGCATTTGGTTGAAGACCTTCAAATGCTGGGTCTTTGGCAAAGTATTGATAAGGAGAAGTCCACCAAATACTTCTAATAGGGGCTATTTTTTCCCTTTGGGGCAGTAGAAATATATTGGCCTTAGACTGCATCTTTAATACACAGGGCTTTTCTTACAGTGGTATCAGTGTGACTGCAAGGAAGTATTTGTGTATAGTCTGCATAACATAACATTATCCATTCTCTTGGTAGGTACATCAGTCGCTGCTCAAGACCTGCTTTTCAACATTCTGAATTCCCTCAAAATCTTGGAAGTRCTCCTTGATGCAGAGGTTTCCTAAAGGTGGCTTGGGAATTACTTGATGGACAATTGCACCAGCCTGGGGGGCTGCTACATAAATGAGTCCACCAGCCTCACTAATGGAGAGTGTGCAGCCACTGCAAAAGCAGCTGTCAGAAAGGCTGCATGCCAGGGTGGGACCCAGCTCTGCAAACTGCACAGCCCAGCCAGAAAAAAGCACAGTAGCTGTACTGCCCCACTAATATCCCACCATACTCTAGCAGACCAAAACCAGGAGCTGGGTCAGACATTGACAATGGTAAACACTTATAGCCTGCCAGAAGGTGCTCCAGACAGAAAGATGGCTTAAAASACACTTTCTTCCACTGAATTTCTCAAGTATCATTGCTGATCTGCTAAACCTTCTGCTGGGTGACATAACACTTCAAAACACCAMCAATCCTTAAAGCATTAGAAGATGACAAACACCCTTTACTGTAGGATAGCATAATAGACATAGGAGTGCTGTCAGTCCTGTCAAAGTTTGTTCTCATGGAGAGGTAGGAATAGCAACCCAAGCAGTGCAGAAAGGAAGAAAAAAAAAATCTCTGTAGGACAATTTCAAGAAAACCAAAATACCTTAGTAAACAGTAAACTTTGGTTTAATGATTTCACTTGGACAAAGCTATTTCTTCTTAATCAGCTATACTAATGTTCATGTCACTGCTGAAGAAAAACWAAGGAGAACTACAGCATCCCTGGGGATTCTTTATGTCTTGGGGCCTTTGAATATTTACTGCTACTGAAATGCAAAATGCTGGTGGTGAAAAATGAGACACTTTAAATTCAGAGCTTTAAACCACTACAAAATGTGTACTCTGAGGTTGTGCTGGTCAAGCTGCTTTCTACAAAAGTTTCCAACAGCCATCAGTGGCCACTCCATACACTTATTACAGATGGCAGCACTCTTTGATTTGTTCTCAGTTTGCATTGCCTTATGTTTTCTTAGAGRAGCTGTAGCTGAACAAAAGGCAGTGAGTGTTTTGCCTTGTTCTGGCTACTGTAGGACTCATCCAACAGGCTGGGATCACTGCTTTGACAAAAAGACSTGGCTTTACAACAGACTGAATTTTTAGGGGTCCTAGGGCCATCCCATGCTGCAAAGTTCCACAGCTCCCCTGTGTCCAGCCTCCTCAGTTTGTTGGAAAACAAGCAGCAAAATCCCCATAAAGGCAAATCAGGTAAGCCTCCAGGTTTCTGCTGACTCTGCAAGCTGAACAGGCTGGGCATACTAGAGGTGCCAGGGAATAGCATCAGAAAGGATTGCTGTGATTATAGTGGTCTGTGTCACTGTGGATTTCCAGCCTTAATACACCCAGCTGGATGAATCTGACAGAAGAAAACAAGGATTGAGAGTGACCACATGGRAAACGTGGAGACTCTGAGGGAAACAGGGCTGGAAGGAGAGGCTTAGTGCAAACCTTGACCAGAAGCAAGACAACATTTTTAATAATTCCTATCCAGCACGGACAAGATTTCCACTTAACATATCCCCAAATCTGCCCCAAGGATGGGGCACTGTATGTGTGTGTGGGGCTCCTGCCAAACATCCTGGTTTATCAACTCCAGAGCATCATGTGTGCAACTTGACTGTACACCAACATGCCTGCTGTGACAACATACACCCCTGTATGATTTTAGTCAAATTTATTCCCACCAAATGCCTCAAATTTATATCCCAGGCTGACCCAGGCCAGTAATGGGACCCACATTTCTATGCCCCAGTAAGTTCCCCAGGCCTTGAACAAATGACTGTTTGACAGTGAAGTCCCCTTTTCTAGCCCTACCAGAAAGCATTCTCCCATCCCCCCATTACCTTCTCTCCAAACTGGGAAATATTCCCTGAAAGCACTTCTGTCACAAAAATTACATGTCTACCAGAAAAGTACTTTCTGCTTTTTTCTGAGCAGAAATATTCCAAGCAGTATGCTCTAGCCTTTCCAACTAATAGATTTACCATATTCTGTCTTCTCAACGATTCCATAKATCTGAAAGTTTCTCACTGCCACTATTTCCTTCTTCTGGATGGTCAGTAAAAATAGAAGCCAAACAAAACAACCCTTGAACTTTCATATTTTCCTTTCCAGCAACTGTTTATCCTGTGCATCAAACACATCTTAGATTACATTCTTAGTGGGACAATAATATTATTGACTCTTATTAAAATCCGATGACAGCAGAAAAAAAAAGTGACAACTGCACAGTGTATCTATTAAAGAATTGTGATAAACTCATCTGTGATGACTTCCAAATAGAGAAAACAATTTCTGAAGGTGGAAAACGTCTCTGTCCACAGGTTGCTATTAAGAGTGGTGYACCATGTACCAGGATACCTTTGTAAATGGTGCAGACTCCCTGCACCGAATTGATCTTCGCCCGCAGTTTTTTTTAAAAAATGTGCTCCATCTGGAACAATAAATTTATCTTGCCTCAAACATTAAACCTTCTTTAATCCTACAGACTAAACAACAGGTGGTAGATTATTTTTCAGAATTAGCAGCCAACTGCTAGAGCAATTCTCAGCCCAATTACTTTGGTTTGCGGCTTGAATTTTGTGGCTTAGCAGCACCCTACATTTCTTACCAGAAGAAACCAACTTCAAGGGACCTGGGTCCCCATTTCCCCAGCCCCTCCAAAGTGAAGACAATTTCAYAGTCCTCATGCTAAAGGGAAATAAACTTTTCAACATTAAAACCCAACATGTAGTCAGATTTCTGTTGCAAAATATAAGAAAGGTTTTTCAAAGGCATTCTGAGTGTTCCTATCATTTTCTCCCACTGGAAATAAGAACCCCCCCCCAAAAACAAACCAAATAAAAACAATGAAACAAAAACAAGCAAAAAAATCCCCCCAATAAACCCACAACCCCAAAAAACCCACCCCAAAACAAAAAAACCAACAGACTTTACTAAAACGGAACATAGATAAACATTCAATAGAGAGGAGATTATTTTACCTGCCTAAGAGAAAATATGAAATACAAAATATAGTCCCCATGTCAAATTGATATTAATACTAAAATTGAAAAAAAAAMCACAAAARCACACTCCAAAACTAAATGCACAGTTTTAGCTCAAGTCAATCMTACTTGAATTTGTTCTAAATACTATCAGTAATCAAAATTAAAATCACCAAAGTAACATATGTTTTTAAAATTCATTTCAGGCTAGAAAACAAACTTTTCAGTCAGCCTGAAAATGCCTTAAACCTGGCCTTTTTGATTTTTTTTTTTTTACATTTTGCAGCTGACTTCCCATAAACATGCCTGAACTTTGTGYTTCCATAAGCCATCATTTTCTGATTAAAAACATTTGAGACAATCCTGACARGCTCTAATGCTAAGCACTCCTGAGAAATTCCCCTGCTGCGCGATTTAAACCATTACCCCTCATTTGTGTAGGTGCATCCTTTCTGAAGCAGGGAATGGCCATTAGGAGTGCTGCCATGGGAACAGGCAAGCACCGGGCTGTCATGAGGCACTCGGGAGTCCAGACAGCAGCAAAGCCGTGAGCATCTCCCTGCCCTCCTGCCCTGCATCTCCTTGTTAGGTGACCTGTGTAAGGCAGCTACTTGTTTGTCCCGACTGAGAGCTGGCACGCCCAGGCTCCAATTCACCTCACCTACCAAACACTGATCTCATGACGGGGCAACTCAGCCTCCTCCACAACAATTCCAGAGGAAGGGCAGCTGCCAGGTTTGAACAAAACGCCAGAGCACTCCATAGCTCACAGAGAATGCTGATCCCTCTGTGGACAGAACTACCTACATGCTCTCTTGCAGACTAATTGCCCACATGGCTGATTAAGGGGCAAGTAACTGACGGACAGTGGTCATCTGAGAGTAAAGTGAAAGCAAATGGAAAATGACAGGAAGAGCCAAGATTATTTAAGGCCAAAGATTTTCAGACTATGGTACATTTCCAYGGGAGCCTCCCTTCAATTTCAGTTCAATCCACCATTACCCTACCACTGCARATACAGAGAATCACCTGCTTTTTAAAGTTCACTGCCACACTTTCTTTCAAGTATATTTAGGTACAAAAATAATTAAGGCTTTACTATACATTGCATGTGTTAATTGAAAAATCAAGGACTCTACACTTCACTTTAATTAGCAACTGTTCAGTATTTACTTAGGAGCTYATCATGATGGGACTTGTTTCGCTTGCTGCCAAAGATATTTTTGCCATGCATACTTTCCATGTTGGTTTGAAATAAGGGGAGGATGTGGTRCATTACACAAAGATACATACATTAATGCAGCATGCATAATTTCTGATGTGATTCTAGAGAAGAGCAAGAATGGAGGTGYCACAAAAATTTTTGCTCTGCTCAAGCACATGATAGACTCCAAGCCTTATCACAGCTGCTTGCCAAAGCCATTAAGGCTCTCCTCCCTGTCCAGCCTGATTCTCTGAAGTGCCTGCAATAACAGGCCCATCTCCAGATCTGCTTCCAGCTCAGACCAGCTCAACAACCTACTGCTGCTCTGCCCTCCTGGCTTGCTTTGCTGGCAGTCCCCAGAGCACTCCCCTCTCTGTGCCCCTGCCAAATGTACCCTGCTCCTGCTTTGTCACACTTCCCTACCTGTTTAAGGGGCTTACTGAGCTGTTCTGTCAGCTGTATGCTAATTTTCCAGGTGTCTCTATGCTTTCCACCCTGTGTCCCTGTACACAGGGATCTATTTTATTCATGACAAAAGCTCTCCAGACGTTGATCTAAAGTTGTCCTTATACATGCAGCTCCAGAGCTACCTCCTTCCATTTCATTCCATTTCTCCTGTTACCTCAGTTTTTTCAGTCCATCTTCTCCAATAACTTCATGTCCCTGTTGCCACTTGTCCATAATACTGCTCAGGGTTAGAGTCATAAGGCCCTTCAATGCTTTTAACACTTATTTTAGCAAATCAGCTCGATATTTATCAGAGCTCTGTTTGTTCCTTTGACTACATAAGGACCTTGTCTCTCCTTTTTTTTTTTTGTTCCACACACCCATCTGAAATGGTTGCAACCAGGATGCAGGAGATTAGGCCTATTCCTCACAGCATAAAGCAGAATTTTCAAGAAGGGAGATGGAGAGGTTTATTCCCCATACCTGTTCTCATCAGTGCCTTGCCACTGAGACTATCAATGTGCTGCCAATTACTRCTGCATTTTCAGAGCTCAATTATCAGTAATGACAAAGAGACAGAGTGTAAATCTCCAGTTTGATAGATCAGAAAAGGTGTGTAGGGTTGACTGGATGTCAGGTGCCCCCCAGAGCTGCCCTTATCACTCCCCCATCTCAGCTAGTAAGGGAAGAGAAAAATATTGTGAAAGCTCCTRGGTCAAGATAAGGACAGGGAGAGATCATCACCAATTAACAGCACGGGTAAAGCAAACTCAGCTTGGGGAAAAAAATGAAATTGATTACCAGTTYAAATCAGAATAGGATAATGAGAAATAAGAACAAATCTAAAAACASCTTCCCTCCAYCCCTCYCTTCKTCTCAGTCCTAWCWTTACTCTAAATTTTCTCTACCTCTTCCCTGCCCAGCAGTGCAGGGGCACAGGGAACAGTGATTATGGTCGTTGGTATCCCACATTCTCAGTCCCTCCCTGGCTGCAGCTGCTGTTGTGCAGGGGTTGTTTTTGTTCACCCTTYCTAAATACATCATCCCAGAGGTGTGACCACTGAGGCTGGTGGGCTGGGCTGTGGCCAGTGGGCAGGTCCATGCTGGAGCTGGCTGGCATTGGCTCTGTCAGACATGGGGGAAGCTTCCTCAGATTCTCACAGGAGCCATCCCTGTAGCCCACACCCACTAACAAAACCTTGCCAGGCAAGCTCAGTACAACAGGCCCTGGGAATGCTTTCCTGGAAAGTCAGGAAGCAGAACAGGTCACACAACACTTCAATCAAAACTCCAGTGTTACTGCCTTTCCTTTCTGTAACAAATTCTCCTGTAGCATCTCCCCTTAGATGCTGTATATTATTTAAAAAGCAGTACTGCTCAACCCCACAAGTTTTTCACTGCCCATTTTTTCAGAAGCCTGTGCTTTGTCTGTGATATTTCTGGACAATAACAGCAAACATTTAATTTTAACCTTAGCCATAGCAAAAGAATACAATGTGAGAAAAATTGAATACAGAAACAAAAACCCACAAGCACAATATTCAATTAGATTAAATGCCACTTCATTTGTTTTCTTWGAGTCTTGACAGYTCAATACTCAATTTGRGGGAACTGTTCTTTGGTAAACATTTTCAGGAGGTAAACAATCTACTGCCTTTTTCCTTTTTGAAACATTGTTTTCTTACAGCCAGCATTTGCAAGAATGCAATTATCAATTTCTAAAATGTTCACCCCACTTCATATTGCCTTCTTTTTGGAGAAGGTAGGCTGGTGCTTGCTTAAAATGAAACCATCATAAGAGGAATTTTCATATCTCCAGGGAATGCAAAGATGACAGAGTCCAAGAGTGCAGAAGGCAAATGTGCAGCAGAAAAGGACACAGAACATTCCATACAAAAGATCATCCAAACCTTCTCCTCCTCTCAAAACTGGTGATAAAGAAACAGGACACTCCTGGACTACACATGTACAGCAAGCAGGCAATACAGTGCTGTCTGAAGGGAGAACAGTAGACTGTCGGGGTAGAAAAACCCATCCAATACTCAAAATGAGCTACTCTGGCCACTCATAAGATGGCATGGTTTTTTAGCCAGCACAAGACACAACATCAAGCATCTGACAGATTTGGGGACATTCATTCCCAAAGGGCTGCTGAAAATCTGTCATGTAGCCCACACACATATCCACATCAAAATTTGAAGKTAAAATCTAATCAGCTTATTTAGGGCCCAAATATCAGAAAGAGATCTGGATGCTTTCCAATGCCCTCGCAGGAAATAGTCTATTGTGCTACTAACTGTTACAGCCATATGCACACCTTCAGGTGAGGGCTTGTATTGCCATTATGTATCTTTATTACCTGCTAGGAGAGAAGCTATTGGACTTATAATTATCCATTACTGGTACCTGGACACATTTCCTGAGGGAAGCTTTCCACTAATTCATACTCTTGTCATGTTTGCTGCATCRCATCTAATGTCATTTTTCTAAATTAGATAAATAAAATATTTATATTTGGTGACCTTGAAAAGAAATGTGGACCACTAGCTCAGGATACATTTCCTGGAATTCAATAAATATTAATAGAATACAACAAGCACTAGAGCAGAAAAATARTGACTGATACACCCTTAATGAGTGTGGTGGCATTTATTATTTAAATGACCATTAGAAACACTCTTAGCCTTTTGAGGAATTCAAGCAGAAGTAGTAGACAGATGCTCCTGAATGCAGGAGATTAATCATTCTCTCTGTGCAATGCAGGACCAATTAATTTGTTTTTTGTGTTGTGCTTTTCCTTTTTTTTTTTTTCTCCTCACCAGTAAAGAAAAACAAATTAAAATCTGCATCTTTCTACGTGTCTAACTTAGGTAGTCAGAGGTATTTCTGTGCTGTCTGGGAAGGAGAAAACATTTCCCACACAAACTCCTGTGGGCTGGCTACAACCAGCTGGGTTAATCCTCACAAGCAAACCGTGTTTCAGAGTCAGGAGTCCAGGCATGCTGTCATAGAATAAACATGCTTGTGCCAGAAATAGCACCTGCGGTCAGGAATGGAAACTGCTGGGTTTTAGGAGATTCCACAAGCTGTGTAACAGACAGACAGGAAGGACTGGCCTTAAGAGCAAAGTTTTATTGTGGTGGGATCTGGGTAACATAAGTTACCACCACTTGATTAAAATCAATAGATCTTGGTCATAGACACCAACCAAGACCACGGCAGACCACTGTAAAAGTAAAGATGAGAAAGAGTGGGATATATATGCACTTCCCTTTGAGTCTACAGTGAATGGTCCCAGTATTTGTCAAATAAACATCACAAACCCAGGGTGGGCCAGTCCCATTCTCTGGTCAACTGTCCTYGCCCTTTGGCAGCCCTGTACCAGCACCAAAGGGTCAAGCAAGTTGCTTACAGGAGCTGTTCATCACCTTCATGACTCAGATCTTGCAACACATCATCTACCATGCAACCACAGACCAAAGGAAAAGGTGTCAAGTTYACTTTGACATGAACAGGCCCTGGAGTCAGATAAAGGCTTAAGTTCCACACTGTGCATTTTGCATTTCATTGAACAAGCACAGGAGATTTGTGGCAATGAAGTTCTGATGCTGGTTACAATGCAGCACTGATTATTTCCACAAAGATGAAGGGAGAAAAATAAAAATCATGTCAAATACCAAGGTACATGGCTATATAAGGCAAATATGAGGGTGAAAAGAATTCAAAATACTCCAGTAATATAATCAGTACTGCTTGGCATTTCAAAAAGAAAAACAAACAAAAAACCCAARTCCCAAACAAACTAATAGACTGTTATTTAACAAATAGGTTTTTCAAACCAGGATGAATGAAAATGGAAGCAAAATTTAACATTTTGGTTTATGYAAAGTAATAGCATTAAAGGATTAGTACCACTTGTTCTGGTAAATCTTTGTGAAAGAWAAAAGAAAGCTGAAGCTTTTAGGCATCCTCTTATTAAAGATAAATGCAGYAGAAGAGGCACATTTCTTGTATCTCTTCCTACTGCATGTCCTAAGCATCACACCTTGATTTGCTGGCTGTTTAACAAGAGGAGCTCTTGCTTTATGGCTGGCTTGTAAGGCTTTGAAAAGCTATAAAATTTTTAGTAGCCTGAAGCTGTTTGAGATGAAGCTCAAAAAAAAAAAAAAAAGTAAGATGTTTGATGGGACAGTTACTCCACTCTCCTCCCCTGCAGAGCTTCACWGATAAGTAGGTATCTCTCAAAAGGCTGCAGACAGGAGACCTTTTGCCTCCAAACCAAACCTGAGTTTATAAGCACTTTCAGGTTTTCTCCTAGTTGACAAATGGCATCCCTAATATGGAAGCTGGAACACAGAAACCCTAATGCCTCTTGGAGGTTTTTGGTTTTTTTTGTGATAAAGGTAAGTGGGTAAGAGTTTTGTAACGTGCTTCAGAGTTTAAAGCCAGATCCTTGTGTGGCTAAGCAAAGCAGCTCTGCTTTCTGGCAAACTGTTTCAATGAAAGCAAACAACTGAATCAAGGCTAGCCTTGTTGCAGAGGAATAGAAACTAGAAAGAGGATGGCATCAGACTTTTAAAACTGCYTTTGTAAAGGTCAGGTCCACACTGATTAAGTATCAAGTCAATGCACAATTCTCTAGATCAAGTCAGATGTTTACTGCAAGCTGGATAATGATCATCTACTTGAATATGATGGGAAAACTTACTATGTATTTATGTGTCCCTTTCAAAAACCAGATTAGAGCTGAGATGTTCCTTTCTCTTCCCTTTTTCTCTGCCTCCAACACACTTCACAACAGTTTAAGTGAATTCCATGTTAAAGGTACAGACTTTAAATTCATGAGACTGAATTTTTAGTTCATTATCCAAGCACACAGTAGGGGTAGGAGCTGGACAGCTTGTTGAGCATGACTTAACACATTCCCTGACACTGCAGCACAGCCACATCTACTAACTAATAAAATATATGTTCCTCCTCATTTTAAAATTTCTTGCTGCCAAACACAAGATCAGAACCCAGCAGCTTTTATCACCATTCCCTCCTGTGCAACACTACATTTAAGCACCTGCTTACCATTAAATAGGTGTTGACAGTCTATYGATTTCAGCACTTCCTACGTCCACATTTATTACAATCAAGAACATTTTAGGCTTTGGGGCATTTTGTACRAGTAGCTGGATTGTGCACTGGACAATGGACAAATCCTCTACAGCAAAATTGCATTCCAAAGGTTTTGCTGTCAGCCCCTRAAGTCATTTAAGCATAGGCAGTGACAGGGCAGAGAGATTACAGYGCTGGCATGGGCTCAAGTCCTGCTCCACCACTCACSTCCTCTGTGATCTTGGACAAATTAYTTAAGGTAATGGTTCTCCTTTGCCTCCCAAAGAAGTTGCAAGAGGCACAGATACAGTGGTGATTGAAGATCTTGCAGCCTCYCATAAAGAGGTGAATCACCTCTGCATCTGCAATTAAGAGCTATCCTAGGGAACAGAATCACTAGGTTGGAAGAGACCTTCAAGATCGAGTCCAACCCAGCCCTAACACCTCAACTAAACCATTGCACCAAGTACCACATCCAGCCTTTTTTAAACAGTCAGGGATGGTGACTCCACCACCTCCCCAGACAGACCATTCCAGTACTTCATCACCCTTTCTAGGGAAAAACTTTTTCCTAATATCCAACCTACATTTCCCTTGGCACTCATTGAGACCGTGTCCTCTCATTCTTCAGCTGCTGCCTGGAGAAAGAGACCAGCCCCACTGGACTACAGCCACCTCCCAAGGAGTTGTAGAGTGATAAGGTCACCTCTGAGTCTCCTTTTCTCCAGGCTGAACAACCCCAGCTCTCTCAGTTGTTCCTCACAAGGCTTGTGTTCCAAGCCCCTCACAGGGTTTATGTTCCAAGCCCCTCACCAGCCTGGTTGCTTTCTCTGGACACGCTCAAGCATCTCAATGTCCTTCCTAAACTGAGGGGCCAGAACTGGACACAGCACTTGAGGTGTGGCCTCACCAGTGCTGAGTACAGGGGAAGAATGAGCTCCCTGCTCCTGCTGGCCACACTATTCCTCATCCAGGCCAGGATGCCTTTCTTGGCCATGTGGGCACACTGCTGCCTCATGTTCAGCTGCTGTCACCAGCACCCCCAGGTCCCTTTCTGCCTCTGCATTGTCCAGCCACACCGTCCCCAGCCTATAACGCTGCAGGAGGTTATTGTAACCAAAATGCAGGACTTGGCACTTGGACTTACTAAACTTCATCCTATTGGACTCTGCCCATCCATCCAGCCCTTCCAAGTCTCTCTGCAGAGCCCTCCTACCCTCCAACAGATTGACACATGCTCCCAGCTTAGTGTCATCTGCAAATTTACTCATGAAAGACTCAATAGCCTCATCCATGTCGTCAATAAAAATATTGACCAGAACTGGCCCCAGCACAGACCCCTGAGGGACACCACTGGTCACTGGCCACCAGTTGGATGCAGCACCATTGACCACCACTCTCTGGGCCTGGCTATGCAGCCAGTTCTGAGAATGTGAAAGCAAGGCATAGTTAACTGCTGTTTTCCGAGCCTAATGTTTTCATAGGATTGTATCACCTCAATATTTTCATGTGTCACAAAAGGAAGTCTTGCCAAATGCAGACCCACATCCTCATTTTACTGAGAAAAATTGTTTCTACTTCAAACAGGAGGGTCGTTTAGAAATGTCTGCGTGAAATGGAAGGAGGAAAATTAAGAGTTCTAACTATAAAGTTGTTTTGACAACTTCTACACAAGTATGAAGTATTTCCAGCCAATCATGTCTTTCAGGAATATAATTTGTCTATAATGCAAACTAACAAATATTTGCATGATTTATAACTAAAACAATGAAAATACCCATATATCTTTGGAAGAGCAATGGATCTCTGTTCCTGTTGTCTTGAAATGCAGCTAGGAAGGAACACAAATACCTCTGCATTTGATAGAGTTTACACTCCAGGCCTGTAGCAGGCTTTATTTCCAGGCTAGTGTTTTAACTAGCTGTAAGACATTCAAACCCCCTAGGGCTCTTGCTCAAAGTTCAGACACAACTAGATGATTAGAGGTGGAAGTTCCCCCAAACAATGCATGATGTCCATTCAACACTGACAGTCAACGGCCCTAAATTACTCTGTGAGCAAGTCTGAACTTCATTGTTACAGACTCGGGAACCTCTGATTCCATCTTTGTATCAAGTTCAGTCACCTGAAGGTGTACCTGCAACTGAGAATTTTCTCTCTAGCATCTGTTACAAATAAGCACAGCTCAGCACCAGTTTCCACGGAAGCTTTGAACAATCAATCAGTTTTACTCAGAATGCATTGCTCTTGTTACTAAAAAGTGATTTTCACCACGACACTGRAAGAACCCATGAGTGGTGACCATCATGTCCACAGAGTCTACAGTGTGTGTTCTGTTACCTGTCATTGGACAGATGGAGAACACCACACTTCTGTCCCTAAAGCAATCAGCTCAGATGTGCAAGAGATAAAATCCCTCACAGTTCCTCTTTGAAGCAATGTTTTGTGTAGTGCCCATGTATAACGGAKTATCAGTTCTTAATAAAGAGAAAAACTTGAAAAAACCCAAATAACACATAACAAAGTGTACTTTT
The DNA here is from genome assembly GCA_902810485.1 of Alauda arvensis. Taxonomy (NCBI): domain Eukaryota; kingdom Metazoa; phylum Chordata; class Aves; order Passeriformes; family Alaudidae; genus Alauda; species Alauda arvensis. Next base: position 1,096,298 of record CADDXX010000061.1, read on the forward strand.
TACACTCCTCATCTCCCTGTATGGTATACTTCAGAAAAAATGCCTAGAATATGATTACAAGAATTATAATAATTTAAATATTATTTTAAATGGYTTTGGTGTTCTGTAAATATTACACAGTTTTATATGGATTCTTMATTTTCTAATAATTTTTCTATTCCAGAAGAAACTAATCTCTGTGACTTTCACTGCATAARGCACTAAACTACAAGCAAGCATCTGATACTGCAGAGCAGGCAATTTAAAGCTTTTCTTTAAAAAAACCCCAAACACTCCTGGATTGAAACATCTGTGATTTGGTTTCTGCAGGTGATACTAAAAACAGTTTCCTGATGAACATAGCTTCTGGCAAAATTATTTATTTTGAAGAGGCTGCACGTCTGAACAGGGTTTTAAAAGGGATTGGGCAAAACAGGCATTTAAACTTCCAACTTGAAAGTTAATTTTTATCTAAACTGAATTGAAATGCAATTGAAAAAGAAAAAAAACATCACTGAAGTTGGAATTACATTTCTTTCTTAAAGAGGTCATATATACTGTGGAAAAAATTCCTTTTTTAAAATGGGAACAGAACATATACACCATGCCTCTTGTCTCAACAACTAATTAAGCATGTGTTTAAGTGCTTTGTTTAAAGACATGTCTGATTAGTAAAGGCAGAAGTGTCTTATTGAATTCAAGATTGTAATGCTAAGTATACACTTCAATGCTTTGAAGAACTGCTTTTGATTTGATGGAGAAGAGTTTCAGAGGGAAAAGAAATAGAGGGTCTCCCTGAGTTCTTAAACTGAACTGGATATGTGATTTCTGATTTACTGGCAAAGACTCCATCTGCAGCACTTAATTTCTTTCAAAGGAGCTCTGTAATTACCTCTTGGATCTTGCCAGGGTAAACACGATGGAACCCAGGAAGCTGCTTTGCAAATGAGGGTTAATGCAGCATGTGATACACCAGACAGGGCCGGACAGCATTAAACAAAGGCTAATCCTCAGCAGCAAGAGATACTAAATGGATTCTCTTATTGAACACCCTAGCAGCAGAGGGGGAGAGAAGAAAAAAGCTTCACCTCTCAGATACTTAATTATCTGCAATGTATATGCAAATATCCAGAATTTGATGAGGTCTTTACTTTTTACCTTTAAGCACCACATTAGTAATTCATGAAGCCACTACTAACGTTGTTGAGTGCAAGCAGCAGTAAAAATTAAACACTAATGACTTCAGAGGTAGGGTGCCCATAAAATGARTAGATACCTCTGAGGTCATCTGTACTATCTGAACATAAGTGATGGAAAAATGTACGTTAGCTCAGCATTTCATCRGCTGCAGGTTTTTGAAAATCATCACTAATGCCAAGGGTAGTTATATGGACAGCAGGGGAGCTGCTACAAAAAAAAAGTTCACACCACCATTACTAAAAAGATTGCCACACATTTCCTGGCTTTAAATACCACCAGCTTACAAGACAGGAGGTCAACATGGGAGAAAAGCAAAATAACACACCAGCAAGTTCCTGTGCCAGGGAGGTAACCCAACAAGCTAAAAATTTGTGACCGCTTTGTCTCCTCTCCTGAGGACATGAAGGTTCAAGCAAGTTGCAGAATTACATTCACATAAGTCAATGGGATTTCAGGGCCACTTGTAAAGTTCTAGYTACCCAAAGAGTTAATCTGTTACAAACCACACTGCAGCAGGTCTTAGAATGACTTTGTTAAATTGCTGCAAGAAATCCACTAGGCTTTCAAACGACCCAGGCAAGTATGTATTGGAATACAGCTATTATGGCAAGTCTAGTCCTGAGAACTAGCAATAGAGTTTATGCAGTATTAAACAGCAAGTATGGAATTTACAACATAAAATTACAAGGTTATTTTGACATGAATGATAYGTTAGTAAATCAAGATACCTGCTCTTGGACTAACAGCAATCAGACCTCCTATGAAGAGGTTTCCGTACAACTCATTTTGCATTTTACTGTGCTTTCAGTATTTCCACCCAAAAAAAGGATAGTGAAATTTTTTTTGTAATAACTTAAAGAAAAAGAACAAATCAATGGACCCAGTGTTTCCATGTTCTTGAATTATTTAAGTACTGACACGATGCCAATATTCATCCATGTCAGAAAATGTGCTGCTCTGGAAGACCATAGACCCACAGAGCTGTAGTAATTTACATGCCTGGAGAATCTGCTCTAGACCATGAATAGACAGGGGAAATTTGATTTTTAATGCCATACCTCCATGGCAACCTGGGCTTGTAAATTAGAGATGTTTCTGTCTGCTTTGATTTTTGACAATAACCACAAAGGCTAGTGAAATATATGTATTTAGAATCAATAAACTTGAGTGTTAGCATGGATGGGTGGCAAAGGCCCGCACACTGATCTGCTTTAAAAATAGTGAAATTAGTTCTTTAAAAATAAAAGGGACAATAGGGAGAAAAATTACATTTTCCAGAGTTACAATACAGCATTTAAGTAGATTCACAATATAAAAGAGATTAAATAGAAAAAAAATCCAAATACAAATGCTGCACAATCAGTCAAACAGCATATATTTTATTATACTAAAAAGAAACAGGTAGTTGAACCCTTTGCACCACACTGAGATTAATCATTCATTATGGGTCTGTCAGAAAATGAGAAGGACAGGATAAAAGACTGCTGCCATTAGTGGCACTCCCTGAATTTAACAAGGTAAAACTCCTGTTCAGCTAGAACAATGAAATTATTGAAGTCTGAGAAGCRCAGGACTGAGAAAGCATCAATGATTTATAACTGACTGAGGACTCTGCCTTAGTATGTCTACAAATCCCGATATGGATTCACCTTCCTCAGACAGGAGAGGCAGCAGGAACATGTCTCTCCTATCTCTCCACAGACCAGGCAGGACACCAAAGGTACTTATCAGTCTCAGGTAGGGACATTGAGCCTCTTTATGCATGATGCCCTTTTAAACACAGTACCACACTGAGTCCACTGGGCTTTTATGGAGCTATTCCCTGCTTTTCTGGGTGTAGCTCAGACCTGTTCTTTGCAAGACTTACTCCAGTGCTTCCCACTGCTGCAGTGCCTGGATCTTGTCTATTTACTACTGGGACCAGGTTTCTGCTCCTCCCAGAAATCACGCAAAATCTGAAGATGTGGCTTGGAAAAAGATGGTACTATCACCTATGCCATGGCCTCACATGAGCCCCAGAGGGCCCCTACAACAACAGTTATGGCTGCAGACACAGGAATATATTCAATAAATGGTTTAAGATAGGCATGGCCAAAACAGCACCTTAGGGTCAGGATTAGTTGGACTTGCACACTTGGAGGCAAAGTTACTACAGTCAGTTTCTGTTTGAGTTGTGAACTTGCGTGCTGCAAGGCCAGCAGTCACACCTGAACCTGTGGAACAACATTAGAGCTGGAAAAACTGGAGTCAAGACACAATCTGACATGTACAGTGATACACCTGGGAGAGAAATGGTAGAAAACAACATTTAGAAAAAAATTCTGATGAGGCTGGGAACTGTCAGATTTTAATGTGTAAAATCCAGGCCTCAGTTCCAGGCTATTAGGTAGATGGTACCATAATTYCTAATGCCAGCATTTTATTTTCTGAGGCAGGTGGCTCTGCCCAGCTGTCAGTCTCATGTTGTCCCTCCACTCCCATCCAGTCTCACTCAGCAAGCCTGCTCAATGGTCTAGCTGTGTGTATAGTGCCCTGCTCCTGCCTTTGCAGGATTTGTGGGTTTGTGACTATCTATAGTAGAAACACTGCTTTTCAGCATGAGAATGTCACTTACTGCTGGGAATCTTATGCAAAAGAAAAATAATATATATTAACATATGTAAAACTGAAAGGAAAACACTCTGAGAAAAGCATGTAGGCTGCTGGGGGACAACTCCTGAGAAAATTGTTATATTTCTAAAAAGTGAATTACTTTTTCCAGAGAGGCAGTAGCTGAATTATCAATATCCAGCAAATGACTGTCTCGATTACAGTAAATCCTAAAGGCAATACAGCCTCTTCAACAGAAGAACCACTGCACTGCTATTTGCAGAATCAAATAACTTGCTTCAAGTCAAGCCTTTGATTTCTGCATGCTTGTTTTGGACTTTGAAGGTTGAATTATGCATTAAAACCTGAGTCCCACAAAGGTTCTTCTACCTTGGAAAGCAAAAAGAGTTTTAGCTATGATGGTAAAAGGGAAACAATGTAAAAATTGGAATGGAAAACCCTGCCAGCTACAACTTGCAGTTCTAAGCTGATCTTGGGAACCCAGCAAGGCTGTGATTCRGCTTCAGTTTTACCCCAGAAGAATAAAGCAGTGTCAACTGGAGATATAAAAACAGCCAAAGACTCCACATCAAACCCAAGAAACAAAACACATCTTTACTATGGCCTTACTTGTCTACAAAGCTTCATTTAATTTGTCTCAAGCTTCACAATTAAGCTTTTAAAATTYATTTAATCCCATTAAAACTAATTTTAAAACTGGAGATCTCAAAGCTGTGCTGAGCTCCTCATGCTCATTTTAAGGACACAAGGTCAAGCTTMGCAATGTCAGCAGAAGCCTTCATAGGTCCCCTTTCATTTACAGTTTTGTGGTGGTTTTTGAGGATTTTTTGGGTATTGTTTTCCGGGGTTTTTTTTGCTACTGTTTTTTTTGGGTTTTTTTTTATATTGTTTTTTTTCTTGCCCCTCCAATTTTCTATGATAYTAGGTWGCCTAATAAAYACCATCTCCAAMATKATCWCCATCTTTCTCTGAGCTGAAAACASCTTCCTSAGACACAGCCTACYTTYTGTGAATCTGAAAGCACTCAYRTTTAGATRGCATCATATTAACTCATGCCTCAAAACAKGTCTGTAAAAGGAAACTAGGGACAAACTGGAATTCAGAGACCTCAAGAGATAAAAAGGGCAAAGGGAYCTGGCTCTTCCTGGAGAAGCACTAAATGAGATGCCTCCTGTCAGAACAAAATCAAGGTTTTATTTATTCATCAAACCTCCACACATAAAATGGGGTTTATTGACATTCATTGAACGCAACACATTTTCCCTGAGGATTACCTTGTGCAGACACCTGCCATTCCTTARTAATATGTGACTTGCATTTCAGTATTCAAATATATGGACAGTCAGTATTTTCAGCACAACCCAGAATTCACCAATATTCTCAGGCTTCCACCTGCAGAGTGGGGTTTGGCATTAGGAAGGGATAAGTGAGTGGACATATCTCACTCCTATTTCTGCTTTGGCTAGAATATCCTTTGCAATCTTGTCATGTTTTAAGAATGGAAAACTGGGGAAAAAATCAACAGCTTGTATCTCAATAAAGATATGTAGATCATGGTTATCTTACCCAATGCTAAATGGTTAAAAGTAAGGCATTTAGGCTAAGCTGGTTATTTTAAAGAAACAAAGCTCCTCTCACAGATAATTCACTCATACCAGAGGGAGCTTAAACCATTACTAAGACATCCCACAGATGGGCAAGTTCAACCTTCCCCAGGATTCCTGCTTTGCACWGCCTTGTCTTTCCTTTTCTGCCATAGCAGAAACCACAGCAGTAGAAACTGCTGTCTTCTATTTACAATCAGTGCATCACAGCTCCTAAACCAAAACYTGGCTCAGTTTCAAGAGAAGAAGCWTCCCCCACTCTGCTTTACAGAAGGAGATTCTGGTTGCTTTCAAGAGTAGAATTATGAATAATTTTTAATGCTGATAGTGTGCCATAGTCACAATACTGAGTATTTTGAAAGACATACACATGAAAGCTGCACATAACTCCRTAACTACTAATCACAGCATCCTGAAAAGAGCATTTTATAGTGTTTGTCACTGAAGTGAGAGACAGAACCATGTAAGTCTATGGCATCAGCATTCTGTAGGTCTGAGCACAGCAGCAAACCCCAGTTATAATGAGTGACCACAAGAAGCATCTTTGCAACYGGTCTTTTGTGCCTAATCCTTTTCCATGGCATCAGAGTGAAAGCAGTCCAAMACATACTCAGAACTGGTAACACAAGACTTATGAATGAGTCTGAATGAACCTCTCAGACCTAAATCACAAAACTGATAGTAAAACCAAAATATTTTGTGCTTGGACCAACAATCTCATTCACACCCTGGGTTTCCTTGATGTCCCAGCAATTAGGTCACACCCAGTGCTGCAGACTATTAGTTGTTCGTTCTTTCCCCTCCAAAAACAAAGTCACCTTTCAGCAAGACTTCAGTAGATMCAGCAACACTTGGATGCYTCCACAGTGGTCCAGCCWTCCTGCACAAAGGCAGTAAGACTCSTGCTAATAGAAAATCTGCAACACAGAACTCCCTGTTAAAAGAGCTGGCAGATGGCAATTCAGAGGAGGAATTTCTGGAGAAAGAGAAACAATGAGCAGCAAATCACAAAAAGGTTGGCACAAAAGYTCAATTCATGACCTTTATAAAGCCCTCAGTACACACAAAGCCTAGCTATACTTTTTGGCTCAGGCTGAACAGGATTTCTGTACAGCTTTCAGCACTGCAGGTGCAGATGAGTAAACAGCAAGCCAGGAGCAACAGCAGCACTCATGGAATAACCAGAGACTAGTTAAGGCCTCTGGCTAATCCTTCAGTTTAAAGCTCACTTGATGTTTGTGCTGCTGGTATATAGAGCTGGAATTCAAACACGGGGTGTTTCCCAAAGGTGGAAGACAGACAGACAGACAGAGTGCTAGCCCAATGCCTCCCTGCTGGCCGCAGTGGCTGACAAGCTCGGATTGCTGCCTGCCACCTTTGTGCCACAGAGCCAGGTGCTGGTGCCACCAGCCAGGAGATGCTTTCAAAGGCCAGCTCAGACATTGTCCCTGGACATATCACCTCTCCCTTCAAGTGCCCCTGGACCTCATTCACTGCAGAAGCATTTTCTAAGGGACAGATGGGTTCACCCTAGCTCCCTTACGCTCACCATGAAATGGGCATGAGGGAAACCTTTCTCCCCTCCATCCTTCAGACAGAAGATACACGGTCAGAACTGTCACACTGATACATAAAAAGATGCATGACACATCAGCGTTCACATGCAGGAAAGAAAAAAGCTTTATTATTTTCTACTTTGATATATATATACAGTTTAATCACGGTCAAAGATTGGAGAATGAAGTCTCCACCTCTCCAATCACACTGGCTAGCACAAATGCTTGTCACACTTTCCCCTCCTAGCAGAAAAGAATGTAAACTTTGAAGACCCACTACACAAACAACTCTACTGTTTACATAGAGCCATGAGAACTCCACTACAAATATGAAAATTATCAGAAGRCTTAGRAATTMAGGGTGACACAGAACCAYCTCTATTCCTGGTTTGAWTSAGTGCATGGAGAATTTAAGTGCCACAACAAAGTTCAAGGCACATGGGGAAGGATCTTAAAATCCTTTGTCACTGTAGCCAACAGAAATGACCCTCAAAACTCTGAACACCAAACAAGCTGGGAATTACATTCATTTGCCCTTAGAACGGCCAYATAGCTTTCACAGACCTGAAAAACAAACCCAATCTTTTTTCCACCCAAACAGTACAGCTCCAATTACTCAAATACTTCATGAGAGATCCAAAATACCAATTAAATTTGGAAATGTTCCCCTGGGCTTTAAAGACTTGGGCAGCCAAGGCCCAAGCACACAGACTCCAGTGCCTCTTGGCTGCCTCWCCAGGTATTTCAGGCAGCACAGCTGTGCTCTGGGACCACAGATCCCAAAGGCCAGCCACCTGGCCTTGGTTACAAGTGGGTGCTCATGCAAGCAATGCCAACACAACAGGAAGAAGATGCCAGACATCTGCCTTTGTAGTACAGCACAGGAAACATGGTTGTATCCTAAATTCATCTTTCCAATCTATGAGAGAGTCACCCAACTGGTACACAKCAGCAAAGTATCCTTCTCCCTGTAACATCTGCTCTTTGCTCTCAAAAACACACCAAGCTTCACACAACCAATGATGTGGCTAGAGGTCATTGGACTCCCCACAGACTGAGTTACTCTGCATGCAGAATAGCAGGTGTCACTGAGTTGTTGGCTTTGAAAAGATGCAGCTAAGCCCAGGACAGCCCACCCAGCTCTACAGCCCTCATTATGGCATTAACAAGGGGCTGTTCATCCATCTCCCTTTGCTTTAACCAGCTGCTATCAACACCACTGGCAGCAGCATCCCTTCTTACAAACAAGCATCTCATCTTGCAGTCACCATGTGCTGCTTTCTTTGGGCAAATTTTAGGAGATTTTTCTTACGTATAAGCATAAAGACTTATTTGAGCAACGCCATGAAACAAAACTCCATATTCATTTCCACTTTTCTCACACCTCTGACCATGCACACAAATGCCAAGACAACCTTGGCAATTCACGCCAAAAGCAGAATTCAGGAGTGGCAGCAAACTGGTGTTGGCTTGATATTTTTAATTTTTTTTTAATGGCTATATTGGTTTGGTTGCTTTTGTTGTTGGTTTTAATCTGGATTCCTGGGGAACACTCTTCAAAAAGTACCTCATTCTAATTCAGTCAGGAGGCAACAGCAACCTAAAACAAAAATGCGTTCCTCCATCCAGCTGAGAATTCAACGTGAAGAGGACAATCTGCCAAAGACTGAAACTCTAGAACTGAAAGATTTAGTCAGAAACATTCCAGCAAAGCATCACAGGAACCATAGCCAGCCTAAAGGGCCTCTATGGTGTCACCTAAATCCAGAGCATTCTGGCTGGACTACATCTCCCACAAASTCTGTGTGGAAAATAAGAATTTTTGGCTTGTCATCTGAATAAACTCTGCCCCCTAAAGCATTGCAAACATCCTCCTAGCAGCAAAGCTGCATCAACTCATCATATGTATTGCACTTTAAAGTCAGATTTTTCCCTGTTTTCATATATTGGAAAAAAACTAAAAATGAAAGGAAGCTGTTGGGTACAATATTTGAATCCAAAGGAAATTTCAGGCAGTTATTGTTTCTCCTCTACCTACAGCAGCAAATACCAGATRAGATATGATGTATCCTTTACAGGCAGCTTTAGGAAACCTTCAAGTGCTACATGCAGCAAAGTCTGCCGCTGAGGTTGTGATCAAAAACCCTCACAGAGGACAAATGTCAGAGCGAGAAGAGAGCTAGGAAATGTTAATAGCATGCCTTTAATCGCAYGCTGGCTCTTCATCACAAGGCAAATGGTTTGTCAGAGCTACAGTTGTACTACAGTCTGCTGAAATGAATGTAGCAGCATTGTTAGCGCTGAGCTACTATTATATTCTTAAGTGTGCATGACTTACTTTCAACAGAACAGCTCAGTTCACGTTTGTTACACAGACAATAGAAGCACTTTGGAAGAGGGTATAAAACTTTCAAATCTCCAGAGACGTGTTCAATGTGACAGTAATTCACAGGCTGTTCAAAGCTCACTTTCATCAGTAAATAGTCTGTCCCACTAATGCAGCCGCTACAGCCCCTACCCCACTTTKGGGGTTTTTTTAACAGTTGTTCCATTCATAAACTGGGAGTGGAAGTAYCAGCAAAAAGTTTACAGCCACTCCTAAAAATACACAGAGAAAGTCTAAAACCTTCTCGAAGTCAATCCATTTAAGCTGCAAACATACCTAGAGAGCAGGAATYTCACTGGGCAGGGAACAAGAAAATGGCATCATCTGTTGAAGTGCAASAGCCCACGGTTCACTCGAGGCAGACAGAGGGAGCTGTTGCTGTTCAAACGGGAGATGCTCCCAGGCAGACACACAAGATTATACACAATCAAGCCGTTTGAAAGATGACTGACACTGAAGACCTCATTTACTGAGGGCAAAGSGAAAATGCATCTGTAATTCCCCTCCATTTCTTTCTATAGTGTTCATCTCCTCTTGCAAAAAAGCACCACCAACAACGCAGAAGTGTTGTGCAACATTAAAAATGAGTTTTTCAAGCCTGCCTCARTTACAGCCCATTACTGAAACCGAGCAGATCTGAAAGCATTTATCCCCCATGTGCCTTATCCCAGTGCAAGGGGAGCACTTTTCATGGAGCAATACAGGGAGTGGCAGACTGAAAGGACCAGGGGCACTTCCCATGCATACCATGGACGCAGGTTCAAATTGACTGCAGCAGGCTTGCAACACGACCCTRGCCAAGTCACAGCTCTGGGCACCCCCCCTGCAATAGCCTCTTGCCTCCCAGCATTGCTGGTAGCAGTTCTAGATGGGATCAAGCTCCAGTTCTCCTGACTCAGGCAGTTTTCTCAGTGACCTACTAAAGGCTGGTACCTAAACTGCTGAGGAACAAATAGTCTTCAAAGTCTAGGAGCAAGAAACTATGAGGATGTGCCCTGGATCTGACTGAAGTCCAGTTAGATGCTGTCTTCTACCTAGCAATTATTTAGAGCAAGGGTCATAAAAATTTTTATCCTTCTACAACCTGTCACTTCTGTCCTWGTGGGGAAGGGATTCACCACAGAAYRGAGGAGAAAACCAGCTYCTCAGATTTGCAGCCAGCAGAATYCTATCAAAGCCCCTGAAGCCCCAAATTGCTCAGTGTTCAGCCAGCAATAGGCTGGGTGGCACAACTCTGTTTTCTTTGCACTTCTTGGCTTTTGCTTTCTAGTAGCTTCATTCAATGCATTAACAGATTTCCCCACGAAGTGCAGCAATGTCCTTGGCCCCAACAACTGTGACAAGACTAGCAACAATTAGTTTAAACTRGGAATCTGAAATGCTTTTATTAGCAGGCTCTGTAGCAAATAGACTGCAATCCTCTTAAAGCAGGGAACTCAAGTCTGAATAGGAAATTTTAGAAACACAGAGAACATGCCAAAGTATTATCTGCTATATTGCTTTTGCTCATATTGGCAAGGGTGTTGTGCTGTACGAAGTGAGCTTTAGTTCAATATTTACAGCAAAGGAAAAAAAGGCCTTGCAAAAATTAATGGGWGAAACACCCAATAAAACAAAAAAGCACAGGAAACCAGCCTGACTTTCTGATCCCTTGCCAACACATCCTTGCTGGGCTGCATGCTGCTACAAACAGCAAAGCAACAGAGGACAATAAGAGGGCAGAGATGGTTTCCGATGTTTAGAAGACATCCTTTGGAAGRCTACCAGAGAGATTATTTATTCCTTTCTGCCATGTCACAGCTTTAACAGATGGAATCCTAGTAATTAGACAGAGAATTCTGCTTCGTGCTCCTGTAGAATTTAATGACTGGTACCTACTTGCTTCTTGCCCTGTAGCTCTTGCTGAAGTCCTTCAGGTGGGATTCCCCAGAGTACTCAGTCTGCCTCGCCTTGTTACAGCCAGTGGCACAAGACCTTCTCACCTCTGAAGAACAGAGTGCAGCAGCATCCTTGCTGCTCCTTCTCCTACCTTTGAATTTGTCTCCCTGCTGCCACAGACAGGCTAATTGATGTCAGTCAAATTTAAATGCCATCTCATGCAAGTACATGGAAGAGATGCATATAAATATTCTTCTGAGCAAAACCTGAAGGTATCCACTACACAGAGGGGGTTCAGTTTCAGAATAGAGGCTAAAACTTTACTTTCTACCCTGTTTAATACTTTGATTTATATCCTCATTAGCCTGGGGAATAGCTCCTATTAAAACTATTAAAGATAATTTTTGCAATAATATCAAAGGATAYGAGTAGGCGTAATGATGGTACTAATGATAAAAATTAATAACATTCATTATTTTTAATCATATGTACAGTTGAAATGAATAATCAGGAAAATAAACAAGACATTTTATGTGAACCTRAAATGAAGGGGATGTGAAAACACTATAAATTACACTCAGTTGTCCACTCAAAGTTTAATACTGCACTTTTRCAAACAAGAAAGTAATCTGCAGGCAGGCCAGACAGCCAGGAACCAGGGAGCAGCACAACATAAAGCAAATGCCTGTTCACCTCTTCCAAACCTGCACCCTTGRTGCTTCCCTCACTCCAGGATAATGTGGGCACCTGGCACCTTACTGTATATTTGACACATACCTGGACTGGGATGTTATTAATGCTAAACAGCATCAGTAAAAACATTTCTTCCTTTAGTCTCTACAGCTGTTCCTTCACCATCTCACTGTCCATGTCTGTCCAGGTCTCTGGCATGACACTGCTTCTCACTCACAGGRAGGACTGTGCAGCCAGAGTCTCTGCAGACTTTGGCAACAGCACATCCTGGGATCAAGCTCAGCAGTCAGCAAAGGCAACCCATGAAATCTCACACTGCACCTCTCAGCAATGCAGGCAGGAAACTCACCTGATTTAAAGCAAGAGCTCCCCTGCCAGACTGTCATATACAGCAGTTGATTCTTCCAACCATATTCCCTTCCAGTTACAAAACTACTTCAAAATCCTAACCTGTTTTGGACTACAAGACTAATGCTCAGCAAATAAGACAATGTACTTCTCACCCTTGTTTCAAAACTCTGAAAACACAGCTCATGCTAAGCAYTAGCTTCATAAACATATACTTAAATGCACCTTTGCTTGATATTAAACTCTCCAGTGAAAGTTATGACAGCCATTTGTAAAATGAAGGGATTTTCTCTTCAGAACCAAACCTAAGCTTTGCTGCTGTCAAAAGCTCTCTGTTTGTGTCATCTCAAACACACATTCTGTTTTAATTCAGAAATAAATAATGCAGCTTTTGGTCTGCAGACAGGCTGCACCTTTCAAGTTTTGACTACCCCAAGGCTTCAGTAGCCACGATACTGCACAACCTCAGTAAAGGGACAGAGAAATTCAGGCCACACAGAACTTTTTGGAGAAATGTACCTTTACTTTCTCCTCACATCAGGTTCCATAARACAGAGAAAAAACAGGTATAGAAGTGAGCACTGCATGCTCATRAAAGCCCTTTCCCCCAGCTGATGGAGTACCGCACAATGACATTCCAGTTGCTGGTTGTGCCATGCAAACCTTTCCAAACTTGGTCAAGCCTACCAGAAAYYCCAGCWGCTCTCAYAAGAAGACTCTCCATGCTMGAAATTGCASAAATTCYCAAAAGGAGAATTTGTCTCCTGGGCCACTGGAAAGGACAGACTGAAGCTAATTTACATTACCCTGTCAGTTTAACACACCCAAGGCCAGAAGAACAGCTTTACTATAGCAAATTGCTCACAGATGGACAAGGCAAAGCCTGTGACAACAGTAGATAGGTTATCCCACATCAGTAAAAGCTTTTTATCAGCAAAAAAGTAAAAATCCAGAGTCAGAAAAACCAAAAAAAAGGGCCTCTTACCTTTGGCAGCATTTCACTTCTGTATTCCACCAAGAAGGTGATCATCCCATCCAGTTGGTCCAGCACACAACGTTATGCAGGACAGGGGTCATAAAGTCAGCCTCAAAGATGAAGCCCAGCTCCTCCAACAGCAAGGCAGGAGAAGCAATAACAGATTGTACTCAGGTGGAGCTTAAATTGCAGTGGGTGGGCCCAGCTGAGGAAAATTAAGGGTTCTAAGAGCTTTCCAGAGCCCTGCAGGGCTGCTGCCCTTTGCTGCCTGAGATCAGGTGGTCTCYCAGGTGAGAGAAAYAGAGTGAAATCAGAGGACGTTTGGACAAAAATCCCTGGCTTTTTGGAGTATCTTCCCACATATTCCTTGTATAATACTGGGAGARTCAGCCACCTCCCAAGACATCTTTGCTTCCCAAAACACATCAGTCAGTGAGATGGTCTTCCAAAGTCAAGAGAATTAGTCACTGCCCTGAATCAGGGAGGAGAGATGAAAACTGAACCCAAACAGCTCCAGCAAAAGAAAGGCAGGTCTGTCTAGCCTAAGTTTTATCAGCTGCAATGCCAGGCTGGGTGAAATTCTGTCAGTTTGGAAGGTTTCTGGCCTTTGTTCACCTCTGGATTCCTCCTCTGGGACTAGAGGCTTGGCTTTTGTGTATGGGACTTCCCTTTTCTCCTGGCACTTGTTCCAGCTGAGCAGTACAGGAGGTTTGTGCCTCTCCTTCAGGCACACTGAAAGAAGCAGATAACAATGTGTGTGYCCTCCAGATGTCCACCCTCCTGTGCAAAAACCTGACTGTAGAAAAAGAGATGCTAACRTGATTTTAGGTAGTTCTCCATGCTCTTCTTTGTTTTGCTCTTTCTTCTTGCTCAATATTTTTCCCTTGTGAGTGGCCTGTGCACACAGCTGTGTGCTTTCCAGTGAAATCCCAGTTCCCAACATGTCTGTGTGCTCTCACAGCAGCTCTGACACCTTCAGTGCCAGATCCAGTGCTTCTGCAGGTATATTTGCTCCTGGAACCTTCTGGCCTGCCCTAGATGTGGAAACAGATTAATATGGTTGGCTTTACTCAGTTTTTTGCTCTCAGAACTATCAGTTCCCAGATAGGAAGGCATTATGTGGCACCCACTAAGCTGAGCAGCCCTTGGAAGCGGGGAGGTGACATCCTGGCTGGAACCAGCCTACCTGGTTGAGCTCAGGGCACTGATACCTGTTCTAAATCCTGTTTTCAAGGAGAATTGTTTCAGGGCTGCAAAACCTCAGCTCAGCTCACTCCAGTAAAGGGGGGCAAATCATGGGCTTTGGGCCTCAAAGGAAGACATGTGTCCTGGGGTCTCAAAACCAAGAGACATCAGACCCAGAGAATCAGTCCTGTGTTTTCTGTACTTTGAAATGGAGTCTAAGTTTTGGGTTTTCCAGACTTGAAAATGGGCTGATGAGGCTGTTTTGGGGGYTCTAAAACAGAAAAAAAGGCTTGTGTGTTTGGTGCTGGGAAAAGGGTTCCTGGGATGGGAYTGCATTTGGAGCAGAGAACAAGTCCTGGTGTTTTGGGCTCAGCAACTGAGATGGACTCATCTGCTTCTGAGCAGGGGGCAGGAGTGGGAGGGAAGGTGCTGGGTTCCAGGCAGGCAAGAGGTGAGCAGGTGACAGAGAGCCCTGCCTGAGGTGGGGGTTCAGTCATGTTGGTCCCCAAGGTTTGAGAGGCCAGCATGCATCAGGCTGTAATCAAAGTCTGAAAGAGTATCTGGGGGAAAAAACAGTTTTCACACTGTTTTTGTATGTCCAATTCTTAATTCATTATGTGTACAACAGCTGGAATGGTCATTAAGTCATTAGTTCATATTTAGACAATGCACAGTTTTGGCAGTTCATATTCCTAGGACAGTGATTGATTTATGACCTTGTCAAARCCCACACTGCTGTAATGAGGCAGAAGCTTTAATTAGCTTAAGGAYGGGCAGGGCTGTCCCCAAGCCAGGAGCAGAGCAAGCAGCTGCATTTTCCTCTGCACAAGCAGCCTGGCTTCTTCCTCAGAGATTCAAGGAACCCTGGGCCAGTCTCTCCCTGTCTCTTTTCAAGGGTAGAAATTATGTGTTCCAGCACAATTTGGAGATTTGTGGGGGCAGTGTCCCTGGCCCGATTGTCCTCACTCACCACAGATGAACCCAAGACTGAACCAGCTCCTCTACCCCTGGAAAAAAAGGCACTTTTCCAGGAAGCAGCCAAACAGCATCTTCAAGTTGATATGTTATACTTCTACAAYATTTTCTGTGCTTATTAACTAATTATTAAGTGTTTAATAATCAGACAATATTTATAAACTAGTAATTCATTATTATTTATATACTTGTAAGCTGATTATTCAACACATACTCAATGTTAAACTAAGCTACTTATAATCAAGTGATGGCAGCAATTTATTCACAACCACGTCAAGAACCCCCATGGCACCAGAGCAAGCAGGAGCTGCATTCCCACCCCCATGAAGGAGCCAGGCAGGTCCACAGAGTGCACTGCCAGTTCCCCAGAACAGGTCCTTTGCCTCTGCATCAGGCATATATGCAAAATATGCAGGAATATGAGTGGTGTGTTTCATTTTTATAGGTACTGTTGCCCTTACCAGTGTGACTTTCCAGTATCATTAAAATTAATAAGATTAGCAAAGCAGCGAGGAAGAGCAGTAACTCTGTTACTTCCCAGCTTTTCACTTTACAGTTTCACATTTAGCAAACTTAAAAGTTGACTTGAACTAAGGTTGTTGGGTAGTGTAAGATATTGGTTATCAACAAAATACAGAAACCTTAGGGAGACATGACAAATGCCATTCAAATAATTATTCAACAACAGAATGAACTGTTACAGAATTTTTACAGGTATAACAAAGAGGGTGAAGCTGGATATGCAAGTACAACACTTGAGAGCTCCTCTGCTAATCCTACTTAGTAATGATGGCCCGCTGCAGAGGCTAATCATGATCACAAGAATCTGAGAAGAGCCAAGGAAGCCCAGATAAAAAGTAGAAAAAGACTGCAGGTTCAAAAGACTGATAGTATTTTTAAATGGAAACTCCATCCAACACAAAACTGCTTCCTAAATCATGAAACAAATGAAGACACTGACAAAGASTTCAAATTTCAGGAACAGATGGTYTTACAAMGTGATTCAGTAAGTCTCCATCAAGGGCTAAGGAAAATGCTCTATACTTTACATAACCTTGGTGGGGCTCTCTGGCTGATTGCAGAGGATTACAGTACAACATTTTAAARGAAGCAGGTGAACCTAGTTCATACAAGCCATTGAAGCTTATGAGGTACTGTGAAGAAAATGATCTATCCTGGCCAAAACCAATGAAATAGTAAAGGACAATCATACCTTACCTATGACTGTGGCTTAACTGTTGTATCTCTTTCCTGAGGCTGACACTATGGCACAGGATTGTAAGTCTTGGGTTAAAATCTTTCCTGTGAAGGGAAAAAAAGATGGCAAAAATCTGAGCCTAAGAATAATATCTAATAAACCAAATAAAATAAATAACCCACTACTTACTATGCTGTTAACATTTAACTCCTATGGAGGAAAGTTCTAAGCTGGGAAAGTAAGGTGGTCATTAACACCAGTTTCATGTTATTTCTAAATRTCTTCCATAAGCATCACAGGAGAACAAGTAGTTAATTTCCCTACAAAAAGTATTATCAGGTGCTTTCTGTCTAACTTTAATTATTTCAATTACATATTTATATGAGGAAAAAAAGCACAACACTTAGTTAATAACCATGACTAAAGTTACAGGAAAGAAGAAAATAAGGCATAAATTCAAGGGTGTCTCAGAGTCCACAAAAGAGAAACTGTTATCTGCCCACTGTTAAATATGGTCAAAATTACCTGATCATAAGTGTATTTTTGTACAATTTGTAAAGAATGTATTTAAGTTTCTCTAGATATAATTATATGTATCGGCAAATGATACTTGAGTTGGAAGAAACAAGTAATTCAATTAAGGCCAAATGTTTCCCACATGCAATCTGGTAAAATATAATTTGTTATCATTAAGCTATCTTTGCAATTTCAGAAGTGAGAACTGTACTTTCATGACTTTCAGAAAAATATTACAGAAATTAATGGTCCTGAAATAGGTAAAAGGAGTACGTAAAAACAGATTAAAAACAGCACTTGGCAGACAGAAGAGATTCCTCAATTAGAGATGTCAAATGTGTAGTATGTGGGCATGTAACTTTATGGAAAAGTGTTATGAAATGACTAACGAGGAGATTGAAAAATATGAAATTATTCTATTCCTTTTCTGCATGCTGGCTGTTATTTTCCCATCCTTTGAACAAGACAGTCACTAAAATATGTAGTGTGTCATCTTTGCAGTRGGATCTGTCTGAAGTTGCTACCCACACAATACCTGTGTGGGTAGAGCAGAGACTCCACCAGCGACTGAAGCAGTGGGAACCTGTGAACAGAAGGGGAACAGCCAGCACTGTGCCCTCGGGGATGAAACAAGTTGCTCCGGGTTACCCACTGTGCCAAAAAGTTGGTCTGTGCAGCCTGYCAGCAGCAAGGCACAGTAACCTCCCAGGGCACAGTGTGTCATGTTCAGGCCTCTCTCAGCTCCACAGCTGTTGCCTGTGGCCTTGTAGCCTGCTGTAAATGATGAAACCAGGGTGCTTTTCAAAAGCCCGAGTACTCGACTTTCAGCTCACAAAGATGTCTGTAACGGCATGCATTCAGGTCTGGTTTGTAAGCCCAAAGTCAGAATGATGGAGCTGGAGGAACTTGAGTATGGTTGGCACACATCACAGGTTAGAAAACACTAAATCAAAAAATCAAAACCTTCCATTTAAGGAGTATTGGATACATTGAATCCCCAGCAGCCCAGAAACTCAATGGGAAGGTCTGATGCTGACCAAAAATCCCATATAATTCAAGCTTTCTCATGCCAGGGCCAAGACCACCTTGGAGTCCTGACAAACATGAAAAGAAGCAGGACTTCCTCCTGT
The DNA here is from genome assembly GCA_902810485.1 of Alauda arvensis. NCBI lineage: Eukaryota > Metazoa > Chordata > Aves > Passeriformes > Alaudidae > Alauda > Alauda arvensis. Next base: position 1,114,532 of record CADDXX010000061.1, read on the forward strand.
CTGAGTCTCAACAAAATTTTTTTGAGTGTGGATGAACTGTAAGGAAACTGCAAAAAAACGAAAGAAAACAAAACAAAAAACCTTCACCTTCATAAAGCCTATTTTGGATATAGTCAAAGTACTAAAAATGAGAATTTCTATAGGAATTTCTCTCTTTTCTCAGGAGCTCCCTTCAGCTATGTACAAAGGACAATCTTCAAATTCCCAGGGTCAGGAAATCCTCTTTAGGACTTTTGTGTATAAAAATGTTTCTCAAGTTAATTTGAAAGGGAAGTRTCAAGAATATTTTAAAGCAGAATGTTGATTATTAGAACAACTGTCAGAAATTTTGATTCCATTTTCATTTGGCAGCCCCATGAGTGCTACTGATCCAGGYTTCTTTCTTGGTAAAACAAAACCAKTAACTGAAGCCCAAAGATGAACATCAGCTTCCCAGAAGGTTAAGCAGAAGGAGTGGTGGACATAGACACTGCCYGTCAAACAAGTTTATGTTGATCTCTTCCCATATTTTGGAAGGATCTCAAAAACCTAAAACATGAGTTCAGGTTAACATGTATGAAGCAGTAAGACTAACATCTTTTGGCTGAAATTACATGGACTTCCCAATTCTTCTGTCACTTGAGCTGTAGTCAGTCAGATTCTGCCTACTTTCAAGYATATTTAGGATCAGTATTTCATCTTCAAGAAGAAGAATTTCAAGGAAAACTTCAGGAGTTAGTCAGAACCTTATTTCYTAAATGTTTGCTGTTATTAGGCTTAGCTATTTCTGTTCTTCCCCCCAAAATCTCAGTAGCTATCTTGTCATAAAGATGACCAAAGTTACTGATGTCATTCTTCAAAACCTGAACATCTTTTTGGTGCCTCTAGCTCTGCTGGAGGAGATGATCTCAGCAAAACTGTGCCCCACTAAAATGCTCTGGAAAGCAGCAGTGAGGCAAGAGGCTGGTGAAGAGGTGCCAGTCACAGCCCTACAAGCAGYTACTTTCACTGGGAGCACACCAAGTGGACTGGAAAGCTGCAGAATGAGGATCTTGGCAGCCAAGAGGGAAGCAAGGAGCACTTTGCCTGGGAGCCACACCTGCTGAAAGCTGACTGAAGCTTCAAGGGAAATCCAGGAAAATCAATACCCTCTTCTCTCTCTGAAAAGGTTCAGGAGAAGAAATGGGACCTCTGTCTGCTAGAGCAGTGCTACTGGCAGAGACAGCAAAAATACAACATCCACAGCCTTTAGGATACAGGACCTCTCCCAAAGCAAGGAAGATGGGGCAGAAAGAAGTGGTGACCCGAAGCCCCAAAATGCCATTGCCATTCTCAGTTTGGAAAGCTGTTCTGCAGTGAGGTGTCTGCCAACAATGAAAAGACAATCATACCAAATCAACTGGTCAAACAAAGGAGAGAGTCACCCCATGCACAACAGAAGTGAGGACCTGGCTCACAGCACAGTTAGGACTGGTGCACACCTTGCATTTCTTGCATAGTCTCTGAGGTAGATGAGGACCATGTAACTGCAGGTGCTGAGAAACCCCACTGCAGATTACAACTCCCTCATGAGGGGAAGAGGAGGGGCAGGCACTGATCTCTTCTCTCTGGTGAGCAGTGACAGGACCCAAGAGAATGGCCYGAAGATAAGCAGAATCACAAGATGACTTGTTTGTAGTAGTAGAACTCTGTGATTTCCCCTTCTCCTGCAAAAGCATAACCAACCACACTCTCCTGTTGAAGAATACAAGTCAGGCTCTATATTTAACTGCTCTCCCATGTGTGCACACAAAAGCATTACCAATTTACTGTGTAATTAGGTAGGTCATCTAACTTGTCTACACCAATTATTTTTGCTTCAGTTTTTTGTGAACAACTTTAAAACTCTTTCTTGGTTTTGCTGTATGAGATATGACACAGAAGGAATTTGCCATGCTTTGTTCTTTCTGGAGAGATGCCTGTGTGTCTCCTGGTTTATGGAGGCAACAGTTGTCTGGTGTGAGAGACCTGAACAAGGTGTTGAAATTTGATGAGAGGCTGCTACAATGAGCCTATGACTTGTAGGGTATCATGGCAGTTTTATTCTCAGAGTTSAGGGGATTTTCCTGTTAGCAAAACYTGCTTTCTTGTCTGACAAGCAGGATCTCTGGACTTGCTGCCAAAGCCACTGAGTCCTGCTCTCAGAAGGACTTATGTGTTGCTGGTAGAATTTTTTTTCTCCTAATGGCTTCAGTGTCTAAATTCTGTTTTTGAAGTGATTTAGGCCAGAGTCAGGGAAGTATTTTAGAGCCCAAAGTTATAAAGTAGCTCAGTAGAGGGATTATCAAAACAGCTCCTAAATGCTTTCAAATCTGYACCATGGGACCATTTTGAAGAAATGGACTTGGCAACACCCTTTAGTTCCCTGAGGTTTTCAAAAATTCAAGAATTCTTAAGTGAGGAAAGGGTTATTTGGATATAAAATAAATTTCAAAGCACTAAAACAAAAACAAACTTCTTCTAGAAGCAACAGAATATGGTTCTGTTTWAAAAGGGGAGGGGGAATGAGGTTTATTTTTTACACAAATATGAATACTTTAATGCAGAACATAAATGAATCTCTCTAAAATAGATAATCCGGCCTCTATTACTCACTTCTCTGAGAGAGAGAAGAGCCAGCAAAACCATGCCCATGTATTTTTAGTCACCCTGGGATTAATTCCCAGGCAGGTCTTTGTTTACAGTGCTATATTTACACAGAATAGCCATATGGAATGGGGATATTCCTCCTGACAGCTGCTCTGCTTCCCTCAAAGTACAAGAGGGAGGGTTTTCTTTGAAATAATGCCTCCTGCATTTCCATCTCCCTACGAGTTCCATCACAGGTGCAAAGGCAACAACTACCCAGTGCAGCCTCTCTGCTTCTCACAGCTCACAGGGGCCAGCTGAGGGCACACGTGTTGCTGTGTCTTGGCAGGAATGCCCCTGACAGAGATCTCCCACCCCTGGGGAGGCATGGTCTAGGTCTTGGCCCATCACTCACCTCTCAGTGCCATGAGGTGTAAACAATGCACATGTGTGTCCCTCCAGTCATCTGRGGGAAGCCACTGGTTTCAAGGTGTYGATTAGCCTGCCCACCATTTAGAACACTGTCATTTCCTAGGGCAGAAGAAAAAAAAATGAATTGAGTGTATCAGTGATAAGCATGGTATCTTCTCAAACTGCTGATCTTCATTCTACATATCTGATTTTTTTTAAGAACCTGTTATTTTCTCTTCCCCAAACTCCTGCTAAGATCTGATCTCTGAACCCCTTTTGATCTCATTTGCAAGCTTGGTGTACAGGAAGGGCTTCTATCATTCCTTCCTGCAAATACAAGGTCAGAGCCCCAGAGAGGCCAGACTTTTGGAAGACCCACCCTGAGTATTTTAGTTCCACACTGAGGAGTCCAGYTCTTGAATGTAATGTCTGGCAAGTTCAGCTTCTCTTAAGGTGGTAGAGACAAACTGACTACCACACCAGAAATTTTTACAAGATTTTTGCTAAAATACTGTCATTCACAGCTGTGCAGTGACTGTCAGGGTGGCTCACAACAGATACCATAATTGCTGAGGAGCTGGTGGGTGTGGCATGGGCCCTGTGGATAGTGTCTCTTCCTACTGTATTTTTCATTGCAGGATTCAGTTGTTATTAGTAAGCAAGGATGAGGGCAGCTTGGTGGCTCTGGATTCTCCTAAGTAAAGAAAGCAAAATGAGAAGCAAAGCCTCCCTCTAAACTGTCCCTTTGTTGTGGCACCAGGAGGACAAGTCCACTAGAGTGCCTTGTTCCTGCAGAGGAACCCACGGAGCAGCACAATGAGAGAACTGTATGCAATTGCCCAAAAAGGTAATCCAGACTGGTGGCTCATTTTTTTCTGCTGTTGTCACCTTGCCTTGACTTCATGCTGGGGATACAGCAGAGACATTATCACCCACAATCAGAGGACGTATTGTACATTTTAAGAAAGCTTCCCCACAAAGGAGTTTTTCTCTGCTTTGCCAAGATGAGCTTTGCCAGCCAAATGTTCAATCTCGTTCTAAAAAACCTGACATCTGACCCTGCTGAAAATTTAACAGGTTTTTTTAAAGTTATGCTGAACTGCATAATAGAGGGGACATTGTCAAAAGTTGCCATAGAAATGGGGAAAGAAAGCAGAAAATACAACAAAGAAAGATAACAGATGCCTCTGGGGCACAYGAGGTCAGAAACCCCTGTGCCCTATCCTGGTGAGCAGGGTGGAGTGACCCAAGCCCTCASAGGACTCAGGCAACTTAAAGAAATACAGAACAAACATCAGAAAATCTCTGAAATGCAAGAAGTTGGTTTGGCTCTTCAGAAAACAGAGCAACACTGCAAACATTCCTAGATCCATCTGCCTTCAATAAGGCTTCCCAATGCAGAACCCCTCAAAGAACATTAACTGTGATTTACCTGCCTGAAATACAGCTATTTCCCTTTGTATCAATGGGCTTCAAAGGTTTTTTTCCCATTCAGGTGAACAGACAAAATGTTTCTGAGCTGGCTACACGTGGAATTTAAAAATGCCTTTCTCTAGTCAGCCAGACCTAACTTCATGTTGACCATAAAGTTTGTGAAGTGGTTCCTCCTCAGGCAATCACTACAGGATMAATATTTAACATAAAAAATTATTTCTAAGCTATTCTGCAGATGACTTTGCAGATGACTGAAGTGATTCCTGCATGGATTTACAAAACYTTTTGGCACTGGGTCCTTCATAATCCTTCAAGTCACCAAATCTGCAGGACAAACTTCATATTTCCTTTTTTTTTTTTTGCTGTGCTGGGACAACTCCAGGCCACCACGTTATAGGTGCCTTTCTTAAAACTCTTGAGAAATGTGTACGTAAATGTCTGGGTCTGCACTTCAGCCAGCCTGGAGATGAGATGGAGGAGGATTAACCCACTGAGCCACAGTGGATAATGTGGGTCCTGAGACAGGGAATACCAGCAGGAGACAYAAAACAATAATAKGACAGCCAGAYTGGTCTATCTGCTACTGCAGGAGAAGGCCAGCCAGCTGTGATTTCAACAGAGCCATCCAGTATGGCTAAATGATAGAGACACAAATTTCCTCTCACCAGAGATGAGAAAATAAAAATAACAAAGGAGCACCATTAGCACTTTCCACTTCCACTGCTATTAAGAGCAACTAACATTTATCATACTGGGTAAGAKAAGCCATGGAAGGAGCAAGGGTTCAGAAGTCACCTGTATGTGCTTCTTGCCTCCAATCCCAGGTTTTTGCCAYTCTCCAGTTATTAGATTCTGTGCCTTACTACATATCAGACAAAGTGTGAGGCTATTCCAAATTTAACTTGAAAATTAAAGCAGAGTAAAATGACACTGAGAAATCCTAAGTACTTTTGCTCCCAAATGTATTTCCCACAAGCAGATTTTACTGACTTAAAATACTCTATACATKAATTCTGGCTATGTGATTTAATAAATGTCCCATGGATTGGTTTCAGTTTGTTTGTTTTTCTCATAAAGGACTGTGCTGCCACTGCCTTCAGTTGAAGAGGATTTCAGCTATTCCTGTGCAGAGCTAACTCAAAAGCTGCTTTTTGCTGATAGCAGAAGATCTGTAGTCCTTTATGAGCTCACCTGCAATTCAGATGAATGTCACATGCTCTTAGATAAGCACAAAGTAAAGAATTTTTTTTTTCTATCTAAGAATGCTTTGGRAGGAAAAAAAAAGGTCATCTGGTAATACTATAGTTTTGTTTTGTTGTTTTTTATTTGAAAAAGAACCTTTCAGTTTGCTTTTACTCATCATGTCAGTGAAGGTCTAAGGAAGGAACAAGKTACAGGATGGTAACAATCTAGACATCTCAGGTTGGTATGTTGGGYTGGGATTTTTTTGGTTGTTTTTGCTGGTTTTCTTTTCAAGTTTTTGTTCTTGTAGTTTTGTTCTGTTTTGTTTTCTTTAAACAAATACTTCTGTCATTCAATTCCAAATGACTTCCTTTCCAAATGTTCATTTTCATCTTTAAAACATCTTAAACCCTCATTCAAACACCAAAGATAAAATAATAGTAATAATAGTAATTTTTAAAAAAGATAAATTTTGCTCTAAAATACTTTAGTTGACTAAGATTTTATCTTTTGTGATTCTTTTGTATCAACCTAAATCAGAGTTTTTCTTTTTAATCCTGTATAGCATGGTATGGGTCTCTACCCTTCTGGTGTGTGGCTGCCCTCTTCCAAGCAGAATTAGTTAAACAACCCAGAGGATCACAATTAACAGGCTCTGTCAAAGTATGAGGGAATTCATTACCCCACTGGCAATAAGTTGTACATTTTTCTATTTCTCCTCTTTACTGTAAGAACAAGACAGGACCTGCAAACACATCTGTCTAACTGATCACAATAAATATCCAGGGCTACATGCAAAAGAAGGCTTAGGACAAAGCATCTTATTTTGACTGAGTGAGAGGTCCTAGTGGCAGGCTGCTGTCCTTTGAGCTGAATCTGACRTCTCTCTTGTCTAAACCACTGAGATTTTCAGGTACAAAAAACTGATGGACAATTAAGAATAAAAAAAAACCAGAATCATAACATTCAGTAGTACTTTCATAATCACACAGCAAGACTGAACTTTTAAAGGCCAAAATCTATCTGCAGAGAACAGCCAACAATGCTGTGTGAATTTTTAGAGAAGCCTAATGAAAGTGAGAAAGATCTTGTCCTCAAGAGAGGGAGCAAATGGGTGCTCAGCAAGAAGAGAGGATGAGGCAAACTCAGTTGAGCAGAAAACATTTTGCTGCCTGCATTTTGCACTGAAACTTTAGTAATTTGACAGGTCGTTTTTACCAGATTTCCTCAAATCAGTTTAATTTCTATTTCATGACGACACAAGCAGGAGTGCACATGAGTTTTTCCATGAGTTGCATTCAAGATACACTTAACAAAGGTTTTTAAAAACATCTGTGGAAAACAGTGCTAAAAAGCAAGAATATCTGCTCTAGAAACAAAGTGCTGAGAAATTTCACTCTACAGTGGGGAAATCAGTATTAATCTGGGGTTTAATTAATTTAATTAATTTGAGATTTAATTTGAGATTTAATTTTGGAGGAGAAGGCAAAACAAAAGTAATGCCACCATAATCTGTGCAAGGTTTCTCCTGTCCAGACCGCATTCATGCCAAACTCTTTCCTCCCAAAGCTAAAATTCACAAAACTGCACATGCCCCTCCCCCAAACCACAGCTCCAGACAAGACTAAGAAACACCTAMATTCAGACAGCAGAAGTAATTATGTGTGATTGATTCCCAGTCCTACRTTTGCTTTCAGTGCAGATTATTATAATCCAGGTGAGCAGAAAGGAAGCACAAGGTGRAGAATTCTCAACTTTTTGTTCAGGGAGATATTTTCTACCTGTCTTTGGGTAAGCAGCCCACAATCCTCTCCCTAAAGGGATTGAGGGGTGCAGTCCTGCTGCCTTGCAGGGAGCCTCGTGCTCTCAAATCTCTCAAGCATTTTGGAAAAAAATCACCTACAGAAACATTAAGCCTTTACTTTTGAAATTTCTTAAGAAATCTGAATGCTCACTTCTTATAAATTTTAATTCCTTTCAAAGTCCCTGGAAAGCCAGAAAACCTGGTTACCATGAGATCCTGAATGGGGACAACTTTGCACACATGGTCTCCTCTGAAAGTGATTTGTCAGCTGCTGCAGATCTGCAGGCTGTGCCTGTGCTGCCATGATCTGCTTGGCTTTTCAGAGGCCTCTGATGCTGTAAGAACAACAGGATTTACCTAACAGTGAATTTTTTAGACTATCTCCTCACTTGAGCAATGACTCATGGGAGAGAAGCATTTTGGGATTGTCCCTCCAGCTATGGGTGCTGAACTCCTGGGAAAGCACTGCTGGAATACCTGAAATGGTTCTTGCCAACATGGTGTTTCAGCATCCCCTCACATGTGCAGGCACCCCCACCTTCCCTCTGATGGAACAGCTGTGCCCTACAGTGTGCCCCTGCACAGCAGAGTCTGATGGAGCCCCTAAGACACTGATTCAAGCYCTGGGGGTGGCACATCCCTGTCATGGATCCTCAATGCCTCAATGATAGGTCCAACAGCATTTCCAGGATTAGGGAGAATCTCTATCCGTGGTGCTGATTTGTGTGGAGAGAGAAGCACGCTGCAGGAGACTTCAGAAAACATTATAGAAAATACAGAATTTAATAAAAACAAGGTCAAAATGTTTGGTATCTGATAGCCCAGTTGCAGTCAAATTGACAAAAATAATTTTTTGCTTTTAATGAATGAAGTCAATGAACAAATATACAGTGAACCTAGCAGCCAAGAGGCAAGGCTCAACCATCTCAACAACTGCCAAACTGTGAAATAAGTTACCCTTTAACCTTTGTCTCTATTTTAKGTGCTTTGTATCTATAATTTGCAGCAGAGATACAGTAGATGAATCTGTCCTAGTTGTTGCTTGAAATGTAGCRTTATCACTAGATAAAATACATTTGAAAGGAGTCAATTAAGATTTTTAGAAACCAGGGCCCAAAATTAAAGCTAGATAAACATCTTCTGTTACAGACCCCTCCAATTTGAGGAATTTTGTTGCCTAGGCAACCAGCTCACAGTGTATCTGTTCAGRCCATGCTGGCTGTTTTAAATAGAAATACCATCCATTTGATGCACAGCTGATTTTTAGCAAAAGGTATACATGTGTAATGCACACCAYCAGATTGTGTATTTGTTTTGCATTAAGAAGCTGTGATATGCTCCTCTGGTACTTGCAGAGGGGAATGTGAAGTGTAAATCTAAGGACAAGTAAATAAAAATGTGATGGCACTGGGATAGCAGTAAAGCCTCATTAGCTGGGTGGGACTGGCAGCTGCCTGGAGAGCCTGGCAAGGGTGAAATTGTCCTGCTGATCTCATCACAGAGATGCAAGGAATAACTGAGCASTGCTGGAGGGAGTGTGCACAGTAATCTCACATGGCTTAATTATATCCAATTAGAAACTGGTCAAGCAAGGGAATCAAATTACTTTACGTTGCCACTTGAAGAGCTACTGGCTGAAGRCAGTATCCTGCAGGTAAATAAAAAGATTTCCTGGTAAAAAACACTCCTCTGATACCAGAGGTAATATTTTCTTCAGGAGTTGGAAGTGCTTGCAAATGGTGTGGTGCTGCACATTGTTGGATCTCTTGGCAAAGGCATCACTGGAAAACATCATGGCAGCAGCCAAGCAGAGAAGCAGGAGGTGTTCAGAGTAAAKCTCAGTACTTTCTGTATAGCTGGGTATGGCAGATGATGATTTCTGTTAAGATGTAAAAAGTTTCCTGGATAAAGCTGCCCAAAATATGTAGAGTGTTGCATTACCAGGCAAAACAAAACAAATAAACCCCCAAACTAACAATCTCTCTGTCCCCCCAAAACATATTCACTGCTTGGTTGCAGTCTTGTGGTGTTTAAGTATCAGCAAGTTCCCCTCCTGGAAAAGTTGGAMCAGAGGGACTACAAGACCTCTGAGAAGAGGCTGGGCTGTAAGGAATCACAGTGACTTGTGGGACTTGTACTGATGGGCACTGCAACAGTCAAGCTGATGAGGGACAATCAACTTCTGTGTGAGTTTCTGCTTATCAAAGCAGCCCCATGGTCTTTGCAAATGTATCACTTARTGAACTGATGCCAAGCTGTTTGCTTCTTGGAAGGTATGTTTCTCTTTAGCCCTTTGAATCACTGCCAAATCCCACCAAATCTTTTGCAGTGAGAGACTTTCCACATGAAGACAGAAAGAAAGGGCTGGCACTGAGAGAGGAGAGAATCCTTTACCTAATTCTGCCTGGTATGGTTTATAAATGGCAAGCTCTGCTTTTGTATAGCCTAAGTTAGCTGTGGTAATCCTCTCCATCCTAGGAGATGTCAAGAGACTTCAAGGCTGTTCTAGRTAGAATTAAGRACAGAATTCAGAGAYGGTRTCCCTGYGWRAGCATCAGTTAAATTCTGTGAAATRCCTCACAAAAGTGATGACATTCCAGAAGTATTTACATTATTTTCCAGTTACATGTATGCACTGTTATATGTTTGATGCCTGGGACTTGGATCATGCACAGTAGTTGCAAAAGCGTAAGCGGGCAGGCGTAGCTGCAAGCATCATTCCAGCAATTAAGTCATTTCCCCAAATCTATAAATTCTACTTCAGAGTTGTTTGGGTGAGAGCGCTCCATTGATTCTACCTTCTACAGAAAGCTTGCAAAGCAAATCAATAGGATTGTACATCTGGAGGCACAATAAAAAAAAAATCACCTGCCATAAAAACTACTGTGCTAAAATAAAAGTTTGTTTGGGAATAAGATTATGCTAACTTATGCACTGAGTTAATTGAACTGATTTATTACCAATTGAAAAAGGTTGTAAATGATGTTGACCTCAGATTTTGTGTCTCCAGACATTATTCCCTAGCCATCTTTGTTTTCCTCCTTGTAATTTTTTATTTGTTTATAAGACTTATTTGCTAATAAACTCCATATGGTTATAATAATTCTCCCATCCTGCACTGAAGGTAAGGAAGGTAAGGAGCACAGACACAGGGGATATTGAGAAATTTAGTAGAAGTAAGTGGCTAATTAGGTTATGGCACACACATTGGTTAGGTAACTTATGATCCTCAGAGTGCAGATACGCAAGGGTTCGTTTCAAATAAAGAAGATTTATATTTCATTTCTTCTTTGATCTGAACTGAATTATTCCACAGATTATTTATCAGTTGATTGAATCTTGTAGGGAGATGGAGGTTCTGACCTCTGTTTATTTATTCTATTTYGCTATTTAACTTCAGTTTGCTAGAAAAAACAAGGACAAGGCTGTGACAGTTCACAGAGATGCAATTTGTCTATTGAACTTAGCTTGGCATCTGTTAGACACACAAAGAAACAAAAGAAACTGCATAAATATTCATCAGCAAAGAAGTCAACCATGATGCAGGATTTGAAGCATTATATGTTATTTTTATAATGATAATAGTGATTCATCAGCCCTAATGATACCTCAGTACATTGCCTGACTGATCTTTTACTTGTGTGGGTATAATTTATTTTTCCATTTCATGTCCTGCCTATCATTTGTTCCCAAAATATGGAAGTAGATTTACATAATAGAATTCTGCTCGGTAGTACTGGACAGGTTGGAGGTTTTTCTTTCAGGTATTTCATTTGAATAAAGTCTATAATGTGACAAGTGGAAGATGGCACTGCCTTACAAACAGCTAATTGGGGGAAGAATTGTGGTGTAGGCATTAAGTAGCACAGACTGAGGTTTGAAATCTATCATCACCTTTCAAGAAAAAAGTACTTTTTCAGCCTAGTTTAAAAACCAGCTTTATTCGTCAATTCTGCTTATCTTTACAAATGAATCTTTTAATGACTTGTTTTTCTGGATTCCATACCTGCCAGGAGACAGAAAAATTATCCTGTTTTACAAAAAGGCAGAGTTCAACCTAAAGTCTTATCACCACAGCTGTTGCAGCTGGCATTCTTAACACATTGAAGAAAGTCAAATTTTTTAAAGTGCAATAGGTCCTCTGTCTGAATGACTTTCAGTAGGTACCTAAATCACTCAGGGTATTTTCATATATGCCTGAAAGCTGATGGGGAAAGATAGCTCATTCTTCTAGGCGCAAGGAAAATTCTGACCTGAGCTCATAAATGTAGAAATATTCTACAATGCATAACAAAATGCCTACAAATCATCTGGGTTCCATTTAAAATTTGAACTGAAGGCTTGCTTGATTTGTTGGAAGAAGGCAAAGGGAGAAACACAGAAATGCATTGTTGTAGTCAAAGGACTGCAAAAAGACTGGGGACAGATTTTATTCTAAAGAAATGTGCCCTTTTCTGTAAAAAGAGGGAAAAAAGGTGGAGCCACCAAATATGCAAGAAAAGTCCCTTCAAGGCAATCTGCAAGGGGTGGCTGAATATGACAACTGGAGCACCAAARGGTCTGCAAAGAGGTGAGATATTGCTACAGTCTTTAGCCAGGCTTGTTTGCTCTCTGACAAACCCAGTCCTGAGAGCAGATAATGGACTGAATTCTACTCACTGGGAGGACAGGTAAGCACAGGAATCTCAGACCTCAGGGGCTTTCAAGTCCCAGGTGGACAARGCCCCAAGCAAATGTGGTTGGATGCAGGGCTGGCCTTGCCCTGAGTGGGAGCTTGACCTCTCCCCCCAGGRCCACACTTCCTAAAGATCACAGCACACAAGTCAGCAACAGGGAAACACAGCATGTTTCTGCAATTGGGATTCAAATCCTTGGTATTTACAATATAGGTTGAGTGATTTTGGTATCACTGTAAAATGCCACTTCTTCTTGCTGAAAGTAAATGAGATTTTGATGAGCAGTGTTGGAAAGGTCTGCTCATTTCAGGTCTCTTAGGAGAGGTTCTCCCCTAACAGTCTTGTTCTGCCCAAACTCACTCCCTTGAAATCAATTCTTTACAGTCTTGTGGTTTTCCTCAAAGTACATTYAGCATCACTGGGGGTTGCAGGGTCCCTCCAAGCACTGTCCTCGTGGCTGTGGCTCCTTGCACCCGTTCTTTGCTGATCTCTGGAATGGACTACATAGCTTGGAACTGAACAGAGTATCTTGCATAACTAATGCACATCTCTTTCCCTCTGCTCATTTCAGAGAACACTTGTGCTTACTGCTTGCTTGGTTAGGAACCATGAAACCAAACAAAGTAGGTCTGGGACGGACCTCTTGGGATCATCTCATCCATTACCTCTTCCCTGAGGCTTACAGAGTTAATAACGGAACAACAAGCTTGCAAACTCCAGCTGCCAGGCTTTCAAAGTTTGGCTTCTCCTAAAGAAGTGCACTGCTCTTGTCAACATGGGAGAATCTGCATGTGCTTGCTGATCTGTGCAGMGATGAATTTTAAAATGTACATTGTGTTCAGACGGCCCAATGCCACCATTATATGCATCAGTAAGTTTCATATTATGCAACTACTAGCTCTAACGTTCAAAGAAAGCACTTTTTTTGTTTGCTCATGACAAAAGGTAGTTGCTGTGGTCTCATTATAAAACTAAAGCTATGAAAGATAGGTCCTTGTGCAGCATCATCTYCTGCCAATTCTGTTAAAAAGCGTTTATTATCTTGAGGAATGCATTGGTAATTTTCTGCACCTCTCATGTAGCACAGCTGATTTCTAAGGCATATCTTCATTGGATTTGACTGCTCACTGAGTGTTAGCCAGTATCAAATATTCCTTTCACTGCACAGTTTCTCTGTAGGTCATTCCCCGGAAGACATATCCACACATGAAAAACACTTGTCTTTCCTCTCTTCCTTGTTTCATTTAGCACTAATTCATGGTCATTCCTGCCCCTGCAAAGCTGATTTTAGAGGCATTATATAACAAGGAGCCCAGACACCTGAGCATGGCCTTTTCCCTCTGAAGAAGGTTAATGTGTATTAAGTCTCATCACAGGARGATCAGAGTAGTCACAAAACTGTTCTAAACCAGAATGTGGACAGCCAAGTCCTATGATATATCAGCAGCTAAAGCAGCCTGACAGGCAGCCTGCAGTACCTGCAGCAGCTAATTCAGGTGCCTCTATGCAGGGCCACGCAGCAGAGCTCAGACAGATTAGCAGTGTAGCCTCAGGATTTTAGCCACGACAGCCTGCAATGGGGCTGGAGTAGATGTCAGCTGTGTGGGTCTAAGGGAATGGTTGCCTGTTCCTTGTAGCCTGCTGTGTCCCAAAACTTACAGAAGAAGCACTTGACACTGAGGTAGGCAAAGGCACAGCCATCRTTTCAGTGACTGAGGAGGGACTGGGCATGGCAGCATCTCTCCCCACAGTTCAGCTACTTTGGACCCTTTCCAGCCATATCTGACTCTGTTGAGGCAGCTGATTGTGACTCTGCACCTGTCACTTCCAGCACAYAACACTGATTACTTCTTCCACACTTTTTCAAGTTTGCAAAATTCTCGTACAGTCCCCTCACTTGTGTCAGATTCTGGTGAAAAGAGTGGCTTCTCTTTTTTGCCTGCTAAGAATAATGATGGTTTGCTGACTCATAACATGCCCAAAACTTTTTACTGCAGATGGAAGTTTGCTTTGAAAGCATTCATCCAAATAAAAATCACAGCACACCTAACACACTATACCATTCCACAAGTTTAAATGCCCAGTCTCAGGCTGTCAATCACTAGAAAAATTCTTGATGGACTGTTCCACAAAAATTGAGGGATAGTAGAAAGTATGGAGAAGTACACAGGGTACAAGAAGAAAACCACTGGTAATACAGTATGCATTTCCATACAATGTTAATTTTCACCCCAAATGAAGGATATTCCTAATTTACCAGTGAACACCACCCTTCAATCTTTTCATTCTTCTCATTAGATTAGAAGCAAACCTACCCTTTATGGATAATCCTCAACCCTGGCCTAAAGTGCAAGCAAGTCTAAGATCTAAATTTATTAAAAGAGCTGTATTATTCCAAGATGTGATCAGGATCATCAAAGGTTCTCCACAAAAAACTTACCTCAAATGAAAAATCATGATTTCCAGCCAGTAAAATCTTTCACACAAATGCAACTTGAAAAGAGTATACAGCAGTGACACAACAGATTCACAGAAACAGCCCAAGAAGCAAAATCCTTATCATTTCCATGGAAATAGTTGCAATTTATCAGAAAAGTCCTGCATTTTACTGAAACCTATCTGCTCATTTGTGTGAGATGATAAGTATGATTTTAGCAGGTTAGTCATTCCACATGGCAAGGGTAGTTGCCAGAGCTGTTTACTCCTGTGCCTACATTGTATTTTGAGCCATGTGACTTTTTCMCAGATGTGCATTTTATGACTTCAAATGATACTTTGTTTTAAAKCCCCTCCAAAAAACCATAACGTTTTAAATGATAAACAAAAGAAGCTACAGAGGCCACTGTTTTATTTGCAGTAAGTTTCTTTCAGGAATGCTTAAGGTTAACTTTAAAGTCTATAAGCCAGGCTTAGACTCTAGGTCCAAGCATGTGATAGAGAAGGATTAAGGAAAAATAACTTTTAGCAGTCCTCACTGTGAGCATGCTACCAGCCTTGAAAGCAATAAAGAAGAGATGGAAAGCCTCACAGGCTACAAAGCAAAGATCAACACTTTGATGAAAAAGTTAATACACATTCCTTCCACAGATTCTGTATATAAGATGTAAATTGGGAGCTGCTCTATGAACCTGCAACGACAACTTATACTGCTTTATCTGGAAGCCTAGATTTATTTTGATGCCARTAGTGGAAGTTTTTATAATAGCTCCTAGCTGACTGCAATGTAAGAAAACAGCATTTCCTTTGGTTTTTGCTGCAGCTGAACTAMCTGCATGTTGTGTCCACAGACCATTTTTCTGAGATGAACAGGGTGTGTGCAGCATTGCCTCCCTTCCTTTCTTACCCCACTCCCTGCATGCAAATTCAGTCACACCCTTGATTACTTATGGATGAAATACTGCAGACAAGGAGGTGTGAGACAACAAAAAATGAAGCTGTGAGCGATACAGTAGTAAATGAAAGAGCATTGCAGAGGCACAATTTCTTGGGTCAGAGATTAAAAGAGAAACAGAAACCGCCTTCCTTTGCAATCTGCCATGGCAAGAATACTTAAAATAGTTGGTTTTGAAAAATGTTGTGACTTGAAAGTGCAAGACCTAATGAAAAAGGAGAACACAAGCAGTGTGAACAGTGATGAAGTATTAAGCAAGCTACCAGAGTTCCTCTTGTCACATGACTGATSAGTGAATTTGTGAACAAAATCCTACTCAGCCTTACTTTTTAGTATAGTATTTTGTTCTGCTGTGTTATTTTAACCTAGGGAATCTCGATGCTGTGTTAGCAGTGTGCCTTTCAGGACCACAATAGCATTGATCCAGTTAGATCATGAAGGTGTATTTTTTCAGGAGAAGCAAAATCTAATTTGTCACAAAATTCAATAAGAATGTGAATCCAGTTCCTGTGAAACACCTTGAGAAATTTTCCTTAGTAAAACTGCAATACAGCCTAATCCTCAGCAGCCACAAATCTCATGCTTTGCAAGGTTTTTGATTTCTGGAGTTTCTATGGGCCTGAGCTAAAGGAGTGACAACAGGAATCTTTCCATTGATTTGACTGAAATCTTTCTCTATCCCTGGGATCATCTCCCAGATGACCATCTGGAATAAAGACACCATTTGGACACTCTACAAATACAGAAACTTCCAGTTTGATGAGAATTTCCATCAGGATTTCATGGTGACCTTTTGAGACTCTAGTGCAGTTCTCAGCACTTAGAAGACTTATAAAAAACATAGCTAAAACAAACAAGGATTTAGAAGCTTTGATAAGAAAAGGGAGTAGGGAATTATCTATGCATTAGCTGGAACATGTAGAAACATGTGCAATGCATATTATGCCAGAATCATCTACAGGGATGATCTCCTGCAAAATAGTTAAACTGTTGTGTCTAAATCACTTAGGTAGCTTTGAAATAAGTGTCACCTATCGTGCATAAATAACAATTGGAAGCCCCATAGAGTCACAGTAAAGAGATAGCCAGAGTGTGTTCTGGGATTAAACATAATGTGTTGATTCAAGGCACTCATTGCAYAGCAATTAACCCAGAAGGTTATCAGCAGTGATTTGCTCTGATACTCTATCATGCAGAATTGCATGCTGCTCCACAGAACTGTACCAAAGCATCCCTTACACTCAGTCAAATAAGCTTAGAACCAGCCAAAAAAGTCTCAAGGTTATTTTCCACAGCTGGGAAGTAACTGAGCCCATCATTTTATATTCTTGAGGAATTTGGTTTAAAAGGATATTATCAGCACTGGACAAGAAAATGGAACTAGCAGGCAGTAGGGTAGTTGTAACTGGACTGAATAAGAAATTACTACACGGGCTGGAAGGCAGAATGGGACTCTCCATCCCATTCTCCATCCCGAACAAAGAGAAGAAAGAACTGTACTTGGATAAATAACTCAACCTTGCTGTTCACTCTTCAATAGTAATTCTGCATGACCATCTGGAAATTCCTCTGTGGCAATTCCTTTTTAACAGTTCTATAATCACACCTTAATTTGTCATTTCGTAGAAGGATTAAAAGAAATACTTTGCCTCTGCTAGCTCCATCTGTGSCTGCACACATGCAGACCACAAACAGGCAATGCACGTGCAAAGCCTGGGGACAGCCACACCAGCCTGCCAAAGCCATTGCTGTCCAAAGGAAACTCTCTTTGAGAGTCTACTAGCTGCACCTACAATATCTTACCAGACTCTTTCCATATTAGTAGTGCTTTATCTTCTAAAAAAMCCCTCAGCATCAGAGAATACCAAGCCTTGGAGACACTTCAGAGATTATCCAGCCCTCACGCAGAACAAGTCCTTCCTGTTATCCTGACAGTGCTTYACCTCAAAACCAGGTTTGATATAGTTTGGTGGAGATCTCCAGTCAGAATTCTCCAAGAGCTATAGCCTCACCAGTAGAATACTTTCCTAATGCTTAGCTTGATGATGTGGGGCTTTTTCTCTTCTATTAGGGTCCCGTTATTTCTTCTTGTATCCACCCTGAACATGGAGAGCAGATTTATTGCCTTCTTTRCTGCAGCAGCCTTTTATCTATTTGGAAAGAGGTCCTCCATCATGTTCTCTCCTTTAGACTAAATAATACAGTATTTTCTCTCCTCCACACTAAATGAACCCTTTTCTTTCAGAAAAAAAAAACACCAAAATGCAAGGTGTTTTGCTTTGAAGTGTCTCAATTGAATACAAAAAATTTTGATGCAAGGAGCAATTTTAAACTGAAGTCCAGATGGTTCAGTTAATAAAATTTTTAAGTTCAGTGCCTCAGACAAAATTTCAGGTATTTTTACTACACCAAATGAACTAAAAGAATATGTCCACAAAAATTCTGGTATCAACAGATCTATAGCATTTTTCACAAAGATATTTGCTATGAATGCTCCACTCAGCTCCGTGTCTATCATTTTAACCCAAACTGGACAGAGCAAAGTGTCTTAAAAACACGTATAACTTCAAAAGTATGAACAGCCCCACAACAAACAATCTGACTTAGAAACAAAGTGTTTTCTTACAATTCTTTCTCTAGGAAGGTAATGACTACAGTTATAAATGATTCCTACTGTGGAACCTCCACATCTTAGATTTGTCCCCATCATTTGAGAGACGATCTCCTTACAAATGTATTTAAGCATTTTAAGATGCATGGCCCAGCACAGCTGCAAGAGGGAGTGAAAGAGATGTGGCTTATTTTGAACTTATTTCTTTCTGTACAAGAAAGAAGTGAAGTGTACACGCAAAGTGCAATAACTTGCACACAAGAGGATTCTATCATACTGCTTTATACCAAATCTCTCTGTTACCCATTGACATCAGGGGTGATCAGCAAGAGAACTCCRGTATTTTCAAGCAGGGTGGCGTGGGTGTTCTACCACACTCCCCTCCAATTACTTATGGAGACTGCAGTTACAGTGTGTGAAATGGATGGATTATAATAGACTTTCCTTCCACTGCTGCCAGGCCCTGATGCACGCACTCCTCCCCTTCATAATAAGCAGCACTGGCAATTACTTACGTCAGATTTCTGTTAAAAATGTCACAAATACATCTCCTGTCCCAATATTTCCCTAATTTATCTGATACTACCTTTGCCGCTTTCATAGTTCATTCCTAACCACTCTAATTAAACTTATTGATTGCTTCAGAGGAAGGATGTGTAGGGAATGGGAATGCTTTTTACCTTACTTCTACCTCCCATCTCTGTGMACAGCTGCTTCTCAGAAATAAGCTTACCCTTTTAATTAGTTGCATAAAACTTAGGTTGGGTGTGGCCTGGAGATAGGAACTGTGGAACAGCGGATGTTTTGGGAACCCGCATTCCTGGGATCCCACAGTCAAGGGGGACACACTGGCAGCCTGTACAGAAGGAACTAGCTGGCAGCTCAGCAGAGATATCTGGGCTGCTATAGACTTGTCAGAAGTTACAAAACCCATCCAGGGATTTGGAACTTCACAGAGGATTGGCTCAGACCAAGCCATACTTGGTCACAAGCAGACAGGAGGGCCAAATGCATATACAAAATACATTTTCTGGTCTCTTCTCCCTTTCCCGCTACCTGGTCAGGGAGTTTTGATGAATGTTCCACATCCATCAAAGTAAGCACCATCTCTTTGCATGTTCCCCTCAAAGTCCTATTTCAGCTGGGAATATTTCCAGCTGAAATAGGACTTTGTAATCCACAGTAAAATTCACAGTTAGGGGAAATAATCTCTCTGTCAGCTGCATTGTGGCTGCACCTCAGCTTTGCTCCCCGTCCCAGCTGCCAGCACCCTCCCAAAGCATGGGTCAGAGCAGCTGGGCTGTCCTGGCATGGCAGAGCTGGGCCACTGAGCTGGACACAATGCAGGGGGCCAGCACAGCCCCCAGTCTCTAATTAGTCATTACTAAAATACACAGTGACAAGATATGCTAGTACTTTGACAGACTGTTGTGAGCAGGGAAAAGAGATGGGAAGTAGGGAGAAGAAAAACCTTTCACTTGGAAATGTAAAATCCAAAGCAGAAATAATGTATTTATTATTGATCATATATCCCAGTTTAAAGCTAATGTATCCTCTTTCAAAGACTTGCAGTTTAACACTGAGCTATATTCTTTCATATTCTTTGACATAATAAAATACATATATTTATGTATGGCTGTAAAACTGTATTATTTTTTAAAGTTATTTCATTGAAGTAGTTGACCTTTTTATGTTTCATGGATACATTTCTTATACAGTAATAGAAAAACTGACTGCAAACCACTTTATGTTAAAGTACATGCTAATTTAAATATTATAACATAGATTATTAGACACCACTATGTGATATTTGAGGTTTTAGAGATAAAGAAATGCTCCATAAAAAAAAAATCAGTAATATGAACCTTCTACTTAGAATTCCCCTGTTATTTGTTTGGACTTAAAATTTGATTTTATTGTTTTAACTTTATAATCCTGGGTTTTAAAATGTTCAGCAATTATCTGATTTGTAGCTACAATTGTAGTATGTTTACTTGGAAAACGTCTTTCAAATTAAGGTCATTATTTGTACTTTCAGATTTCCCCTTAACTTTGCAACCGAACATTTGCAGCTCAACAAGAAGCAGTATTTTTTACATTCCAAATGGTTCTAATGCCAAAGCATTTTGCTGATTTAATGGCTAGTTTTGCAGGATGGAAAAAATACTAATAATTCTCAGCAAGCAGAAAATCAACAGCTATCGTTTTTCAAATGGGATTTCTGTAGCTCTGTCAAGTGTCCCATATTGTAAGAAGGAAAGGCAATTCAATCCTTTGTTTGATTTTGCCTCCAGAGGCAAGAGCTTCATGCACCTTTCTTTGGAACCCAAAAGACCAAATAATGTGGAACCYTAAGGAGGCTGAGAGGCTTAAACACAAGACTTAAGTGTCAGGAGCACCTGAATCCCTTGGGCCAAAGTATTCAATTCAGATTAAGAGCTACTGCCACCTTTAGATGCCTTCCATCAATGTCCAGGGATGGGGCACCCACTGGTTATCTGAGACACCAGCTCCAGTGCCTCACCACCCCCACAGTAAAAAATTTCTTCCTAATATCCGATCTAAACCTACTCCCTGTCAGCTTAAAGCCATTTCTCCTTGTCTTACCATTACATGCCATGCTAGAAAGTCCCTCTCCAGCTTTCTTGAAGCCCTGTTTTAGGTACTGAAAGGACACAGTCTGGGCTGGCTCTTTTCAAGTTTTATCTTCCCTTGCCCACGAGCATGGAAAAAACAGGCTTATGCCTACAATTTCAGGACAGCCATTGCAGAGGAAAATCTCTGGGAAGGTAGATGGGTACATTTTTCTAGCTTGGTTAGCTGGGTGGGTTCTCACTGCACAACAGTGCGAGCTCTTGAGCCGAGTTAGATGTGTGTGAGCATACACATCTCCATGCACACAGGACATTTTGTAATCCACAATAAAATTCACAGTTAGGTGAAATGATTTAAGCACAAATTCCCAGCACCTTAATTTCTCACTCAAGCTTTCGTCTAGATGCTGAGGGGGTGATTGACATTTGCTGCACACAGTAACTGCCATGGGCACTCTGAAAGCAGCACTGAGTAAGGAACTGTGCACAGYACCAGAGTTTCAGTGTGGTTGGAGCCCTCACACCAGAGCCAGCAGGCATCACACAGGCATTTTTCACTGAGTAACTGCTCACTGAACACCTCCTGTGACTGTTTTTAGTTCCCAGGGGAAGCTGCAAACTTTCAGTGAACTCCATACCACGATAGTTTTGGTTTAGAGAAAGGTAGTTGGGAATCCTCTCAGCCTTTTCCTGAAGCAAAACGAATTTGGAAAGGGGACTGCTACTAAAGAACAGTGAAAATTTTTGGCCAAATCTCATGCTTCAGCTGCATCCCCTGGTGATCTTCCCTGCTCCCAGTGAGGTCAGCTCAGACCTGCAGGCTCAGTTTACCTGACTGGCTAAAGTGAGGGATGGACTCTGCATCATGGCTGTGTCACAGCTGCTTTAGCAATCTGGAAAGCAGTCAAGGCTGATGAACATGACCAACATTCCTTTCTCACTTCCCTTGGGTGGATACAGGGCTGTTYTATTATTTTCCTGACAGCTGTATCAGGTATTGGGCAACCCTGATRGTTTTTTTCCTAAATRAACMTAATCTGCAGTTCTTGGAAGTTTTTAAAAGGTCAAAGACARGGCATTGAATTCCCTGGAGACTGACAGCAGTGTCCTCACACAACATTTAACTGCAATGGCTCTTCAGAGGAAACAAGAGTGATGGCCTGAAGAAAACTTAAGGGAGGACCACATTGTGTATTTTGCTCTCTGTGCTCCACAGGACAGCTGGAGAGGCCAGGAAAGCTTTGATACACCAAATAAAGATGTGTTGGAGAGRAATAAGGGGCAGGCAAAAAGAAGATGGTACCAAGCAAGTAATTGAAGGCAAGAAACCTGAGGTATTGGAAGAACTCCTTTAGTTTAACACCTTGGGAAATACAGGCTAGTGTCAGTTCAGGCAAAAGGAAGAAGAGAGTTTTTTTGGGAAAGATGCTGTACATTTGTTTACATCCACAGAGAACGTATGAACAGACTTCACACTAACTTGCCCAGAAGGCCTCCTCTAACACCCCTCTGGGTACCTCACCAGACAGGTTTCTTCATCCTGGCTCTCACATTTTTGCCTATTCCTGCGTCTTGCCTATCCTAAAAAAACAGTGAAATGCTCAGTACAATCACACAGACATCAAAAAAAAAAAAAAGCAGCCCCAAACCCTCCGCTTTTAAATAGTTTTTGTAGTGTAGATTGATGAAATGATCTGTACTCCCCCCACACACCACCTTGTGACATGCATCCATTGGCTTGACAAAGCAGGTAGTCACACACACTCCACATGAATGCACCCGTAGCCAGGTTGCCTTGGAAACCTTCACTGCTACCTAATATTGTTATAATTGGCAAGAAAATATAGGTTTTCTTCAATGATTCGCAGCATGTTCCCATTTTACATAAATATAAGCTTTCCATCTGCAGTTTTCTGAAGGTTTACTTCACTTTTCCCCCAGAAATTTTAGAGACATTTTCTCCCTGGAAAAATTAAACTGTTGTTTAAATGTTAGAAATGGTTTTGTATCAGTACAGGGGGCTATACAGCAATTCCAGCTTCCCTGTGTCTGTCAAGAGGGACTTCTATCATTCAGGAAAAGGAGCCCTGCAGYTCTCCCTGCTGCATTTAATTCTGTGCACAGCTCTGACGTTAGAGCAGGTCAGCCCAAATGCCCTCACACCACTCTGCTCAGGCTGCACGCTCTCCACACAACACCATCCACCTTATCCAGCAAAACCAGTAGAAACCATGTGTGATTTTACTGTATGAACATTTYCAGCACAGACCAGGATTGTTATGTGATGTACTCACCCATAGCCTCAAGGGAGGGTTTGGAGAAGAACCTTAGATGCTCCCCTAAAGGAGGGTTACATGAAAGCTACACGTGTGTCCGCATTCTTGTGGACCAGCAAGAGGTAAATCAACTCTTGGTACTGTGGCACAGATAGACCCCAAATCCTGCCCTTCTTAGGACATCAGCAGCCTGCAGCTACTCCTCCAGCCCAAAGTCCAGCTTGGGGCAGATGGAAACTGCAAATTCTGGTTGTCTGATCAACAGTTTTGCCTAGGAAAGAGAAAGGGAAAAATCAGACTAGATGGAGCACTGCATGCCAGTGGGTTCAAAAAGAAATGTCTGGAGGTGGCACATGAAAAGGGTAAAATCTGAAGAAGCAACCCCCAAACGAACAACTTGAAACACTTGATGGACATTGAACTGAATGCTTTAAATCAGGCTGAAGAGACATTTTCCTCAGAAAAGAAGTGAACTATTTCCAGTTAGCCCAGACCAAATTCTGTGCCTCTGCACAGTAAGTGCAATACCTGATTTCACCATGGTGTAATCCTTCAAGTCTGAAGTCCAACAACTCCTTGAAAATCTCCTCCAAAAGCAGTGTAGTGAGCCACAGGCAAGTCCTGGGGTTGGTGGAGACTCTTTCTTCAGCTGCAGGAGCTACTCTGAGCACCCTCCCCTGGGGCTGCTTCCTCAGCTGGGTGTCCAGCCCAGCAGTGGCTGCCACAACAAAGTCAAGGGGATTCTGATCCTGTCATCCTGCTCTGGAAAAAATAGCAAACCCAACTTTAGCTGACACCAAGCTACATAAGAGAAAGAGTTTTGGCAAAAGTAAAGCAAGATGAATCTCTGACATATGATTTAGATTGCCAAGTTAAAGCATAGTAAATCAGCTGTAGCAAGATCAGAAACTATGGGTTTTCCATKTATTTTGGGGAAAGAGACAAGACAAGAGTTTCTTTCCTGTGCTTGTGTGGTACAGCTGTTCTTTGGCTTTGGTTACAGTCTCACAAAAATCTCTTGAAACAGAAATGAGTGKTTTTTTAAATGCAAAAGCATTGACTTGTATTTTAGCAAAAGTAAAAAGCTCAAGCCAATTAATTTCAAYATTTTTAAAATTACATCTGCATGGTTTTTGGAGTACCTGCTTCCAGTAAATGTGTGCTTTAGTCAAATGCAATTAAGTGTTAATGGAAGGCATTGATGGCTTTTCTCCTATCTGCACCATGTCAGTGGAGTTCAGGGATGCAGTAATTACCTTAACTCTGTTCAAAAGAGCTGCAAAGTTGTTCCAAAGAGAACCCAAAGATTATTTTTTAAATGCTCAACATACACATTTAGAATTGCATTTTTTAAAGGATCGCAGGGAGAGGCGGCAATATGAACATGAGGTTTTGAAAAGGACTCAAAACTCTCAGTGAGATACTCAATTTCCAGCATTTTCACTCTTCAAAACACCTGGATATTTGATTTCTAGATCAGCGTTGGCAAATTTTGCAGTTTGCCTTGAAAACTTTGGTTTTGGCCCATCAGAACTGCTTCAGTACAAAATCAGCTAAACTACTGGATCTGCATTTGAGAACATGAGAAGCTTAGCAAGAAAGTCAAATGATAAAATGAACAAAACAAAAGTGAATAGCTCACCAGGTGTCACTCTGTTCATCCTCTTCAAACATCACACTATTTATTAGGGTGTCTGCCTAGCACTTCAAACCCAGCATCATATATCAATCCATGAGCTATTCTTGCAAGTGCTCTGAAGTATAGTGAGCCCATTCAAGTTGAAAGAAAAGCAGCCTAAAATTACATCATGTAAAACTTGCACTATTCCTGGCAAAACACCTCTTTTGCCCAACCTCCTTTCAATTTTGATGTGTCTCCAAGATTGTAACTTTGCAAGCAGGAAAAAAATCCAAAAGGTAAAATGCCAGAGGTAAGAGTTCTCCAAAGAACCCAAGCTTATGARACTGGAAATTAAACCCTTCTGTTATTGGGTTTTTTAGACAGAAGGGCCTTTAAATCAAACTCTTCTTTAACACAGACCAGCAGGAGTTGAACTGAAACYTAATTTTYTAACCYTAAYRGGCTATTTTAGCAGCATATGATCCAAGCAGACAGTTAAATGACATTTCAAAACATTTTGTACCACCTAATATCTTCAGTTTTTAAGACTAGAACAACACAATTCTGCTCACATGCAAGCCTTCTAGACTTATGGGTTTTATAAAATTTGTTGGAAATTTCTTGCACTGTGGAAATTAGATGGCTTTACTGTAATCTCAGAGCTAATCTTAACATTCTTACTGATTTGAAGTACTGATGATGTGGCCTTGTAAAACCTGAAAGAAATTATGATAGTTGGGATGTTTTTTCTCTTGCCAACGTTTAATTTACTAGTGAATTTCTCTTATACTTCTATGACTTTGCTTGGAGCTGCTGCATTGCTGTTTAGAGGTAGGGAATTTTTCTTCCTTCAAGCTTCCCTCTGGTCTCGTACTCCACCTTTCTGATCAGAGCAAAATTTGGGCAGATTATACACAGCAGAAGGAAAACATTCTGATGGGCCAGCTATTTCCTTAAACAATATTRTTCTAGGAAACATGCCAATTTAGGTGGAAGAATAAAATACTGAGCTTTTTACTACAGCTTTTTTTTTTTTTCTCAGTTTTCTATTTTGTCCACACTTTTATATCACAGTCCATCATTTTGGGTCCTGCATCTCATAATATACAAAACATATTTTTATTTATTGTTCTCCTTCAACCCAATAATCTCATCAAAGATTCCATTGTGGTTGTTTCACTARCCTGCACCTAAAGTTGTACTCAGCAAACAAAARRAGCCATTTCAGTGCGATGGCATACRAGAAGCAGGACACTTGCCCTCACCTGTTGTAAATAGCTAGAGAAATACCCTATTACACTCAAAAACACCATARCAGAGATTATAACTGTGAAAATACAAAGATGCAATGCACCCTTCTCCCTCGCTTCCCCTTTTCTGCAGCAGAAGCAATTGCACTGCTCACCTGGGCTGGCTGTGTGCCGCAGCGATTGCAGCAGGGAAGCAGCGCCTGGCTGCAGCAGGTCCTGCCTGCTGGGAGGCACCGCAAGGCTGGATACCCAGCAGATGGCACAGATGGGCACTGTGCCAGCCCAGGGGCACTACCTGCTGTGCCTACGGGATTGCTTGCTGCAGTTGTTAACGAGCTGGGGGAGAAAGACAGCTTTGCTTTACTCGGCTTTCTCTTCCCCCTTTATGTGATTTTGCTTTTAGCCACCAGACAACAGCAGTGCTCTTCTCCGGAGTGTGAAAGATTCAGCAATAAAAGGAGCCCAGGAAAAAAAATAAAAAGAAGAAGAGGAGGAATCTGTTGTTTTTCTGTAACAACTGGTCAGCTCAAACCTCCAACCTCTCAGCCTCCCATGACTGCTAATAACTCTGTTTACTCAGAGCCAGACCACAGTGGGGCTTTTGGACCAAAAACCGGGCAGGCACCATGTGAGTGTGTAAATAAGCAGCATTTGTCATTGTCATGATTTTGTTGCTTTTCCCCCACACTTGTAAGAGTTGATAACAAGGAACTCGGAGGCAGCACAGCTGGCTTGAGAGATGTCTCTGCATGAGCAAAGGAATGGCTCTGTTCCAAGAGCAGGCACAGCTTATTTCTCCCMATCTATGAATAGGTGCCATGGTAATAGAAAAACAGCATTTACCCTTGCATCTTCTCCTCTGTTTTGTCTCTTTGCCTTCCCATATGTCCCATGGTGCAGTTCTGGAGCACATTCAGGACAGTATGGTCTGAGTGGCAGAGAAGTAGGTGGGTTTTTTTGGTTTTGTTTTCCATCTATTGATTTATATTTAGGCCTTCCCAAGCTCGGGCTGGACGTAGACCTGGGCGTTCATTCCACGAATGTGTCAGCTGAAATGTAGGGCTCTAGTATCTGCACTCAGGTAGTTGTGGAAAAATCTCTTGTGTGCATTTTGAAAATGAGGAATTTTTGGAAAACCAYCAATTAAAAAAAATCCCTATAGATTTCTTGGGTAAGTCTGATGTGAATTTTAGAGACAACAACTGACATCCATCACCCCCAGACTGAACATGTGGAGAAAAAGTGAGTAAATCTTTTCTTCTTCCCATTGATGTGGTTCAGTGTAGCATTTTTCTCTACTCTTTTTGTCAGCCATAATGTAGGACACCAASAGAACTACCTTCTACTCTAATACAGCTCAGCAAGAGTAAATCTCTTTTCTTGGGAAGGTTTGCAGGAAAGCAATAGAGAATTTCAGGGCAAGTCTAAGCTGAATTGACTCAAGCTGCCTCAGAGACATTTACCTAAATCACCCCTCTTGTAGTGCAGGCACAACTATCCTTCATTTTCACAAGCGCTAAAAAAAAACGGAACCTTTGAATTAATTTCTTCACAAATAAAGAGATGTTGGAAAGCAAGCTTAAGTTAACCACTTGAAAAGTACTTTCTTAGTGCTATAATTTAAAATAACAATGAAAGAAAGGAAGAGGAAAGAAAAAAGAGAAGGGTTTTATATTAAATTGCATTAACCAATAATCTAATAATCAGCCAATTGAATTTCTGTGTGACTAAACCCTACTATATAGTGGCACCCAACAATCAGTGGTTTAATACTTCATAGTAACTGGGTCTTTGCCCTCTCATTATAAAATAAAACATATTGTATTTTAATCTAAAGGCTAATGYCAGGTTTGATAACATGAGGTAATTAGTAGCTGTGTTCTAGTACTGTGAGAGCATCACTCACGTTTCCTCTCTTGATGAAAAATAAATTCCTTTTGTCACACAAGGAAATACTCATTGTTTCAAGATTTTTGTGACAAAAATGATACAGACATTAAGTCAGAGGCATGAAAGATTATTCATGTTCAACTTTAAAATTGGGTACATCCAAAATGTTATCTTTCAATTTGCATTTCTTTTGATCCACTAGGCTTGAGTGGAGACAAGAGAGGAAATTAAGTCAAAGACAATTCCCTTCCAATTAAACTCTTGTAGAGACAGAAGGATTAACCCTCTCCCCTGTTCTACCCAGGCTGCAGCTCCTGAGGGAAACAGAGAGGTGGCAAACAGCACCCACAGGCTCATGAGGAGGGGGTCTCTTCCATGGCTGTGGCTCCAATCATGCCTGCTGGATGCAGGTCACCRGTGATTAATTCCTCTGGAGCACCAGTGGATATTCCTTGCCCTGGCAWACAACCCACTTGTGTTTGAAATGCCCCTCACATACAGCAGCAGGACATGAGAAGTCATTCCAGAACTCAGAAATTGTGGGCTTCACCCCGAGCTTTTCTGAAGGGGGAATCAGGGGTGGGGAAAGGAACCTCTTCAACTGCATCCCTTTGGGTGGGAGCTTTGGGAGCATCTGCCAATGCCAGCAGGCTGGGGGTAAGGGACTCTGTGCCTTCCCTTCATCCCCTCTCCAGCATCCAGCCTTACTACATCATTTATTCCCTAGTTTAATTCTGAGAGTTGAAGATGGGGGCAGTTTGCTGACAGAGATCTGTRCAGTGTGTGACATGGTCATCTTTTGCAAAATAATACACTGACTTCAGCTAGAACAAGAAGGGGTTAAGCTGTCTATGCAGCTGATGCATGGTAGGATTTAAAACTGTCAGCAGTAAAACCCACATCATTCACATCTCTATGYGCATTAGGATTTAAATATGGATGCCAAAAATGAAAATGCAGCTTACTGAAGAAAGGAAGAACACATTTCCTAATATAGATAAATTTTCCCATTTCTGGAAGAAATTGAGAGAATTAGCAGCACCTGCAAAGGCAGAAAACAAGAAAAGTAAAAGAATCATGGATAATTAATACTCAGAAGGCAAAGACATCTTTCATAGAAAACATAATGGGCCAGAAATTCAGCTGCTGTACATTTGCCGATTTACATCAGCCGAGGAGTGTGTTCCAGTAGGATTTAACATTCTTCTCATGTTACCTGGGAGATAAACGATTCAAAACACAGAGAGAACTTAACATGCATTATCTGTCATCTTTTGTTGATTAATAATTTCAGATGTTGCTACTATTATTTAATAYAGACAATCATTACACTCSAAATTTAAATAC
Organism: Alauda arvensis; assembly: GCA_902810485.1. Classification (NCBI taxonomy): domain Eukaryota; kingdom Metazoa; phylum Chordata; class Aves; order Passeriformes; family Alaudidae; genus Alauda; species Alauda arvensis. The sequence continues at coordinate 1,143,605 of CADDXX010000061.1, forward strand.
AACAAAACATTAAATGYGGCAAAGCATTACTTAAGCATAATCTCTTAAAACTTAAGTAAATGAAGCAAATAAATTTTAAAGGTCATTTAGGGGAGCTGAAATTRTAAGAATGAAATTACCAATTTATCTGCTTCTAGGACAGCTACTGGACAGGGTGGAGATAGAGGCAGAGCTTTCAATTTTGCTCTCACACATCTCTCTGAATGTGCTCACCCTGCTGGGGTGAGAACATCCTATTATGTTCTTACTCTTTAGGTGGAACAGCATGTTTCTGGCCCTAAGTGTGTGTGTTTGCATGGCTGCACTGTGCCTGTCTGAAAGGTTCCTCTTAACAGCATTTGAGTTGCTTGCCTGGTTTCAACTGAGTTGGAAGGGAGGGTAGAAATCTCTCAGATGAATTGGAGCAAACTGTGAAAATTGAGGCTGAGTAGAAGAGTTCAGCAATTCTCCACRTCCTGTGCCCTGCCAAGCAACTGGGCAGCCACTGGGCAGCTTAGCCCAAGCTTCAAAATGTGCCATCTCCTTCCCAGGAAACCACTCGCAGAGAGATGGAATAAGGGACAGAAAACTGTGGACAGGGCAAAAAAAGTAGGGAGATGAGAGGCAAGTGGAGCAAGTGGCAGGAGGAGAGTGAGAGGTGATGGGGAGGATCTGCTGAGAAACCTTAAGAGCATGGCAACTAAAGAAACTAGTGGGTGAGGTTTTGGGGAAAACATCAAATTAAGTGGGAGCATCCTCTGCCATTTTCCTKAGCAGAACAACTGTCTGCAAAAGACACAGCTACAGGATGGTGAATTTTATCTGGGTTATCCAAACTTTAGTGCCATCATAACTGCTGGAAAATTAGCACCCAGCTTTGCATTGCTTCCCACTGTGAAACAGCCACACCCCACAGAAGATCTCTACAACAAYGGAAAATGCTTGACATTAAGAAATGTAAAGTACTGGATCAGTCTTCCAACAGATTGCAATGCATGTGCATATACCAATAGGTATAAATACAATGTATTAAAATCAGTGTAACCAAACAATCACATTTTCCTGCTTTCTGAGCTGTGCTGTGAAGATCCATTTGAATCTAAGAAATACAGGGCTCTGGCCACAGACAGAAGAGGTGGATTTATACTTACCCCAAGGTGTAATGCCAAAGTTTCTGGGGGAGACTAAGCAGTTGTCAGACTTTCTCCTTCCCCATCAAGTGTCCTAGACACAAACAAATACCATTGCAGATATTCAGAGAGGTTTACAGCAGATTTGAAAAWCTCAGAAGGTACCTGGGATCTAATTCCCGAGCACAAAGCAATGCCTGCCTTAGCCAGCAGGGAAAGCTGAATGTAAAGCTAATTAGGGATAATATAAAATAGCTTCTACCTGTGAACAGCAGGAAAATATGTACTGCAAGTCAAGCTGCACGACTAATTGATTTTAGAGGTTTGTTGGCAGTCTGAAAACCAAACACTCCCAACAGGTAGGGTTTTGAGTTCAACAGAGCTAATGTAGCCTATGACCCGAGAAGCTCCACTATGAGGTTTCCCCAAAGTCTAACACAGCATGAATTTGGAAGGCCTTCTCTCAGCAGGGCAGTTGTTTTCCATCTGGACACCAATTTTCATGAAATTCACAGGAGCATGTGTGAGACTTCTGGGTTGCATCCAGGCACTGGGTTTAATTGTAATTAAGTGGGGGCAGACACAAGCATACAGGCACACAGATGTGTAACAAGAGGGGGCAATAAATACCTCTCTCTCTCTCTCTCTCTCTCCCTGGATCCAGACTGTATTTCTTATAGGAGGAGACAAAACCAGACCAGTATTTTGTCAGCCAGTCACAGATACTAAGCTTGTGCACTCCACACTGCTAGGCAGTATTTGGGCAAGAAATCTCTTCCCCATTTTCCCATGTGAAAATATATCTCTTACAATAGGGTGGAATCACCTTAAGAAAATAACTATCCCAACTCTACTCCCTTTTCATCTCCCAAACAAGATTGCTTTCTCCTCAGAAAATTAAATGAAGGAGTTAGGTGAAGATTGGGAATCCTTGCCTCTAAGCATTCAACAAACCATCAGTGAAYAATAAACAGGTCCCTTCCTCTTCCCAGCAGAGCAGCTGTGGACACTGACAGACAACAAGCTGATTGTGTCAACATATTCTGGGAAAATTTCCCAAATAATGGGCTGCTCTGGTGTTCTAGCAGTCGGGGGAAAAAAATGAAAAAACCCAAAAACCCAAAAACCAACAAAACAAGCAAACAAGAAACCAAACAAAACAACAAATTGAAAAGAAATAAAGATAAGCCTTTTCAAAAATAGAGACAATGAGGGCAAACAGGACTTCTTTTTTCTCCCCAAAAAGCACTATGAAATAGCCCTTCTGTTCATTTATCACAGGACATGCAGAGCTGCTTCCTAAAACGTCTCATCACCAGTTAGCACAGCATTTGTTGTAACAGCARATTTCCACAGCAAGGCAATGTTACAAGAGCTGTTGGGACAGACACATATAAACACAAAAAYACAAAACACTCTGACTTGCTCACTRCAGGAGGAAGCTGCACYACAGGCMGTTGTCAGACAGTGMCCAGTGTTCAGCTGCTCTTGTCCACACTGCAAACTTGCGTGACAAAGCACTAAAGAACCCTCTTTTGGGACAATTCCTGCTCAGAGTGATGAGATGTTACCAATTCTTCAGTCACCCAGGGATTTTTGCAGAGAAGATGTAGACTTGTATAAGTTTTAGGGCAGCAATTCCTCTTTGTTTTGCTATACAAATTTCCAATATCTAATGTAATCACAGTCTAATGTAAGAATGAATTACTTTCTCCCTTGGAACAAAAGGGCTTGGTTCAAAAATCAATAGCTTGGGTTGCTCTCTACACCTCTGCTTTTAAGAACAGTGTCACTTCCATTTCAGTAAGTATGCAAGATACATACAAATATCTTCTGCTTTGTTCTCTTAAATCTGATGATCTTTGCAGAGACAGAAAAGTGCATGCTTCACTTCTTAGAGACACAAGACCTACCTATTTGCAGGACTGAGARAGAATTTGAGCAGCTAATTCRCAGAACGGGGSCATTACAGCTCTGACACTTCCATCCAAGRCACAGAAGAGCATAAACTCTCACCRTGCCTGAGGCCACAGTGTAAAAGCACACGTGAGAGGTGGGYTTTTTAAACAAGAGTAGCCTAAAATTAACAGTTAGCTATTAGCCTTTATGTMTGCAGAATATTTATTTCCCAAGCAGGTTCAAACCCAAGAAAAAAAGAAAGACGTCCTTGTCCTCAGGAGGGTGGAAAAGAAAGGCTGAACAGTAGAGGAAAAAAGGCTGATGGCAAGGGATCTTGGGGTGCTGCACAGCTGCTGCAACTTTCTTCTTTTCCAGTGTGAAATGTCAYGACACACTCGGGAGCCTCATTCAGCCATCAATATTTATAAATCCCAGAAAGTACCAACTTGCTTYTGAGAGCAGATTTTTATACACAGAACGACTGCAGCAGACTATAAGAGAAGCTCGATGCCACACTAATGAGAAATGAGGTGAAGTTAATACACTGTAAGCCTTGGCTAAATCTCTTTGTCCTATTTGTTCATTGCCTTGTTGATCTGGAACCTCTAAATAAGAAATCTGGCCTGTTCACCATTATTGCTTATTTAATCCTCTGAAGTCTATGAATAATGAGACAGAAATATCTGTGCCCATCGCAGAAAGAAGAAATATAAATAGAGATGAAATATTCTGTCTAGAGCAGGCACTTGYAGAACAAATATCCCCACTTCTCCTCCATTAGCAAATGCAAAAAATTCTCCTTCTCAAAAATTGAAAGGACTGCAAATATAAATGCCAGCCAACACCAAATTGATCATCATCTAACTTGAGACAAAAAAATATTATCATTTATTTAAGACTACTTTGGCTGATGGGAGCTGCTTGGCAACTCCCATARCCAGGCCACAGCTTGGACAGTGAGATACTGATGTGGGATGGCATTTCCTTGTTCAATATCTGCCATCTTCATGTGTACAGCTGAATTTATTCTTGCTACAAATCTGCCTAGCAAGCCAACGCTTTCATGCCTGTTTCAAAAGGGGGAAACATAAACCAAGAGTGATGAAGTGTCTTGCTGGTATTACAGGAAAACAGCTTCACACAGGAAAGATGTTGAGGAAACTGCTCKTACTTCACTAGCTTACTAGGGGGAAAATTAGATACACATATAGTAACTCAAAAGCTTTTAAAGTGAAATTCTTAGGTGAAAATTTTCCAGGAAATTACCTGGGCAGTAATGAAAATAGCAAAAAATTTGGCTTGAATGAATAACATTACAATTATAACACACTGTAAATGAAAGTCTAGCTAATTCTGTGTCCTGTCTAACCCTGGCTCCATATACTTTACATGGTTTGAAGTTTRGTCTGGAAAACTCTATTTACACACATACTAATTCTTGAAATGGAGCCTGAAGAACTGACAATATTTTAGCTAGCAAAGACTACAAGCACCATTGTTAGAGATTCCCAAAAATAAAGCAGCCTCAGGTTGACAAAAACAGTTTGTTCTGAAAGGGAACTGTTGTAGTGGTCACCAGAGCACTTCTTTGCTTGCAAAAAGGTGTTCTTTCCCTCCAGCAAAGATCCAACACTCCTCAGTGATGCCTAAAGTTGCAAAGAAAAGTTCTTTTCTTTCTGTGAACTAAGAATAAGCTTCAGGAGAGCAACAGACAACACCCCTATGAGAAAGAGAGGAGAGAACTGCTCCGAGATTCTAAGGAACCTGGKGATGTATTTATCTGAAAAGTCTCCATCTGTGCTCTTCTTCAGCTTGTCCCACCTCATCCATGGCTCAACAATCTTCAGAAGGCTGCCATGAAGTAAAACGGAGAAGTGTCTTGAGAGAAAAGGACTTGGGTTGGGGCAGGGGAATTGGAGGAGAAGAGAAGACCTCCAGGGAAAAAGAAAGAGGTCAAATGACCAAATGATTCTCAAGATGGAGATGGAGTCTGAAGATGCAGTCCTGTATTTCACTGAAAGGCAACACACAGTGGGCACTGCCCAGCTTTCCAGGGCCCAAGCTTAGGCTCTTTTCYTATGACCTAAAACCCCTATTTTTTYCTAGCAAAGTGAGGGGTCCAGCAGATATTGCTGTATCTGACAATGAATAAAACTGCTCTGCTGGGTGTGCCAGTGGAACAGCTCCCACACTGCTCAGTTAAYACATACAGCTACCTCAGTTCAGGCAATGCCCCTCTGTAGAAATTGAACCCCAACCATAAGCTGCCCCTGAGTGCTCAGGAGGGCCAGACAGATGCTAGCCTTAATTCTTTCCTCTAGCACCAGCTGGGAACCCTCCTGAATGCAGGTGCTTTTCAGCTGCATTTTTGGCTGTAGCTCCCATTGCCTTCATGTTTTTTGAGAGGGTGTATTRCTGTTTCTTGGGTTGAGGTGTCTCAACATGCCATCAGAAAAAGGGGCTGCCCTGCAGTTGTCTCCAGCTTAATCAAACTAGCGCAAGTGCCAGAGATAAGAACATTTTGTAGGCTGAGACAGTCAAAAGAGGCAGTGGACAGAAAGAGTTACTTACCAAATCTGCCTTCCTGAGATGGGTCATCTTGCACTGAGGAACAAAGTTTGCAGCTTCACTTGTTTTTTGCCCTAGTGCATCAGGGCATTTCCCTTTCTAAGTAGTCTCTGCTTTTCCTTTTCTTGGACAGACGCATGTGTTTCCCACCTTTCTGAAAGGAAGAGCTGAGACAGAAGAAAGGTTGCAATCATTAAAATCCCACCTGCAAAGAGTGCAACACCAGTACCATTCTGTGCAAGCCCAGCAGGCAGAAATGAGACTGTCATGAAGCCATGGAGTGTTTGAGCCCTATTCCATTCAGGCTGCTGATAAAAGCAAACCCAGCTGGGATCAGCCTGTCAAGGGAAAAGGCCAGTCTTTCAACTCGGATATTTAAACCAGATTTAAAATAAACATGCAGCCTGCCTCAATTCTTGAGAAGAGTGATAAGGGTAGGGCAATGAATTACTGACTTCTTCTCTCTTTACCTGCCATTAAACTAYGTGACACAGGGAACAGTCAGAGGACTAAGCAGATTTGCAGTGCCTGGAGCAGATTGGATTCAGAAGAACCAAAATTATTTGGGACTGAACACCCTTTRTAAGTCCRGTCTCCTTAGTCAGAGAGAAAAGAAAAGGGGCACTCTMTGTCCTACAGTCAAGTTGAAGTGCTYTTTCTGTGCTTCAGTCTGCAGCCAGAGATCACAGAGTCAGATGGATCTCCYAAGGAGCTGCGTGTTAAGGATTGTGTGCCAGAGGCTCTGGAAACCTCCACACTGAAGCTGTCTGCTTCTCTGCAGCTGGAAGTGCTGARCCTCATGTGACAAAAAGCTAAGCAATACGGAAGCAGTTAAACAAGCTGCCCGAGGGACAAGCCTTTCAAAGAGGCGTCCCCTCAGTCACCCCAGGACTTCCCCCATCTCTTGCCAACCCACAGAATTGTCTTTGTGCTCCACTCTGCACCTCTCTGTTGCAGCCAAAGCCCGTTGCACAGGCAGGTGGCAAACAAAAGTATCCATCCCAATGGTACACAGGCAGATCAGGAGGGTCCTCTCCCATAAAAATACAGTGAACTTAAACCAAACGAGGTGTTTCTCACTGCCTACCTTAAACACCACTGGTGTGTGGAATGGAACCAGCTTTTTGCTAGACAGCTTCAAGTCCAGAGCTGGCATTTTTGAATGCTAACCAAACAACCAGCAGCACTCAGACTAGTCAATAAAAATCATTACTAGGAGTCGCTTTTCTCCTCTAAGCCAAGTGGAAAAACACAGTGCCACTGAGTTGCTGATGATATATTTAGCAGCAAGCATCATCTCAATAAACACAATCCTTTCCCAATTAAGAAACACAGTCCCCAGTGAGGCTCAGCACAGATCTTGTGGAGCCACACAGTGCATTGGTATGAGCCAAGTGCTGGTCAGGTGTCATATCAAGCCAACTGCTACACCCAGCAGTCTCTCAGTGCCCCCTAACAAAAATTCCAGCATTAAACTAATTAGCAGTATGCTCTTGCTTTTATACATCCCCTGCAACCAGCAGGATAAAAGATAAATAAGTTGTTAGCCTCTCCTAAAGGCTCCCAGACTACTTATTTATAGACTCATTTATAGGTGCCCTTCACAGAAGCATCTGACCTTTTCATAATGATTACTGAACCTCTCCCATAAAGTCTGTGCATAATGAGACAGCATTATAGTGCCCATTTTAAAGAGATGAGAACATGGACTGAAAGCAAGTAAATGAAATGATTTGGTTATGGATGCAAGCTGTTCCACAGACACATGCCAAACAAAGACTCTAATGCTCTACCACACCTCCTTTAAAATCCACTCAAACTGCTCTAGGGCTGCTGGAAGAATTCTGTAAGGCTGTAACAGCTACAGATCAGCACTGAGCCCAACAAAGGCAATAATAAGATGCTCACAGACAATCCATCCCCTCAAACATTAGCAGCACTTTCTGATTACTGTTCCTCTTCATGGAATGGACCTAGGAGTGACCAATCCACACTTCTGAGGCTGGCTTTCCTTGCAGTCTCCTAAGTTGCTCTTGGTGCACCTCGCAGGGTGGGYCAAGGTTTCCTCTGCCTGGAAATTAAGGCACATTGGATAGTCAGAGCAGAGCTTCATTCCAGCCATTCAAACAAACCTGCCACTTCCAGTATTTACCTTTCATTTGCCATCAGTGAAACTGAGGTTGCTGTACTGACATTTGTCCATAAGTACCAACTGCAAGTTTGATTCCATTCTGTATTGCCATTCCGGAAGATTTTCAGGGGTTTTTTTTCCCTACAGGTGAAGATGCCCATCTTGCCACCAAAAAAAAAAACCAAAAAAACACATAGAAGCTACTGCTAGAGCTGCATCTAGGTGACAAATTGAACCTCAGTGTTTCTAGAGGATTAGTGGTTGGAAGCCTGCCTCCCAGGGCACTGAGAATCACCTGAATCACCTAATGAAACCAAAGACGAAGGAAAACTCMCTGACTTTCATGATCAGAAATGAARGAGACACTTAAGATCAGCTGCAAATTAAGCACTGTCATGTCCTAACTTTGTGCTTTTTGCCACAGGAGCAGTTGACATCTCTGTTAAAAATAGTGCAGGAAATAGAACATAAGAGACCACCCTTTAAAACTCCTCCCAGCTTGACATTTCTGCCAGAGTACTTTTTGTCCAAATTCAGATTAAAAAAAAAAAAAACAAACAAACAAACCAAACTATCCTTAATGATGAAGAACAGAAGCATAGGCATTTGTCTCTCCTCTGAAGTTAATTTGTTACCAAGTCCATGGAAATGTCCTCAGTTCTGCTTTTGCCCATGTTGAATGGATGCACTCCTGAGTGACATATTTTTCTTTTGAGCTGTGCTGTCAACAACCCCTTTTCCTATACACAGGATCATAAAATACTAGAAATAGGTAAATCTGGCCCATTTCTTTTCACACCAAAACAGCTTCCAGTAAAGCATGAAATATCTGCTCACCTCTCATGTCCCAGAGTGCCACATTTGAGGCATCCAGGGACTCAGCAGCAATGATGTTACAGACAGCAAAGAATAATCCCAGCAAAACACATCAGACAGCTTGAGGGCAAACACTTTATGAAGGATTTCAAGACCTCATGGGAAGCTGTTTCCCTGTCCCCATATAGTGTGTACATGTTATTAATGGATATTTATCTTTGAAAAGAAAGAACAAGAAGAAAWGTACAAAGAAACTGGGAAGATTATTACTTTAAAAGTATAACCAGGTGATCACAAGCCCTTTTGAAAGGATGCCTTCTGTGATAAGCCACACTTTTCCAGGCCCTCTTAGCAGTCCCATACAGTTAGCATGGCAAATTCATGATAATGCTGACTGAAACTAGAGACAGGGGTAAGAAGAATGGGTTGAGTTCTTCAAGTGCCCATATTTTAAGGCCCATTTAAAGAGTCAGGAGGTTATTTTCCACTCAATGCCTCTATCATTGCAAGTAGAATTTCGAATTTGAGATAAATTATATGTTTAAAAAACAAACAAAAAKAATCAGTTATTTTGCTCAAATGAAGTTCTTTCAACACCAGAGATTTTAATTACCTTGTTTCCCATTTTTGTCCTGTAAASCAGAAGGAAAAAAAGCAAACAACCAAACCATGTTATTCATACAGTTTTGTTCTACATTCAGGTTTTGTACTTAAGAGCTGGGATCCCAAATAGTAAATGACTTGATTTTATACTGCAGTATTCTATATGAAACAGCTACCAAGGACATTACTGTACAGGTAACTCCAGACATCTGTACCACATTAACTAAAGCAAATTTTCAAGTAGCAGCTCAAAAGCTACACACAGGACACAGCCCTCACCTTACATTGCAGCCTGGCATCAGTGAAAGAAACAGCATCATGATGTTGTGTTACTTTATATGGTCTATAAAGTATTTGGTTTTATTGCTTTCCTCTTGGGTTTTTTTTTTTTTTGATGCTTTGAAGAAAGGTAAGGGAAAGAGAGGGACACATATAAAGCAATTTTATTGTCTGTGTCCTCACTGGGTTACACAAAGATTCAGTGCTTGCTTTCAGCTTTATTATYATTATTATTATTTTAAATAAGAAAAGCCTTGCAGGAGCCATGGAAACTGTCAGGATTATTTGTTCAATTGACATGATGCCTCTTAGGCTACTTTCTAGTTTYAAGCTATCATTTTGGCAAGTAAAGATTAGACTATTTCCAGACAACAGTGGATGTGCTAAGCCACCTTGTAGTGCCTGCAGAAATGGAGGAACTAATGAAGGAAGAAAATATCTTTGCTACCTAGACCTGATCACAAGTATACCCTTTGCCAGGGTACTTACTGAATATTTTGCTGCTTTGTGCYTTTTGCAGATTCTGGAAGGACTCTAGGAGCAACAAGCAGTATTATCACTAAAAGGCCTCTCTGACCCTGAAGAGAGGTGTTAAAGAGGTGTCTGCATCTGGCACTGAGTGWTGTGCTTTAGTGGTTTAAGGGCTTGAGGGCAATTCTGAGGGCACACTTGGTGACCTTAAAGGTCTCTTCCAGCCTTGATGTRTCCTGGGGGACATCAGGGACAGCATGGCCAGCYAGGTAAAGGAGRGGAYTGTCCTGCTCTGCTCTGGGGCAGCCTCTCCTCCAGTGCTGGGGGCAGCTCTGKGTGCCACARTGTAAGAAAGTTAWTAAACTATCAGTGTCCAAAGGAGGGCAAAGAAGATGGTGAAAGGCCTTAAGGGAAAGCCATACAAGCACTGGCTGAGGCATTGGTTTGTTTATCCTGGAGGAGACTGAGGGCAGACCTCACTGCAGTTACAACTTCTCATGAGGGGAAGAGGAGRGGCAGGCACTGATCTCTTCTCTCTGGTGAACAGTGACACAACCTGAGGGAAGGGCTTGAAGTCRTGTWGGGGGAGATTTAGGTTGGATATCAGGAAAAGGTTCTTCACCCAGAAGGTGGTTTGGCACTGGAACAKGCTCCCAACACAGCACCAAGCCTGACAGAGCTCAAGAAGCATTTGCACAATGCTTTCAGGTGCATGGTGTGATATTTGGGTTGTCCTGTGCAGGGCTGGGAGTTGGAATTTGATTATCCTGGTRGGTCCCTTTCAAGTCAAATGTTCTRTGATTCTGTGATYAAAAWCTCAAAAATATTTTTGGTGGGACTTAAGGGGTATTTATTCCACAAAGAAAGACTTTTGTACTTCTAAACTTTGCTTTTWTTCATTTGCCTTGAAGAGCCAGTGYTGCTSSAAATGATATGAGAGCCTGCCTGTGGGAAGTGGTGAGGAAAAAGGATGAAGCAAAGCAAACCCAGCCTTTTCCTACTTACTGGATTTCCAATAAAAGCCACTGAACAGCAATAGCTGGTCTCCTGAGTCAAGTAAGTCCAGGCTAAATCTTTGCTGAGAAGAGCTGACCTGAGCTGCTGTCACACAGCAGTGCAAACAGCRTATCTGGAGGTGGACATGTTTATGACCTACTTCGCTACACATTGCTAAATTCTACARCCATGCCCTTACCTCCATTTCAGCCAGCAACACATGGAGGTGCCAAGTCACCTTTGCCTTTCCTTTGAGACAGGATCTTTTTCTCTGAGGTCCTTTAACAACAGCTGGGGACACCTTGGCTCACCACAGGAAATGTGGACCTGTGCTGCACAAAAGAAAAAAYAGGCTGAGGATTGGTGATGGAATAATGTAAGACACACACCTCTTGTATTCAGTGCACAGCACTTAAAGGGGGTGAGGAAAGCTTCAGCTGGGGTCCCACAGCTCAGCATCACCCCTTCAAGCCAGGCTTGACAAACTGCAGTACTGATTACCCTTGCTATAAGGTTGGGTGAAGAGTTCCAGCCTCCACTGAAGTGCTGATAAGTCTATTCTTAAGTTTTAAGCAGCATTGAAGTGGTCAAAAAGGTTTGTTCTAGACCGAYATTTCACCCTTGCCAGAGCACAGTATTTCCTGCTTATATGAGCATTTCAGTGTGATTGACTTTGGGTAGCAGGGAGCTGAAGTCGTGCCAGACCTGTTTCATTCTGACATTTATTTGTGCAATGAAATCCAAGGATCTTTTCTTTTCTCTTTTTTYYCCCTCTGTGATTCACTCAGTACTCTCTCTGTGACATTGAAATCCATCACGCTGCTGGCCCTGGTGTACCCATTAGATTGTACATGCCAACAATGCCAGAGCTCCGTGATGGAGGAAAGACAGCAGCGAGAAGAAAAATATATGTGGCCTGAGGAAGTAAATTTTAATTTTTCCCCAATCTTTCTCTGCTTTAGAGTAAGATTCTCTTGCCCTTAATCATGCTGTGATACACTAGCCTCCCTCTCAAGGAGGAGGCAATAAATAAATGCCATGCAGCCAGGGGCACTTTTCCTCCCATTCATTCAAGCACTGCACAAGRTGCCCAAAGCAGCCCTCTAACCTGCCCAATGGAGAGAAATGTCCACAAAAAGAGCCATTTACTCAAWTAAAGAAAATTAGAGGGACAATTAGAGAGAAGAGTCTCTTTTGTGCTCCTGATTACTGACTGACACAAAAATCCACACAGCTGCAGGGTCTGGAAGAGGAGCCAGGTAGCACTCTAACATTTCCCATGCAAGCTCCGGCATCTCTTTTTACTCTGCTCCCGCAAGCTTCCTCTCCAGAAATGGGCTGGAGTCCTTATGGCTCATCCTGTAATTTCAGAGCCTTCCTGCAACCACTGAGGAGTACCCAGCAGAATGAACCTCCTTTGGGTGTGAAAGAGAAAGGTCACATGGAGGATGATGTGGAAGGGACTCCCCATCACAACCTGGTTGCCACTGGAGATAGAACAAACATCAGTCCCCACTGACACGACCCCTATGAGTTTTCAGCAGTTGCTCTGCTTGCTTACAAAGTGCCACAGATTTGAGTGMAGGGTGGTAATCCAGCCTTGCCAAGGCTCTGTGCTCTCAAAGAGCAGAGAAGCAGGAGGAGCAGTGCTGGCATTTAGGGGCAGATATGCAGTAATGGCTCACTTAAGCTGTGTGAGGCTAGAGGCTCTACTGCTAATTTATCTGAGGCCTTTTCACATGCAGCTCCAGGTGATTTGTGTTCAATTTGGCTTGAACTTCATTCATAGTCAATGGTCCAAAATAATAGCAATCTGAAATAGCTGAGAGCAAGTGCTCATTTCCACTGCCTCTGGTGGATGGGAGCACCACTGGCATTCCTGGGTTCAGCCTGCTGCAGACACACATGGCTTGTGTCAAATGACACTGGGTAGATACAGCACTGCTCCAGCAGAGTTCAGCTCTGCTGTTTCCAGTTTGAGATAGCTAATCCTAATGACACCCAATTCTCCACCCTCCTTAGGGGTACAGGAAAATCAGGCCATGATGGGGAAAGATGCAACACCTGTTTTTATCAGAATACAGATACTCAAGCTTCTCTTTAGTTGCCATCAAATAAAGGGTCTCTTCAGTGCCCAGGGACATCTACTGTCCACCTGAATCGTGGTGCTTGAATTCTGGCACAATCAGCAGAGACAAAGGTGACAAAATACAGAACAGGGTGGGGGAAGAAAAGGAACAGTCTCAGGCAAGATTTAAATGGAGTGAGAAGGCTGAAAATAGATAAATGAGATTTATCTGAAATAATAAACTAATGGGAAAGAGGAGAGGGGAGAAAAAATGCAGAGTGTGCTGCAACAGGGTTCACAAAAACAGATAGAAATAGAAGGTGCTTGGGAGGTACTGAAAAAAGCTGAGACATACATGGAAAGAAATAAATTAAGAGAAAATTTAGAAAAATTTGGATAATAAACCATACCTTTAACTTCTGCCTTCTCCCTCCCTGAAAGGGGATTTTGCATGAGCTCTGTTACCCAGGCCTTGCATTTAGGCTGTTATTTTAAATTAAACACAAAAAGTCACAGAAATGACGGGGCATATTCAAAATGCTCTGCATGAAAATATCTCATTCCAGGCAAAGCACATCTGTTTGTTCTTGTCTGTTACAGCAGAACAAGTTGCAGTGTGCACAGTTTTCTGAGCACATGGCATTTTGCAGGGCCAGGCAGCTGGATYTCTTTGCAGCTTGTGCAAGAGTGCTCCTTCTAAGTAGCAAAGCCAGATGATATCACCCTCCTTTTCAAGCAACTACTGCTCTTATCTACCAAGGCAGAGCTGCAAACACCAGCTCCACCTTCCAAAGAAGCTTTTATTAACCTTGTCCCATTTGCAAAGTTTACTCTGAAAAAAAGACTGAAATGTGATGGAGAGTAACTGAAAGGCAATTTTCAAGCCCTGTTTTATTAAAGATCTCTGCTGATGGAGAAAACTCAGGAAGCAGCTCTTCCTTCAGCTGGGGTGTTTATAAAACTGCTCTTTCTTGTGCAATCCCTGCTCATCTTTCACTGAGCTTAAGTACTATCTTTCTTCTCTGACAGAAAGTCCTATACTGGGATAGACAAAACTTGTAAGAATTGACATGCTTGTCAGATTTGTTCAGATTAAGAATGACTGGGAAGGAAAAAAAAAATAAACCAGAAGAGGATTACTACACACACCCTATTTCCTTTGGAAGCCAAGCTAAATCATTAAAGATAAGCTTAGAAAACAGTTACACGCATTAATCTCTGATTGACCTTCCTGATGCTATCAAAAACTGAGAGCAGTGAACCATGTGCTTTCCATTTGATTTGCTGTGTTTTTGTTCAATAGGTTAAAATCTAGGACATGTCGTGAAAGACAGCTGTTTGGCTGGGGCAGCCAGAMCCCATGGGCTTGGTGATGCTATTCCATACTACCTGTAAGCATTCCTAAAGCACTTACCCTTTCCCAGTGGCAGAGGGGCTGCCAGCTGCAAAGGGTCACAGCTTAGTGACACAAGTCTGACTCACAGAGCAGGAGTTGTCACTATTGCAAACTAAATTCATGGTTCCATTGGCAGCTCGTGTCATTAATAGGGCTAATGAGGATTTGCCTGAGTCAGGTTCAGGAAGTCAGGGAAGAGTTTAAAGCACTTTCATACGTTAAGTGCTTCTTGCACCTCACCAAATTYCTGCATGTATGATAATTCTGACCTCCGAAACAACAGACTGTAAATACAAGAATCCAGGGACAGACAGAAGGGCTGAAGCTGCMCAAGTCAGATACACCATGCCAGACACCACTTCTGTGCACAGGAGCCTGACAGGCAGCTACGCTACATCTGCTGATCAGCTCCAGCGTGCTGCTGCCTGGGCCAACARAGCATTTCCCAAATTCTGCCATTAGCACAACCCAGGAACTGTGTCCAACAGGCAGCTTCTGTGTGGGCATGCAGCTCAGCTGAAGGAGTTTAACACTGTGGACAAGGTCAAGTCCTGCCAGCTGGCCTGAGAACCAAAACCTGCTCTCTGCTACTGTTTAATCTAYGAGCGCAGATGTTGCCCGGAGCTGATGGGAGCCCTGACAGTSCTCACTTCCTCACATGCCAGCCTTTACTTTCTACAACTTGAAACATTGAAAAGCTGTCCCATTCTTTAAGGATCACCATCCCATACTGTCCTACCCTTTTGTCACATACATGAAGCTACCCCAAACCACAACTCTATCTGAAAAAGTAATCTGTGCAAGTAATAGGTACCAATCCTTTTCCAGTTCCATGTCCTAGTGAGGTGGCTAATGTTTTAGAGCTGCTTTGTCTGCTATCATGTTCTAGGTGCCTCTGTATTGCTGAATTTTAATCCAATTTGCACACACAGGGGAAGGTTAGCTGGTTTGGGGTTCAGAGGAGTAACTGCACAACCCRATACAGAGCTACACATCACTGGCTRTTGCTTAYACAGAGCTCTAAGCAGTCATTAATCTTATCAAACAGAAAGTGAAGTATTTTGGTATGTTTCAGGAGAAATTCTATGATGCACCCTTAAGTGAATGCCTGATTTCATAGTTCATGCAAATGCATTACCTCATAGCTATTGCACTGTCCCAGGTGATATYTATACTATTATTTTAAGATGTTTTGTCTTGTTCTTCATAATCTSTTCTGAAAACAAGTCATTATTCTGTGAGAAGTAACATTGTTGTAAATTTGTATTCCTACATAGTTCCACCTTGTTAGCTGGCTTCACTAAGGCCCAATAAAATTTAAGTTTTCTTGCTGTCACAATGCTGCTGGATAACACTGCTTCACTGTAGTCAGGGGGTAATTTAGTGGGACCAATACGGGGTCTCACTCTCATGGCATCTGACTGCCTTTCTCATAGGAGCTTAATTGCTTAATTGTTAAACTTGGTTAAAATTGGCAAAAGAATTCTAAAATTATAGATCAAAGGGTGAGACAGCAGAAAAGGATATCTGAGTGTGCCTGAGCTCATTTCTTCAAGAATTTTTCAGAAGGTGAGGAAGARTGTCGCTTTTCAATCTCGTAACAACTTATACATGGCTCAAAGTCCTTGCCATGACTGCAGGAGGCCTGCACAGCTCTTGGCTCTGGCAGTGTCATTCTGTGCACATAAACAACCACATCCCAGACTTACAGTGCTTTTCAACATCACTGACCTTTAAGTACATCTGCAGCATGAACTGGCTAGATTTTGAAAACAACGCTTCAATAGAAATTCCATCTTCCAGCTGAAGAATSCATGTGGCCCAAAAAACATGAGGAAAAGCAGATGTTAGGAGATGTGAGGGAGGACTTTGCAGTGTCCTTATCCCTGGCTGAAGTCAAATGACAAAAGGTGTTGAGATTTGAGCACTTTTAGAGCTGAGAGTTCATTTTCCAGCTAGCTTTACTGCTTTTCAAAATTAGTTTTGTTTATCCTGGTGCTAACATGAGGTGTGAAAATGAGGTATGTGCTTCTCCAATCTCAGTGATCAAGCTTGTCAGCGTGTACTCCAGGCCAACCCAGAAAACTTGTCAGGCTGCAAATCTGTCTTACTGACTTCTAATMGTAAACTTTTCCCACTGCATTGTAATACCAGCTCAACTTTCAGAGAAAAAGCACATTTTCTGTGTCCTGAAAAACTGCAGGGTTCTTGGATTCTGTCTTCTAAAGGGAAAATTAGACAGACAGAATGCTGTTCAGGCTGACATGTAAACTACCCTTCCAAAAAAAATTCTGCAAGAGCAAATATATAGAAACTATACAGAAGAAAAGTGCTTCTGTTGGCTCTTCAGTCTGAGCCATGGCTCTGTTTCAAGGCTGATACACCACAGGAGAGGTAGATGCTCCTGGACTGTTTTGGCATTAAAGATGTGGCTAAGATAAATAGCCAAGCCTTACAGAAGCCTGTTTTCACAGCTCACCCAGCCTGGCAGCTGGGCCTTGCTAAAACATCAAAGCATAACAAATTGGCTCAAGCCACCTGCCCAATCCAAAATTCAAACAGTGGAACCAGCCTAGGCAATTAGGGAGAGGCTTATCACCAGGCAAAGGCTGTGTGCTGTATTCTTACAGCAAAAMGAAAACCAGCTCTGTGAGTAGAGTATCTCTAGCACTAATAATTTGTGGAGGGAGGAAGTCTATGTAATCACCTTCATAAAGAAAGGCAGCACTGAAGCACTGAGTTTCACATTTTTTTCAGAGATTCAGCACATAGCAGTTGCCCTTGGTCTTAATGAGGTGAGGAAGATGGGATTTCTCCAGTGCTGTCACGAGGGCATGGATCACTGAGAATTCCTGTGGCCAGGCACAATTTCGCATTTTTARAGAATTTTGTCCCCTCACTATCCCTCCTGCAAAATGCACTTACCAATGCTTGCTGCTGAATTAATTTACATTCAAGATCCCAAGAAGTTCAAAAGAGTCAGCGTTAACATTTTGCAAAATTGACACCCAATGTAAACAAATAGACTCAAATTTCCTTTAGTTTGGGTGTGGGGGAAAACAGAACATTTTTAAACCTGATCAAAAATTCAAATGCACATATAAGCTATGAAGCTCTTGACTAATACAGGGTGTAGGAGGCACCCAGAAGAGACAGAAGAGTGGGTGGGATGGGAGTCTCATTCTCTTAAGTCATACAGAGATCAACAAAAAACAGGACTAGAGAGGACAAATCCTGAAGGTCTCCTTGGAACACTTCCACTGARCAGGGATACACCTGGATTAATGGTGTCTGTCCCATCCAGGCTTTGACTGCACAGCCCAGAAATGCCATGCTGACAAACCCAAAMTCTCAGGGCACTGAAGCTTTCTTCAGCTTCTGAAGTTAAACAGAGGGAAATATGCTATACTAGAGCAGAGCAGTAGTCTAAGTAACACTAAAACAGCAGGCATCTTTAAAGGCTTTTTAATTTCACTGGTATCTTTTCTATCCCAAGAAAAGTACAAGCAACTTCTTGCTCATCACTAGTGCTTATGTAAACTGCTCTCTTCCTCCTTTCCCTAGCCATTTGTAAAGACTTCTTTTTTTCTTTTTTAAGGTATTATCTATTTCTTTTTTTTTTTTTTTTGACAAAGCTGTAAGCCTACTGCAGGAAGGAAAAGCTGCTATGGGCAACCTGTGCCTCACTGCAAGCAGCAGACAAGAGGGAACAGCAGCTAGATTATAACAAAAGGACATGAGGTTTCCACTCATTTCCCAGGACACTCAGGGAAGGACCATCTTCCAAGAGGAAGGGCTGAGTATCCCCCTCAGCACAGGAGGTTGCAGCAGATGAGCCCTGTGCAGCCACACTGATGCCTGTAGCCTGCAGCAAAGCAGAATCTCATGTGCCTACACAGATCCATGTGTGATTTCTGCCTGGTTACTGAGATCCTAATTCAACTGTTTTTTGGCACTGGCACAGCACTCCAAAAAGCTCTGGGTAGAAAGGAGACACTGCCTAACTGGATGCATTTTCATGTGCACTTTGCTTCATTTTGGAAAGTACCACTGATGTTGAAGCCCAGACACTGCACCTCAGCACATTTAAATCCTCCTGTGGAAAGGCTAGTACAGAACTGGTGCATCACCTTCTTGCTAATGGATAAAATCCATCATCCAAAGTAGTTTAAACCATTCAGGATGGTCAAGTTCATCAAGACAGCAATGACTGTGACTAAAACCCTATCTGAGGCAATCGCACTCAAAACTTTTTTTGCACTTTTTGCTGAATGAGAGGCAGAATGCCAGGATGCAGGACAACAGCTGCTCTGGAGCTCCTGTCTCTCTCTAAGAGACCTGTMTCAAGACTGAGGTCCTGGTGTCTGATTAAGGCACTTCAGCAAAGTATCTGGATGAACAATATTCTCCAACTTCAAAATGTATGTTCATCAGCCTGCAGCAATTCCTAGAAAGATCTAGAAGTTGTATGGCCAATGACAGTCCTTACACTTACTGCTACAGCTGTGGCTCTACAGTCACACAGAGCTAATGAATCATGGAGCAATATTTTTTAGTCTCCATCAACCAGTAACATCAGGTAKCATGCAGGATACTGATAAGTGTAATTGCAGTTTATCTCTGGTTGAGCAGGATATAGATCCTTCAGGCTTTTTGCTCCTCTTGCATGCCCCCTCCAAAACCAGAGAACAACTCATGGTCAGCACTGTTTAATGTGGTGGGGATCAGCTCCCTTAGCAACAGCTGTTCTGATTTTCTGTCTCCTCATGTGCTTTCTTTTTCTAAAAGGACAGGTAATTACTCAGGACTGAAAAATCTATGTCAAAACAATSAGTAGTGACATCTTGTTGACTCCAGAGAAACTGCTGGAGAAATTAGTCTGACTTCACAATTCTTCCTTTYCTTGTAACAAATGGAACAGCCTATGCAGACCCTGACACCCTGACTGTAGGCAGCACCAAGCAAGAGCCCACTCCAATGACTCCTGTGGGGTGTGATCTCTCTGAGATGCCATTTTTCTCGTGGGATTCTCCCTGCCTTTCTACTCCTTCCCTGTCCACAGACTGTCATGAAATCAAGGGTCACTACTGGAATTAGGGTCAAAACAAACAAACAAACAAACACACACAAAAGAGTTTACTTTCTGAACTTGTGAAAATACACACCTTGCTGCCTAGCATTTGTACAGAGGAATCTTAGCAGAGGCCTTTGATAGACAGGCAAACAGATCTTTATCCTTCCTCTAAATGTTACTTCACTCTAAACTTTTTTCCCCAAAACTCCTCATAGTTTAACCTTAACCAATCCACTGCAAGAAAGAGAAGGACAGAAAAGGAATTCTAGTGGTAGATGTTAGTTTGGCAAGTAAGCCACCAAAATAAAGTGCAAAGAAAAATATTTTCTCCTGAAGCAGGGGGGCTTGTTCATCATTTACCTCATGTGTTTACCCCTGGGCTATCATTACATTAGCCACATCTCCTGACTGAGCTGGAGCACCTGGTAACTATAGTAACCACATTTTCATATCTGCCCATAAATTCCCTCCGTTCTAATTAGGACACCCATTTGTAACAGCAATAACAACAGAAATTACAGCAGACTTAGCACAGATGCAGTCACCTCTCTCTCCCTCATGACACGGGAATGACCCTTATCTGAGTAGTTCTTATACCATAAGATGTCATTTATGGCACAAAGCCTACTTTACTTCAACCACTTTGTCTCCATCTGCTATGCTGCCTGTACCTTCTCACYTTCCAGAAAAGTCTGTTCATCAGTCTTCCAATTCAAACAAAAGCCAGCAAGTTTCACATCAGGCTGCATAAACCTGTTTTTTCTTGGTAGAACAAAGAACTCACACCATGCCTAGAACAAAATCGCACACACAGCACTACTACACAAACAGTAGCTGGATGCTTTTACAAGCAGAAGGCCTAAGCACTTCAGTTTATAAATTTACCTATGCAATCCAGACAGTTKTGAAGAAAGGATAAACCATGTCATCCAAAACAAATGATAGGTAAATGATGAAGCAGCAGTGTGCAAGAAATCAAGACCAAGTAATAAACAATTGCAAAGTTCAATGGCTCGATGTATTTCACTACAAATTATTTCCCTCTCTATGAAACAATAAAGCTTAATGAACAACTTGAAGCCTGCTGACATGATTTAAGAAGATGGATGGGCTGGTAGGTAGTCAAGAGTGTTTGCTTTATTGTTCACAGAGTCACTGCTCAGAAGTACATTTGTCTTCGAGTCTATGTGAATTATCATCAAAAAAGTGACAAATCTCTTTCTCAATTTAGGCTATATCATGCAGGCCTTACATGAYTTTCTTTTGCTAGAAGGAGAAAGAATTTCACCTGTGCAGTGGCAAAGATAAGACAATAAAGTCCATCTCTGTACAGGTCAAGAGAGCAGTGCTGCTTTAGCTTTAGATTTGATGAACTTGATTCCATTAGAAATTGCTCCCTTGCTAGAAAAGTAGATTGATTATTATAACTTATCCATGACTATCAATAAGGGTATTTTCTCATTAACCTTTATCCACTTTTCCTCTACATTCCCTGGAGGCTAAGGGAACTGGGTAAGAAAAYACATTGGACCTTGGACTCCTTGGACTGTGGTTGTAAAAAGCAGGTAGGGTTTGCTCATTGCATTCTATTTTATAGCTTAATCTGCTCTTTACACCAGGTAATAAAAGCTTTCAAAGTGAACAGTGCTGTGATGAGAAAATGTAAACTTYAGTGAATTGCCAAAGAAAGATTCCAGTTATTTGCCAATTTAGTCATCAAGCACTGTTTAGAAAAATGGACAAAAAATGTGGTGATGATCAAATTTTAATATAACCACAAGAATTAGTTTAAGATGCTGCCAGATGTGAAGCACAGTAAAGTTCAATGCCATATATATGTTTATTCACTTAATAAGTGAAAAACTTCCAGTCATTATCAGACTGGATTAATTTTTGCCACCTCCTTCAGTTCAKGAGGTGCTGTTTGGGTCTTGGATGGAGAGTCCCCTGTTGCACATTGTGCCACTCATTACTGTRCCCTCATTTCTCCATCAATTTCTTATTTATTCAGGCTGTAGCCTGTAAAGAGAGATGGGCATCTGCAGTATGCATGATGCATAATGAGGTTCCAGTCTCAGTGGAAGCCTCTAAAACTGCCCATCATACTTCTCTTACTGGCTCTTCCCATTTTCATCAAGAGAGAATGCTCTCAAGTTGTCAAAATCTTTCCAAATGACCCCACAGTAACCACTGTAGCCCAGAGTACTTCTTGGCTTGTTAAATATTAAAAATAGAATGCGAAAATCATGTTTAATTTGATKTTCGTAGTTAAGGAAAACAAGTCTTTGACAGAAAAATAATTGCCCTGAAAGCAAGAAAAAAGAACTAATTAAAAATGAGATTAAATAAAATGTTCCTATGTGATCTCTTGAGCTAGTTTCTTTTCAAAGACATGCTTTACCTGGCATAATGTGTGGTTTTGGAGACCCCTATGTAAGGTTAAGTATTCCTTGGTAGTTGCCTGGAAACGATGACAATGACAGTTTGTTCTCATTAGGGACAAATAGTGCAGAAAGGCTGTTACAATTGTACTTCTGAACATTTAAATAAATTAATTTGTWTCTTCTTTCTAAAGATGCAAGTTCAGAAATGTTATCAGAAGTGTTGCCACAAAATGTATTCCAACTTATACGGATGGGTATGCACATAAATTCACTTGAAATTACCACTATTATTGTTATTATTATCATTACCATCATTACCAAGTGCAGAGCAGAAGACAATCATCTTGGCTTTGGACTRTTTTTGTGTTTTGTTTTATTTTATTCCTGGTCTGTACACTGCTTTTTAAAAAGGTCTTCTGAAAAGTAGGAGAGAAGCTTTCAAAGCTGCTGCTTGGAAAATCACCAAGAGCAGAAAACAACTCAAAAATAGCTACCATGCTGGGAATTGGGCAGCTCTTCTCAGGAAGGAAAGCCCACAAGTTTAGTTCTTGCTTTGCAGTTCACTGAAACCCGCTACTGCGCTGGGCTCACCCGGAGACACGCTTTGRGGCTTCAGGTTCACAGCTGCCCAGGCAGGGCAAAGCCAATCTGCAATTCTACAATTGAGGTGGCCTGTGGGGTCACCATGGATCCTTTAACTCTGTCAGTTGGCAAAGCTGTGGCCCCAGGCCAGCTCCCTCYATTTTCTGCCAAGGCTTTCCTCAAWGGCCAGGAGATGCYGTGGTCACTCACAGGAAGCACAGAYCAGCCAAAGCACCTTCTTTGCAGAAATCAGTGACACTGTGAAGCATCACAGCTGCAATTAAAAGACCTTTAACTAGTTCAGACTGCTGGTAAGTGAAATGAAAAAAAACAATTCATTAGGATTTAGGAGAGCATCTTTTTTGAAAGTATTCCAAGAAAATATKTCATGATGGGGCTGGAGCAAGTGGAGAGGTGAACATATTTGTGATATTTAAGTGCCACAGTTGGCAATCCTGCATGCTCATTCCACATTTTATCTGCAGCTTGCCTGTTACACCATCTTTGGTTTGATTCATATAATCGATTTTGAATTGATCGATGTGGGGGGAGTTCTGTGGTGCTACAAGTAGCAGACATCTTATTTGTGCCCAGAGTCAGGAAAAAAATCAAGAGATCTACAGACKTTCACTGGAAGGCACTGCTATTATTTAGTACCTATACTAAATTTAACCCTGTGTTTAGCAAAGTCCATTCCATCACATTAATTTTTCTTCCCTTTTTACAAGAGAGATGCAACAGATTAGGAGGAGCAATAAGAAAAAGTAAGAGGGGAAAACATCAGATCATTGGGTTAACTTTTGGGATTTTCTGTTTTCTTTTGTTGATTTTTTCAAAAGGAAGATCACACAYCACATAAAAGATGATTAACAGCAGGGAACCATCTTCCTGGCTGACAGAGTTGCATGGTAACTGAATACAGTTACCAACCTGTATTCCTGCAAAAAGGGAGGATTTATCCATTTTGTTTCCTAAAGCAAGATAAATTCCACTTTAYGGAGAAGCTTACAAACAGCTGGATTAGCCAGCCAGCTGGAGAGATATGACCAGAGAAGAAGCATGTTTTAYAAACAGCAAAAGAAGTTTGCCATCTGGCATAAGAGATGAGGGCAAACTCCACTTGGTTTAGGGAAATGAAGATAAAGGCCATGCCAGGCAGGGAAGGATGCAGGCAAGATAACCACTGGAAGGAACCCTTTCCAYAGAGTTGTTTGTCTTCTCCACTGCTGTAAAATCAGTTTATAACCAAATCATTAGAAATTGCTGAAAGAGAGTAYGCAAGGTAYTTCCCCAGAAGCTTTTCGTTTCCAGAAAGCATGGGCCATGAGGGGAAATCTTTGGAAGAAAACATTGTTTATCTTGATTAATAATGACTGTCCAATAGCTAAATTTTTTAGCTCCAGTTCAGATATTCTCCTGAAGAGGACTGCCCTCTTCAGAATCATGCAGAATCAAAGCTGAATCAGAGATGTAGGTACAAAAACTTTGTGGGAATAAACCACCACATGCAGCAAACTGGCTCACGTCTGTGCCCTCTCAGGCTGCTGCAACAAACACCAGTAAGCATTATGAACAGAAAACAACATTAGCTGTAAATTTACCTTTCTCTCAGTTAGCAATGGAAATCAGAATATATTTTCAAGCCCAATTCCATGCCTGCTTGTCAGATGGCTGTGAGGAAGATTTTTCACACAACACAGAATTTGAGACGTTTTCGAAGCAGTCATTTGCCACTCACAATGTGTTACAGCGAAGATGCATCTGTCTTACGCATCTGTAGCTCTCCTCTCTGACTGGAAGACTGAAATTTTCTCCACAGGTAAACTGTAAGAAATTAATAAACAACATGTTCCCATGACAGTAMCTCCTCCTCATCAAGGAAAGCACCATTCCTACAGCTGCAATGGTAGTTTACTATTATAAATTCTAGGCTCTTGCAGAGACTTGGCACGAAGTACCACTAAGATTTGAATCTGCATCATCTCACACTAGACTCACTGCCAAAAGCAAAATTTTTACCTGTGACAAATACAAAACAGCCTCAGGTTTAGGCAAAAGGAGCTGCAACAGAACTGCARTGAGAATATGTAAATACCATTTTGCAGCATTTTACCCATTCCAGTGAGAATACTCCAGTATCTTGTGCAAGACAAACARACCAACCCACTCAAAGAAAAGACTTCCTTTGCTAACCTGAAAGGTGCTCTAGTTATATATGAAAATTGTAGGATTGACTGAAGGAAAAAAATCGAAAGAGAACACATCCATAATTCTGTTAAATCCATTTTATGGCCTGGTCTTAACTCTGATTCATCTTGTCCAGGGACAAGTGTGTCTACAGCAGTGAGTGCTTTTAGCCAAGTGTATCAGCACTGCCTGCAATCCTTTTCTTTACACACATTAAAAGCAGGCTTTTACATAAGTAACTAATTCACAGCCCTTTCCTCAGATGCARAGTTGTAAGGCAGATGGATGGACATATGTACAACCACCACTAACTGTTAATGGAGCCATTTGCACTCAACAACATGACACCAGCTTGGGATATTCTCTGGAAGAATTTATTTTTATAAATAAAACCTTGGCATCCTGAAACTGATATTATCCGGCTTTCATGCAACCTGTGTGAGACATTTAAARGGACACTGGCATTCTCCTTTCATTCCTCTCTGCTGATATTTCAGTAACACCCTTCCATCACAAAAACCACTATGCTGATATGGAAATTAACTATARGACTCTGAACTTCAAAARCCACTTTCCTTTTTTTCTTTTTTTATTCCCTTAACACAGGAGGTTTCTGAGAGAGGTATTTAAGTTTTACTCAAGAACATCTCTCTATTGTCCAAAATCAAATTGAAATGGAACAAGAGTAAAYGAGCAAATACAATGAAAGACTAAAGCATTACAAGTTTTCTTCCAAAATATGTGTCTCCATATCAGGAATAGAAACAAGTACATACCCATTTATGTWTTTTTTTTCTAGGTCCATCCCTATGGGCATCAGTTTTCCATATATGTGGAAGGACTATCAATTCAGAGTTTCAGTAAGAGGAAGCAAGTCTCCCTTAGGGAAAGAAAGACAGGTTCATGCTGGGGTCCTAGAAAAAACTAGGTGAAGTGATGCTGGAAGAAAGCAAACAGGGTGATCTCCTATTTAAAGCATTCAATTGACAGATCCTATCTGATTTTAGGTGATGTTGATGAGCTCTTTCCCAAGGGGTTACCTGAAACAAAGCAGCTCTGTTAAGGCTGTCARTGCATTAACAATCTTCAGAGGGGTTGTCTTTGCCTTTTGCAATCCTTTAACAGGATCATTGCATACTGTTCATAGACACATTCAAAATCTAAAAGCTATTTTCCAGGCTCCCATGTAAACTTTTATAGCAAGGTTTAAAGAAAGTTTATTTTTAAAAATCATCCTTTCATAAATGTTTAGGTTTTTTTCAAAATTCATCTAGCAGTATTAATAAAAAAAGTAAAATTACCTTCTCCCACAAGTAGAGATTATATACAAAATTTACAGTAGAGCTTTAGCTTATTTTTTCCATCCTTGACTTTTTTAACAGATTGTTTACTTCTCCCAGGTGAAGCCAATATATAACTTCAGGGGGAAAAAATAGTGCACAASGAAAGGACTCTCTTAGCTGTTAGAACTTTTTCACTGGCAACTCTCCTTGTGTTTTCATCTGTGAATTTTCTAAGGTAATGGCCAATCTCAAACCATGTGATGAAGTAACAATTTCATGATAAAACKAATCTTTCCAATACACATCTCTCTGAAACACTCTACTATTCATTTTCAAARGGCCAGAAGGATTATGATAGTGATTTGGATAGCTATTTTTTTTTAAATTGCCCTCCAAGTCTTCCTTATTCTAATGTAATGCCCAGAGTCCTCAGCAAATGCAAATTGCATCTAGAAGGGGAAAGAAAAAACACAACAGAAACAAATGTAACCTTAGAAATCACTGATGTAAGTAGGTTCATTTCTTGTACTAAAAACCATTTGAAAACTAATCTACTGCATGTTCCTTCCTTTCAGAAAATATAAATTGATCTTTCAGTTTGAATACCTGTCAAAGTACAGCCACTATAAMGTTGATAAGTCATTTTGCCTGTGAGCTGATAATGTCTGATATACTGCAAAATCTCACTTAGCTCCTGGAAGAGCTGCTGGACCAGTTTACTCCAAACCAGGGTAGGGGGAGTTCCCTCTTGGAGAATTTGGCAACAGCATGAGTAAGGAGTGCCTTTCTCCCACCAGCACCTCCCAAAGTGTTASGTGAATACATCATAAGTAAAGGTGATTAAATCAGTTGATGGTATTTCCCAACACGCCTTCCTCCCTCCCTCCCTCCACCTGTCACCCTGCTCCTTCCATACAGGGAGGATATAACCTGCAGCTCTGAACCTAAGCATGGTTAAATTTGCCAAAAAAGCATTTAAGAAGTCACAGTCAGCACTACTGGGACACTCTGGACAAAGTCACAATGGTGCTGCTCTGCAGAGACCCACCTCAAATACAATATTTAATATCCACTCTGAAGAAACTGGATGACACATTGGCTTACTTTTCCAAAAAGGACTATTAAAAAAAAACAAACAACAAACCAAAAAACCACCAACCCTAGATATCCTTTTATTTCAACTACTTCATGTAAAAAGCCCATTCATGGTTTATGCCAGTTTCAATAAAACACACACTATTGGGGAATAAAGGCTTTTGGGAAGGCATATTGGCTATCTGCTGCCCTTTTTGCTTGTTTTTCAACTTTAGGTTTAGCACTCAACCTGCCTTATAATTTTGTACATTTAATGTAAGTTTCTGGGGGATGTAGCTTCCTAAATGGACTCTTTTTCAGAAAATACTGAATAAAAGCAAAATTGCCTTGGATTTTAACAGAGCTGAGAATTCACTCTGTRAGCAGCACTTTCCCCTGACCTTAGTTTTTCAAGTAATATGTCTTGAATAACCCTGAGGTGTGTGTTCCTTCYAGGAGTACTGGGAAAGGACAACATCTGAAAAGCAAGAGCAACTCATTTAATAAGTGTGCAGATCTCTGGTGAATACTCAAGAGTGCCTACAGGTCCAATGAAACTTTCAGACCATCACAAGGTGAGAAAAGTCCCCCAAAGATTGTTTTCCAGATTTGATACCTTATTTCTCATTTGCCTTTTATTCAGGAGCCACTCTTTCTCTCACAAGTGCATAATTTTTCCACAAGTACTCTCTACCTATGAGAAATTACTTTCAGACTATTAACTGTCACTAAACACTTAATCTCAATTATTTGTTATTTGAGTGCAACTGGTCTGCTTAATTACTTGCTTCTGTCTTTTTGTGCCCTCAACAGATGGCTGAGCATACTCAAATCAAGAGAATATGCAAGTTGAAAAATAATAAAACCTTTCTTCTTTTTTTTTTTAGCCAAAGAGAGAGTGATGACATGCTTAAAATCACCACTATTTAAATATTTGTGAGCAATAAGTTACACACTCACAGAGTTTTGCTTGAGCTTGTCCTGTTCACAAAAGCAGCTGCTCTGCATGCAAATCCTTTCTGCAGTGCTGAGGTTTTTCCCATTTCCCAGTACTACCTGAATCCTGATCAGAAAGAGATGCCCAGCAGGAAACAAAGGGCAGGTTTTGGGGGTGTCGTTTCTCAGGGGGAGCTAGGCAAGTGTACAAAGCAACAGGTGGGTTCTTTCAGCCTTCAGGATGACAGAAGGGACAAAGGAGCTGGTCATACCCTTGAAGATTAAGGTTTCAGCCCTAGAAACCGAATCTCATGGATGTTGTTTGGGCCTGAGCAGATGTTACAGCTCAGGCATGACCAGCTCTGCAGGCACAGATTTGTGTTACCAGTCAGATACTCTTAAGTGCAGCAGAGCTGTTTGAAAGGCATAACATTACTCACTGTTCACCAAAAAAACCCCCTAATTTTTCCATTTCTGTCTATGAATTTTTTCTTGAGTAATATTTAGGGGTCTGAAAGTTAYCTGAACACCAAATCCCTTCCCCTTTGACTAGGGAATAGGGGAGAATTTTGTAAGAGATGGCTTTTCCTTTCCTAGAAATCACAAAGACCTCCTAAAAAGTATGCATAGTTTTTGTCAGATTGGCAAAAATCACACTGTACAAACAGGAAAAAACATTGTACACAGGAAAAAACAAGCATGCAAATTTTGTTCTGGCTTTTAAAAAGAAATAAAAACCTGTCCAAACCCAGGAGGAAAAAAACCAGATTCGTAAGTTTTGGTGCTATTGCAATGAAATGTGTGTGGAAAAGCTACCATTGCCATGCAAGGCAGTTTTGGAAATTAAACCTTTAGCTCTCAATTGAGTTGTATCCTGTCTCAAGTCAGTGAGGAATTCAGCTACTCAGCTAATCAGAGAGTTATTTAATGTGGGTTATGTTTGGCCTGTGGGACTTCCCTCCCACTGCTCTACTCAGGCTCCCTGTCCTCATGCACTCAGTCACACAAGTGATGCAAAGTGGGTATCACACACTCTGTTTAATGATATGAAGCAACATTTTTTGCTATTTGTTTTTGCTTATTTGTTATTTCAGGGTTTTTTTGTTTATTTGTTATTACAAAAGTCTAGCTCTTAGCCTGGTATTCTTTAGTCTTTCTCAGGTGCTCACTGCTTTTGCCAAATGCAGACCAAATTCCTTCCAGGAACACGCTTCTCCACCCTCTTCCCCCCTCTCCTTTCTCAATCACACCAAAACTAACATTGTCTCTAAGCTTCTCTCTGCTTTCATACACAGTTTCACACTTTCTGTCTCAATTCTTTTACATGCTTGTCAATCCCATTTGCTCCTCAGTGTGGATAAGACCAAACTGSCTTTGCTTAGAAACAACAGGCTTTTCTGGGAGTTATACTATTTCCTGAATATTGTTCAGATTTCCTGCAGAGTGAATTGACTGCAAAAAGCACACAGCTATTTTTAAATCTATTTTTTTCTCACAYATTCTCATCTATCCCAGATTGCAACTCAAAGGGATTTAGAATAGATGCTTCCAGCTAATCATCACAGTCCCTCATACATTAATACCTTGGGTCATCTCTGYCAGGAGCTTGAAATGTTCCATGTCATGAATACAAGTTTAAACTTCAATCTCTCAAAAACTTCTCTTCCTGAAACTCTAAATATAGTATTTCTGTTTCTCCTGAATCTCAAATTTCTCAGACACAGAGCCTGAAACCCCCCCTACTGGGAACAGAACTCCCAAAGTTTTTTGACAGAAACCAGGTCCTCAGAGAATGGGATTCATCACGCAGATCATTAGGAAGGGAGTCTGTAAGGTGTTTGTTTCCTCCAGCCTCGTGAGAGCATGGGTRCAATGCAGGTCTGGATGATATGGTTAGCATCCCTTTCAGTAAGAAAATGTGTTACTACTTCAGTCCCTCACCAGGCTCCAAGTCACACCCAGAGGTAAATCTCTGAATAACCTCAAAGGCCAGAAAAACAGCCCCAACACAAAATTCCTGCTGGGTGTGTACAGAATGTGTGTGCAGGTGTGTGTGTATGCACAGTACACACAAGGATGGCTGGGAGGAATCAGAGGGAAGTCTAGTGAGTCAGCCCAGCAAGACACTGTAGGGAATGAAGGAGTGGAAGGAAATATGTGTGCAATAACTGATTTCTCCACACTTTTCCCATGTGYAAGTATTCAAAAATGGTGCCAGCACCTGCCTGTGCTTACAGGCATTTTCTCTCCATTCTTCTAAAAGAACTAAACAATCCTGTTGACTGCTGAACCAAAATTCARTGTTCCCAACCATCTTCACTGCCTGTCAGTCCATTAACACTTCCCTGGTATCACAAGAGCTAACAAAACCTGGCTAGAGYTGAGTTAGGGGGACCAGAGTAATGGCCTTGGACGATGCTGCCTCTCATTTKTCTTTACACTAAGTATTGTTAACTGAGCTTTGAGAGAGCGTGGGCTTTGAGAGAATTATTGAACACAGACTGTTCTTTCTGATACTGCAAGAAATAAACTGAAGATTCTAATTTACATGGGCAAAGGTAAAGGGATTCTGAGCAAGGTGTATTTACAGCACCTTRGGTAAAAGGAGATGTGCTGCTGCTTCAACCTAAAAGAGATCAGAAGCTGTTGGTGTATTAGTCCTTGTCCTGTATGACTTTTCTCACACTAACAGGATGCTCAGGTCACTCTGCAAGCAGTGTCTACACTGCCCTGTGAAGGCAATGGTCTCCCTCTTGATCCTTCCCAGCTGCCCAGCACTGGCCAGCAGCTCTACAG
Organism: Alauda arvensis; assembly: GCA_902810485.1. Taxonomy (NCBI): domain Eukaryota; kingdom Metazoa; phylum Chordata; class Aves; order Passeriformes; family Alaudidae; genus Alauda; species Alauda arvensis. The sequence goes on from CADDXX010000061.1 coordinate 1,174,257, forward strand.
CAGTGCCCTGGCATTACCTGCTCTCCCTGAGGAGTAAGAGGTTACTTGATAGATTTTCTCAAGCAGCAAATTAAAAGTGACCTGAACAACGGCCTGTTATCAGGGAGATGACATTTGTGGMCCTTTTTCCTGCCTATATAAAGAATATATTAATAAAAATAGAGCAGGGACTGATGTAATATAGCACAGAACCACTAAAATCAGTGAAATGAAGCCAAATGGGATGGACTGAGGGTCTGGCCCTTTTCCAGTGACTTTTCTTTTTGTTCCTTTGCTTGTAAAACAACTGCAACAGAAGTAAAATATAACCTGAATACAGGTCAGTTGCCAAACTAATACAGACTTCCCATAAATGACTAGAAGGATTTACAGGCATAATCCATGTACAGCAGAACTCAGCATTGCCATGGAAACAATTACATTCAAGGAGCAAAATGCAATTGATACCATCCATTCGAAAAGCATTTAAAACTTGTTATGCACTTAGAGTACAAGGAAATTAGTTTGCTAATTAACACACTGTTCCCAGCCATTGTGATTTTTTTTCTTTTGTGGTGAGAGTGGTATTTGCTGCTCTGCTTTGCTTTCCCTCCTAATGCTACCTCCAACAAACATTTAGCTTAAATACAATATTTCAACATTTGTTTCAAGTCACGTAATAAAAGCTCAAACTGCAACTAGTCTTTATCCTTTCTTTTTCAGCCAATGCCTCCAATAGATCCTTTTTAATCTCCCCTAATGTTTCTAATGTAATGAATCCCATATATAATGGCATTATAATGGTTAGAAAGTGCTTATGCAAGCCTTCCCGGAAGAAATAGACTTCAGACTCTTTAAACAAAAAGCTAAAACAACAATAACAAACCCCTTCCAATAAAAACACCTTTTAATTAGCTGCAGTTCTCAGGGCACTGCTTGATTACAAATTATGATTTCTAATATCCCAGTTCTGGTTTTACACGAGGGCAGTCACTAATTTCCCCAAATTTGCAGCAGAAGAGCAGTTTAATGACCCCAAATGACACCTAGCACTTGGAAATGCAATGCTGCCTGCATGTTAATAGAAAAAATTCTCTTATTTTTGACAATTTTAGCATAAACTTCCAGAAACCATAGGCTACTAGGAGAGATTAGTCACGTGGATGGTGTTCTCTTTTTGTGCCTCCATGAAAAGGGACTTTGGTGTATTACACTTGCAAAATTCCAGCCAGTGAAAATACTTTAGGCCATGTAAATTCAGTACTATCTGTAGCTCAGGAGATCTTGTTCCATTCCACTCTTCTGCAGGCATTTAATCAAGTCACCTCAAAGGGATGTGCCTTTGCTTAAATATCTCCTTTAGCCACTTGACAGAGATGAAATTCCAGAGAGCAATTCAGCTCCCAGCTGGGCTCATTGGCTCTCTGGAGGTTCTTCTGTCTCTATTACCTACAGAGACTGCCACAAGATTAACTCCTGTCATGTGGGGTAAGCCCAGCCCAAAAGACCACATTAATGGAATAAATAATATTGTCTTCCCTTCATTTTGTGACAAACTGAGGCTCTGAGAGATGCTGTGACCTGAGTTTCATTAAGCATAGCAAAAGGAGCACATGTTTCCAAATCTCTCAACACAATGAGTTCTGCAGAAATGTAAGACCTGCTATCCCTCATTCACTTACAAACACTGATTTTGGCACCAGCTGAAATAAAATCAAGTCCCAAACTACTTTTATTTCTTCTTTTTCAGACTGCCATGTCCTGTCCTGGGCAGAACAGTCCAGAGCAGCTTTTTAATCTGTGTGCAAAGCAACAGCATGTTTCATTTCTTTCTTTCTCTCTTGTCTCAGAGCTGCTGTCTGAGTGAGCGTAAACCACTTCCAAGCTTCTCCATTCATACACTGGTGAGCTGGARACAGCTGCATTAGCCACAAACACCMCACTCAGGGACAAAAGCACCCCTCAACCCTAAATACCAGAGACATCCTGTTAGAACAACACACCTAGCCAAAATTATGTCCCACTCCTCCTCTTCAGGGAAAGAAGCACTGCCAGGGGTCACAGAAAACATCACTTCCAGGGGTAGTACTGGCCCCTAAATGTGGCTGGAGTTGAATAAAATCCTCAGGTACTCCCAAAATCCATTTTGCATGATGGAAYCTAAAAACCATGTCTAAAGTTAAACCTACACCTAAGAACTTTGCTGGACTGAGATTTTGGTGCTTAGAGCACTAAGGCAGTCTTTTAGCAATTCCCACTTGAGCTACTAGCTTCTAGGAAATGAGCCAAACTAAAATCCAAAACAACAACCWACATGAAAAAGAAAAGTTCACTTGCTGCACTTTGCTGTATCACAAGGCCATAATCATCAAGGCAGCTTTCAGGGTTATACTAAAAGACAGAAAAGCAAATCAAGTTCCTGACCTGCACAAAATCCCTTTTGATAAGAGCTGTTTGCAGAATCAGGACTCAAGGCTAAAGAAATTCAGCTATTCAGCTTTTCAGCCTTAAAACTGTAAACTTTTGAATAGCAAACAGAACTASAAGTAATCCTACTATGTCTAATCATAAGATTGCAGGTTGGAAACTCAGCACCATACACGTGATTCTGCTTTGAAGAGCCAGAAAATGTGGACTGAAAGTAGTCTAACAGTTTTCCTTTTACCCTGGCCAGACTGCAGGAAAAGAYATGGATGAACTCCCACATATTAATTCCAGAAAATGGAGGAAAACATATAGACCCACTAATAAAATCCTGATTTCCTGATTCATTTTGAATGTTACAGAAAATGAAGCCAGCCTCACAGAGAGACTTGCTGGCCACACAAGGTTAATGACCATATCCTGACTATCAGTTCCTCACTACATCTTGGCTGTGCTGGCTAGTCCCAAATTTACTCCAAGATCCCAACAGCATCATCTCCCACATAGGACATTAAATGCAACTTTCCATCCATCATGCCCCTAACCAACCAACCAAAAAAAAACCCAAAACCAACCAACCAAAAAACATAAAAACCAAAATAAACAAAAAACCCAAAACAAAACAAAAACCAAAGAACCAAAAACAAAAACCAAGGGAAAAATAAAGTCCTGAACAAACCACCAACACCCCCAAAACAGCACAATAATTTTACTTCCAGCCATATTATCCTTCTGCTGAGATCCTGTTCTTTGAAAGAAAAACTTTTAGCTGATCATAAGGCATTAGCTATGGCCCTATAACTCTCCCCCATATGAAAAATCCTTGAAGAAGTCTAGAGCACATTTGCAATATATTGTGCCTCTCTTTGGGAGTCAAATGCTTCTCAGAGGTAACTTAATCAGCAATTGTCCATAAACTTGGTGTCAAGCATTGCCACTCAATTTAATTTACTTGTCTACAAAGACTGCCTTCCTGGGGATATCARTATGCAAGATTGGAAACAGTTGGTGAAACCAGAGGAAGAAAATAGGCAGAATGAGAGTACATTATATGTTTAACTTGCTTATGAAACAGACTCATTGTAACTACCCAGGGAAGGCACAAACCCCAAGCGTGGAAGCAGATCTAAAAGAGAAAACAGCTAATACAGGAAAAGGAGGGATGCATTTAATGCCTCAGCAGCTTGACCTTTACAGTACAATAACCACAAAGCACAATATCTTGCCTRAGGGAAGGAATAACGTGAGCTCTAAGCACAACCCAATACTCGGACCAGAAGCCTGATGACTCTTATATGCTAGAAGGCTGAAAAGGCCATTACAGGTCAACCAAAAAGTCACTGAAATGTTTACATTTGACCTTGCCCTTGGGCTTACTTGCAGCTATGGAGCCTGAATATTTATTTCTCTGTATTCTGTAGTCTAGAAAAAAAAAAAAAATCCTTGCTTCCATCAGTCTTATAATTGTCTGCAGCAGATCCCAGAAAGGCCACACTACGGGATGCCTACTCCACATATCCTTGCCAGTGGCAGCTGCATGAACAACTCAGGGGGATGCAGAGCCAATCCAAACTCAGTGCCCTGGTCAGGGAATTTGCAACTCACCAGCTCTGTGGATTTCAGTAATATGTTCCCAWCACAGGACAGAGGCAGGGAAAGGATTCAGAACACAGGTTTTAAATCATTTTCTTCCCTCCCAAGGCAGAATTATTAGAGACTTCAACCGGGGGCAGGCTCCAGTGTTTTTTGCACATCTGTAAAGCATGTYCTGTGCTCCTCAGTGAAGGCTAAATTAATGCCAACCTGTCAAGTCTGCAGCAACTCTTACTGAAACCTTCAAGGAAGGAGTCCTAAACATCAAGGACAGAGAAATCATCAGTAGCACCAAGAGAAGCTCCACCAGTCATTTCAACTCCCCCTTCATAGTGCAATATGGTGCAAAACACATGGGTGTTGTGCTTCTTCTCAATGTAAGGAAGAAGAATTTTCTCTTCTACCTCACTTGGCACAGCAGCACTGGTTTGTCATTGAGTGACACTGGAATTTGACAGGAAGGCTGAGCTGCAGCCATGGAGCCTGGCACAGGAGCAGGGTGGGCTCACTCTGCAAAGGGCACATGGCAGCAGACGGTCTCCAGGGTATGGAGAAGCTAGAAGTTGTTGAAGCACAATACTAAAACTGTGTAAACACCTGCATTCTTGGGATAGGACTCAGGTGTGGGCCTGATATTTCTAAATCTAAAAGATTTTAGCTTGCTAACTCATTCCTGAGGGAAGAAATACCCTGGAAAGCTTTCTCTCAAAACAATTTCCTCAAAACAACTTCCTCAAAACAACTTTCTTTCTCAAAACAATTTCCACCAGGTGGTGTTTTCTATTTCTCTAGTTTAACCAATGAGATGAAAGAGGGGCTGTTCCTATTCACCAATCATATTAAATCTGTCTCAGAACATCTTATAAAAACGGAGTGTAATTATAAAATAAGGTCCTGGTTTTTTTGCCTTCTGAGAAGTGCAGTCCTTTTGTCTTTTATTCTGTATCCAACATCAACACTAAGGTTGATCGGTGGTGATTATTCTGCTCTCTCCTCAGCAATTTAGAAGAGTTGAAATTAGAAAAAAACATCTGGGAAAGGTGTTACTCATTTCCAAGAGGTGAAGAGATTGAGCTGACACCTGGGGAAGAGTGTGTTCAGGTCTTCACAGCCTTCTTGAGCTGCAGGAAGCAACCAGACCCATGGTCTGGTTCTCAGTGGTGCAACTGGACATGCAACTGAGATTTCAAAATTATCTACGTTCTCTTATGTAAAAATCAGATGCTGAGCTGCAGGTACCTGCTTAGGTCAATGAAGAAAGAAGACAGGGGCATTCCCCATCCTCAGATTGTTGCTACACACATATTATGACCGACCAGCACAATTTTCAAGGCACCAAATTGACTCGCAAGCCTCAGTATCAGGGRCATCTTAAAAGGTGCTTCAGAAAACAGCTCTCAACGTAAGAATTTTTGTCCTAGCTGGAGTCTGGCCAGCTGGACGTCCTCCATATGGCAGGAAGTCCAAGGGCAGAGTGTCCTCTCCCAGGTAGCTTGTGAATTAATTGCTCTACAGAGAGAAAGTAGCATTCATCTTCTGAGGTATCCTGGGCTTTCATTCCATTCCCATAATCCCAGCATTCATACAATCACAGAGCTTTGCACAGAAGTGACAACAGTGGTTTAAACACAGGTCAGTCACCTGAATGCTTTGCCTGCCACCAATTACTGTTCTTTGTTTCACTGAAGAAAGAAGACATCTTTAAAATGAGACTTCTGGAATAAGTAGAAAAGTCTCACATTAATATTTTTATTAACAGTTTYAAGATGTGACAGGAGAAAAATTTCTTTTGCATTTTTAAGGTGCAAAATACTCCATCCAGGAGTAGGCTGAATGGCAGGAAATACATTATAAGTCTGAAGATATTTCAGGTTAGAAGATGTCCARTTATCACAATTATGAAGTTGGAGACAGCAGGATGGAAATGGGCAACTCAGCTTAACTGGACACCATCTGTTACCACCCATATTCTGTGAGTWAAAAAGTCAACCTGATCTGCCAGGGTATTGCTAAACTAATGCACATCTGGCTCTTGAATATTTGAAAATAACMATTTCTCATATTATCAGCTATTGGTTGCTCCTTTCCAGAAAGTACTTTGGTATCTCAAGGCACACATCTGCTGAATTAATATTTTAACTGGCTTAAATGCAATTATAGTCTCTTTACACAGGGGAAAGGCACTTTCCTAGCCTTGTATACCAAGCTCATGAAAGTCATCTATGCACGAGATTACAACAGTGTCTTCACTCAGCCAGTGTCCCCTCTTTAACTATTTGAACTGAAACTATACCCTCTCAGCCAAAAAAGCATTGCAGTTTCTTTGAAAGGCTCAAAATATCTGTTCTAKTAACCCTAATATTCATGATTAACAGATACCTTCAGTTGTCTTTTTGAATCATTTTAGTAACTAATTCAGAGAGGTGCAATTAAAAACTGAAACACACWAAGAAAGCCACTGTTAAGGGATTAGAAGCTATCAAATATATGAAACTAGAGAAGAAATCTTAGGATTTAGGTCTCACTCCTGCTACTCAGGAGAGTGTGTTTGGCAACAGAAATTGCCCTGTCCTTCAAGAAGAATTCTTGYTCTTCTATCAGAAGCAGAAAGGAATGAAATATCATGACAGCCCCTCTRCATCTCCAGGAACATTGATTCAAGCTCTGGCCTTGGTTTAGGACTACCCTTGGTTGTATCCCTTCATCAGGTTTTTGTTTACCTCAATGTTCTTGAAACTGCTTCACTCATTTTTGTCTTACCTTCCATGTGATGCAATATGACCGTGAACAGAGTCCATTGATATTTAAAGATCTTTCTTCCTCCTCATCATTTATTACTTGTTCAGTGAAAAAAAAAATTTTATTTGCTCTATGAAGTAATGAATCCTTCACATTCCTGTAAAATAAAACAAGAGCTTAAGTAGTACTTCTGGCTGCTCCCTAAATTTCACTACCAGAACCCATCTTTTACTCCTCTTCACATAAATCACCCAGCTGCTGACCGAACACACGCTGAAGAGCAAACAGGAGATATGTGCCACTGCCTGCACACTGCCTGCAGCTTGGATCAGTGTTAGCTCACAAGTAACTTCTGATAAAAGAAAATTWAAACCTACTGCCATGTTTAGCCCTACAAGTGGTGCAAACACTCCATTTGCCTGAATTTCACCACAGYAAACTTTGGCTATTAAAGCAGTGTTGGGAGACCTTCAATCAACACTCACTACTCCAAGCTATTCAAATTGTCAGAAGACTCTCACAGTCTATATAGATGTCTCTCTAAAAACCCCTGTTTCTCATTCAGAAAGCTTTGTAAAAGGTACTCTGTGTCTCTTCTGTGCCTTGGGCTGGGCTCTGGTGGGATCAGCTCTGCATGGGCACAGTAACTCCCCTCCCACCTTGCTCGTGCTGTAGCATAAAGAGCCCAGTGGCTGCTAAACAAGGAAAAATAAAGCATCTTAGCAGTGCTTTTATTTAATTGGCTTAGAATAGCATAAACAGTCTGTGGGAACATATTTCAGGGTAAAGTTAGCAAAGCCTTCAGGCAAACTATAGCCAACAAGGGAGGAACACAGCCCATTATCCTTGAACTGTGAGGGATAAACCACTAGGCTGGGACATCAAATGYCCATTTTGCATTTCAGCCCTATCCTCCACATCAGAGGGTGTGGAGAACACCCTTTGCCCACTGCTAACCCATGCTGCTTGGGGCTACCAAGCAACTGCTTTTGTGCATCTCTGCTMTGTCCCCACATCAAACAGGGGTTGTTTGGGGACCGAGAGGAAGAAGGGGCAGGTGCTGCCTCAACACAGTTAAGGGCAGTTATCACACCTGAGGAAGTATAATAACACATARTCCATTTTCCTCCAATATTTGGGGGCAAAGGAATGAGGAACAATGAATATGAGAAAATACCATCCCCATTAATGCACACCTCAAAGTTATCTGTGAGATACACTTGCATCTACAGAGGAAAAACTAGACTTGCAATCACTTCTAAGAGAGCAAGTCCCTGGGGAGCTTTTTCTTTTGTACTCTAAGTAGATATCTATGGGGGGGAATCACTCTTTCATGCCTAAATGTTTTTGTAGTATTATTTTGCAACAGGATTGCCAGGGCTACATTATTATTGTTCCTGATTCTTATTTTTCTCTCCTGGAATATTCCTCTGGGCAAGCTGTGGCTTACTTTGGACTTTTACAGAAGACATTCAGAGGCAGAGAAGATAAAAATCCAGTTAACTTAAAAGGCAGTAAAGTGTAGCACTGAAAAACAAGCCTTAAGGAATGCAATAGTTAAGCCAGCAGAAAACAGCACTGTTTTCTGTAGCAATTTAGGACCTTCATAAAAGTCAAGGGAGTCTAATAATGTGCAGCAATGGAGAGGGATGTAAAAGCAAGACATGYCTAAGCCTTACAAATAGCCTCATCCAGCTGCTGTGTTTGGAGGCAGGGTCAGCCTGCCAGGCAAGCCAATATCCAGCTTCAGCCACAGAAACACACCTGCTAGGCAGGCTCCTGGCACTGTTTGCCACATTGGGATGAGCAGTGCCACCATCTCCCTGGCCCCTCTCCTGCTGCACGGATCCAAGCAGTGGAGGGGAAAAGACATGGCTGCACAGCCAGCAGAGCAGCTGAGGAACAGAGACCAGGAGCTGGGACTTGCTGTCCATCAAGAGTGAGCCCATGACATCTGCCATGTTGTGGATAATTAGAGTTGGATCCAAATCTGGCTTCATCTTATCCACTTGAGCTGAAAAAAGCAGGTTAGTTYATTGGTGAAGGCATCTTGTAAAGCCTTCAGCTTCACTTGTGCAAGACTTCATTGTGCAAACAGGGATGATGTGGACATGCTGATATGCTTTGGAGGAACAGTGTGGGTAGGCAGAGCAGTGACATGGGCTTCAACAAGCCCACCCAGACACTCTTTATCATAAATAAAGCCCACAGTGCTGGGTAAAATCTAACTTGAACATATATATATATATATATACACACACATATATGATGTGCAATCCAATAGCTGTACCTGTAAAACCAAACAGCAGAAGATTCCAATTTAGCTCCTGATCTGTCACTGACAAGTTAAGTGTCCTTGAAAAAGTCACACCACTTTCCTAGACCTGTTTAAACTGCAGAGCAGGGACAGGAAAGACAGTCTGCTATAATGGGACTTTGATCTTGACTGGGATTTCTGATGGCTCAATAATCCCAATAATAAACATTTCAGAGACAGAATTACCTAGAGTCATCCTCAGGCACTTCACACATTGTATATGTATTTATTCTAATTTAGGCACCTACATGTTAACTGTAGGTGAAGGCATCACCTCGTGCTTTTATTACCCCAAGTCCAAAGAAACTACACAKCCTAAAAGCCACCTCATTGGATGAAAGAAGCTGAAACACAGAAGCTGGTAGAATGCCTTTAGCTATAAATCTGCATGGTAAAAACTGGTCTCTCTTTCCTCCAGTCTGTTCAAATTGGCTTTTATCTATATACTGAGAAACCATCCTCCATACACAGTCTGAGGTAAAACACTCATGGTAGGCACTTGGCACCTGCAGGGGCATTGATAACTGAAATAATTGGCACATTACCACCAGAGACCAGCAAAGTCACCTTCCAGCTACAATGGGTTGCTACTGACAAAAGCCAACTGAGGCACATAATATCATTGTTGCTCATTAGCTTTCCATTAATGATAAAATTTCTGATTTCAATATTTAATACACCTCAGAGATCACAGTGCATAATTTAATGTGCAAGCAGATAATTTGCTGATCAAGGTGCATGTTTTGCATTAAGGCAAATTGTTGCACACTTTGCTGATTAACACACACACTCTTGAGCAAACTCTATTGTTCTCTTCTACCAGCAAAACTGGTAGAAGTTGTCCTCTCTGGAGTTTAGTTGACAGCCTCTACATCTCATTCCTTTTGCATGCAGTATAAAAGCTCTGTCATCTCTGCTTGAGCTGTTTTCCGTCCTGGCACACTCTTTCCTTGCACATACAACATTTCAGGACACCCTTGGTAATGCTAAGGTAGCCCATGGTGAGGTTGCTGTGTCACATGCCTCCCATGTATTACCTCTCTTTCAGCAGTTTACAGTAGCTGAGAGAATCCACTCCTTGCCTGGAGTTTTAGGCATAGAGAGCAGTGATTTGGGCAGGAACTATGCTTTGGGGATTTCTACACTTTCACAGCCAAGCATAAAGGCACCTGGATAAATGGTGGATACAAATTGCTTTCAAACTGGTCTATTCAAGACTTTGTGGAAATGGACATGAACATCATTGTAGAGTTTGACTAGGGCAGAATTCCAGGTAAAAACCAGAGCAGTTCAAAACCCTCACTTCACTCCAGGGAGCAGCAAAACCCAGGTAGCAAACCTTGCAATAATTTAAAAACTAGAAGGGTAATTTTTCACTTTCCTGCTCTATTAATTCACATGCCTTTTTTTAGGATGTGGAAAGAGCTTAGTCAATGGACAAGAGCTCCTAACCACTCAACGAAATGCAGGGGAAGGAAGCAGGCTAGGGTAGCTACTCCTGAGTTATAGCCCAGTAGCATTTCAATAGATCTCACTCCTATTATCTGGGCTATATAACTTACARCTGCTGCTGATCGGGGTGATAAACATCCAAAACAATTTTATTTACACTGTAAAAACTGGACAGAGTATCAGCAAGCTCGGGAATCATAGGGTTTATGCTGAAACCATTCTGCAATGATCTTGCCTGATCACTGCCCATTAAGATGCAGCTAAGCCCCTGTGAACCACTTAGCAAATTTTCCCCCCAAGTATGAATTTGTCAAGATTTCCCAAGACCTCTGTATGCCTGAGATCCCAGAAGGTACTAGAAGCTTGAAGAGGTTTTTATATTTCCTCTCTATCTTCAAGCTCAGTCATATTAATAGGACTACATTGGCTCAGCCAATCATGCTGGCAGAAATTGAGCTGGCTATTAATGATTTTAAACAGAAGCAGCCCCTGGGCTAGAAGAGCTCCCAGTGGAGCACTGCTCCAAATTTTAGCAAAAGCCAAACTTCTTGTAAATGTTTCACAAACTTTTTTTTTTCTTTTTTACCCTTTCACTGCCAATTCCCCCCCAGAAATGCTCTCTCTGGTCAGCAGTWTTCCTTACCTTTTGTCTGTGTGCAAAGTGACTGATCACACAGAATCATAGACCTATTGTCCCTTTTCATCCTTTCTGTTAAGATATTTGGGAAACTTTCCTCTCCTGAGGATAGCTATACCTGAATGTTCTTCACACATGATTTCATGTGACTATTAATCATGACAGGCTTTGTCCTTTTATTATCACACCAGTTAAACTTACTCTCCTTTCAAAGCCAAGGAAAGGCAATCTGTGTTCTGGAAAAGAGAGAAGACCCTGGCCACTCAGCAGGTAAAAAAATAAGGAGGAGGAATTAATTTCCAAAACCCACAGGTTTTCAACAGCTCGCTCGTCTAGATATTTATTTTGTTTGCCATCTAATTTTGGGTCAGAGTAGGGGAACAGATCTGTTGTTCTGTTTCACATGCTGACTGTAAAATGCTGATGGTGCTGGGAAGCAGGGCCCAGACTCCCACACCCTGCAGCAGAGCATCCTGCCCACCATCTCACAAAGTCAGGTCCCTGCATGTGGCCATCCCCTGCCCTCTCCCCCCAGTGACTCCTGAGGATTTTGTGGTGCCAYGGCATCGCTGTGACACCAGACAGAGTATGTTCCTACTCTGCCTGGTTATCCCTGGGAAGGGAGAATCCTCCCTGTCTTGCTCTGACTGGTCTGGGCCAGGAGTTTCTCTCCCACCAGCAGTGCATTAACACTAAAGTTGGTTTTCTAAAGTAAGGCTACAGGCAATGCTCCTTTGCCAGGGGATCTTCCCATAAACCTCAACACTCATTTCTGTAGGTCATGCACCCAGATTCAGCTGCCACAGAAGGAAATGTGCTTGGATGGCATGTCTTGCAACCTAAAAGGGAAGAGAGAAAAACCTACATGTGAAGGCAGAGCTTGCTAGAGCACTCCAGGCACACACACATTTCTGTTCTGCAAAACCAGCAAGACTAGAAAGCCCACAGATCCCAATTCTTACCCGAGTTTCCTGCACTCAACCATTGTAACTGCAGAGACAACAATCCCTACCTAATTCGGGAGTGGCAAAGGGGTTCTGATTAGCCCAGCTACATTTCAGAGCAGTTTCAGGGCCTCTCCTTCTAGTCCTTCCTGGTTATCTGTAGGGTACCACAAGGATAATTTYCTCTAGCACACTTTGAGAACTGATGGAGGTCCCTGCATTAAGAGCTTCAGCTCCCTCTACCCTCTGCAGATTGAGGGAAATCCCACGGATAGATGTGTTACATTCTTCCCTTGCATAACTAAAAGAACCTCTCTCGTTGTTATTACTAGTGACTATCTCCCTCCTACTAGGATGCTAGAATCAGAAAAGTAACACTGCAGCTATAAAGTTGTCAAAACCAAAGTCCAGATCCACCCAAATATTCAGGCATCTGCTTTCCACTCWGTCCACAATAGACTCTCATTGCTACAAGAGACAGAAGCACAACAGTGTCACCACCCATCATTCCGAGCCACCCCACCCTCCAGCTGTGCCAGCTTAAGTTCRGTGTTCTGCAGGTGTCTGCACAGCAGCAGTCTTCCAACTAAACCACTCTCCAAACCTCTTAAAGTCAGGGATTTTAGGTTTTGAAACCTTAAACTCTAAAAGTGCACTTCACAACAGCTCCTGTGGGTATTATAAGGAGCGAAAAATGCTTTTAAGCGCTCTTAAGAGAGAAGAAAATGACAATGAAATTGAGGGGAAATAGGAAAAGGATAATCACGCCACAAGTTGCTGCTCTCATCTCCCAACTACTTCCAAGGCAGCCAGAACCCAGGCAGCCGGCAACAGCTGCCACCCTATTAAACTTAACAATTTACAGGTGCTCGGAGGGAGCACTTGCGAGCAATTAGCCGAGCAAATTCACTTACTCCAAGATGCAGGGCCCTCTCGGCTGCTGCAGCTCGGCTGAGCTCTGCCAAGTGGAGGGATGCCAAGTCCCTCCCGACCAGCGGCTGCCGCGCAGCGCTGAAGTGCGCTGGGAAAGCCTTGCTCGGMACCAGCATCCTGCAGGGGGTTTTACAGAGTACAGGAAGGTACAATGGGCTTTTCTCACTCTGCAACTGCTCTTTGCCCGTGGGGGAGATGGGTGCAGTCTATTAAGCCTGTAGGAAAAACATCATCCCTGCAGCTGGGCAAGCAACCTGCTCCACTCTGCCTTCAACGCCAGAGCCTTCCGTCTCACTGTCTTTTTCCATGCCCATTATAATGGCATCTCCGTGCTTCTACTACTTGACAAAAATGTTAATCATTAGCAATAAGCATTGTCCAGACACGGCTACAATGAGGCCACATACTATCAATTCTTTGCTCGCTGGAGCTGGAAAGAAACATAGCTGTGTTAGCTGAACACAGTCCTGTGCAACTCAGAGGAACTACTTGCATTAATTCCTTCCTGATGAAACTCCATCTGAGCGATTTAGGAATCAGACAAAAGAAAGCTGGGATGATTGTTTCCACTGTGGGATAAGTAAATAAGAACACTTCATGTTATGGCGTCTCTCTTTGTGCTATTCTTTCTCTTCCAGTTAATCTCATTATTACAAATTAGGGARTTTCTCTTGCAGTTAAAAAGGTGTATTCTAACACATACAAAGGAAATAAACAAAGTATTTTGCTTCAAATCTCAGCTGCAGTCAATTTATTCTTTGAGCCTCTTAATTTAAAAAMCATAAGACTTTGGTGTCTTTGCCTGTATCAAAGTCACACACAAATTGAAACAACCCCTGCTTGCATCCACTCAAATTCAGTAACACCACTGCTCTCATTTTGCAATGACCTGAAAAYACTTCTGTATTCTCTTTGTTTCTACCTGCTTCTTTATTCCCATCTTCCAATTAAACAGCAGAAAAACTCTAAGTACATTTTAATTGAGGGTAATCCAAAATGAAAGCTGGTTTGAAGGCTGAAATCAAAGAGCTGAACAGGATATCTTTACTTACACCAAACAGTCCCACGATAGCATCTAGGAGAAATTATGGCTTTCCTCCACAAAAGCCAGGGTCATACTTACTGTATAGGAATACAAAGTCACAGAGTGCAGTGCAATAAAAAATGTTGGAGTATAATCCTCAGCTACTGCAAATTGGCATYCTACTCTTTGGTGTATGCTCAGTGGAAATGTTCCCAGTGCTCAGAGATGTTCTTTTCCCCTGAGAATTCCTCAAGTTGAGCAAGTGCGGTGCCTGAGAGTAAGATGAGAGGGACTGATGTTAGAAACTCCTTGCTAAATCAATGTTTTATTTAACATGATAATTAGAGCAAATATCACAGAGATTTTGGATGATGTTGCAAATTTAAACCAGCCTGGAAGCACTCACATYTCGTATTTAAAATTGTCAGCACTCAGGGAACTGGCTGTGATGCTGTTTTGAATGTCTCGTTAGCACCCTTAGGAGGAGCCTGGTTCTTGGTCTCTGTGCAGCGCTGATTTCCTCAAGGTACACCATGTCCCAAGGGTAAGTATCTCTCTGAAGCCAGCAGGGACATGGGCTGTTAACAGCAGCAGAGCCCCCCACTGATACATTCTTGCACATGGCCAGAGTGGAATAAGCAGTGTGCAGATGTATCAAGTTGCTGAGGGTGCCTGCACCTCACAGAGTGGCTTAAAAATAATAGTGAAACGGCTCCTTGGGAATGTTTTATAAAGCACAAGGTTTAATAAACTTGTAAAATAATAAACAATAAACAAACAAAATAAAACCCCAGCACAGGTACTTACAGACATTGCACCCCGCCATCACATCCCAAGAAGCCCCGAGAAGCTTTGTTCTCTGCCTTAAATACAGAATGGTTTAGGTGGGGTCTTTGGCAAACTGCCCAATAGAGAATGGCTGCATTTCTGAAAGACAGGTAAAGAGACCTGTCTGTGCTTCTGTCTTGGCCTTGAGCCAATGGCTGCAAGCAGAGCAAAGAAGCTTCTAGGGCTTTTCCTTTTAAGTCTTATGGTAAAGCTGAAATCCTTTTTCCTAATTGTGGAAAATACCTTTTTGGTTAAAAGCTGCACTACTACACYCCACAAATCCATAAAGGGCCAAAATTAAGAATTTCATCTCCCTAAACTCCTACAAACCATGAAGAGGACGATGAGAAGACCTATATAGGTAGGTGCCTTCATTAGCCACCTGAAGCTACTGGATGGATCCAGATGAGGTGCATGGGAACTSCTAAATTTACCAGTAATGCTGCCTGGCTGTGTGGCTGTGGAATAATAACAGGAGAGCAACAAAGAGTGAAGATTTCTGCCCTTTCTGCTGTGACTTACTCAAAGAATTTTGGACTGCCTTAGCCGTGGCAAGCAGTCAGTCACACACTGCAAGAGCRCTTTCATGTGCTCCAGCTCAATTTATTATGAGATCCAAAAATCTGATGATGGTTTCTCATTTTGTAACTCTTAACTGAGTGGTAACCCTGCAGCTTCACCTCCTCTTTTCATTCTAGCTGCTGTTTATTSCCAGAATCCCAGCAAAACCCCCTTGCTTTATGACACACCAATTCATGCCTAGATTAAGCCTTAGGCTGCTTCAGGTATTACAGGAAGATAACATCCATTGAAAGATGTGTAGGCTTAGTCACCCAATAAACAACATTTTTACCAGCTGGGCATCATGCCCTTATCAGATTGTGCCTTATGCATTGTATTCTCTAGTCTGCAAATGCTTTTTCTGGGATCAATTAGAYGCAGCATTAGAGGCAAGAAAAAATCCTTACTGAGGAATTTCACCACTAGGATTTCTTGGCTGCAAATCAGCTRTGTTGTTAAAAACCAGGTATGCTTTAAGGAGACCAGCAACTCATATTATTTTGGGCACTGCAGTTTATTCCAGAGCACTCAATCCCTGCTATAACTTCTGTGCAAAGAGCAGAGAGCCAGGAGAGGGTGCTCAACAATAAGCAGAAGATCCTGTACACTGCTCAGGCCCTGCCAACAGGGACTCTTGCACACAGCCACTGACATGGCACCTACATGGACAACAGAGGACGACTTCTTTCATATTCTAACATTTTCAAAGGGGTTTTAATCTAGCTCTTTAAAAAACATTTTTGAATGTAGACAAGTCCACTGGATAAGATTTTAAAAATGTGGGATTCTGCCTGCTTGACTTTAGCCATAAAGAATGCAGATTTCACCCAAATCCTGTGTGTTCYGCCAGCAAAGGCTGTGAAAGTGTCAAGTCAGTCCACAGAAAATATCAAGCATGGAGATCTTGAGCAATCTGAATTAATGGAATTTGTGCTTAACTTGCYTGGACAAAAATATTATGTCCTAATGCCCAAAAGTACTGAGATGCTCAAGGTTTTCGGTCAAGCAAAGTTTTCATTGCTTTTCTTTTTCCAWTTTTTTTCTAACAAATCGGTGCTAACTGGAATAAATCTATGGTTTGCAACATKTGATAAATGATGTGGTGCTTTTTCAGTATAGGAAATACTACCTTTTTGTATGGAGTTTTTAAAACAGAGGAAAAAGAACCCCAATTATTGCTTTTGACATTGAAATATCAGATTAGAAATTATTACTACTATTACAGTAATTTTCTTTAAAAATTATTTTCAGCAATAAAGGYAGAACCTCAGGTGTCCACACAGCTCCTGCAGGAGGCAGGCAGGAACCAGGATTCCAGGTAAAGGTTATATCTCTGCAATGTTGATCTGTGAGGCTGAGCAGGAGGGGAATCTGGAGCTATGGGGTTACTAACGGCACATCCTTTATCTTGGTAACTGCAAAGGTTATTTTGCAGTCTGTGTTTTTTCTAGCACAAAAAGCTATGTGGGATTACATTTGGCATAGCAGAATAAGAAGGGGAAAACAACCCAATGAAGGATGTGTGAATTTATCAATTAAATTTGAAGCAGGACTTTTTCATGGAGTCTGATATCAAGCTGCTTAAATTGGAAAACGGTGAAAATTCAAGTTCTCTGGACCGAGCAAATAACTATAATTTGGATTTAAATGACATAGRAATCAAAAGTTGAGTCTATTTTCTGATTCTATAGCCTTGCTTTTCMTCATTGTTTCTTCTTGAGCCTCCTACTGCTTATAAAATTAAAAAATCAAGCTGAGCTGAATGTCCAATGCCTTCGCTGTGATTGAATCTGTCTTTCTGTGYGTGTGATTGACAGCAACAGAAAAGAATGTTTTCCTTAGCTAACAAACACTCACTTTGGCTTCATTTCATCTGCCTTTGCATGGGATCATTCAGCCCTTGAAAAGAACACCACTGGGAATGACCTGCTTGTTGGTACCCTCTTAGTAACKCAGACAGATATTATTCAAACCAGTTCTGCCAGATAAGTGATGGAGGAGTTTCATCCATGATGCTCACAAGATAGCTCTGSAAAATGGCAAAACACCTCTTGAATCTATTGACAAAACCCCTGTGTGAGGTTAAAGGTCCTTGTTCACTTATTGTTTGTGCAGGGGAAAAAAAAAGATCCATATAGACATTGTTTTCAACAGCAATTTTAAGTCACTGTAACTTTCAAGCCCTCTGTGTCATTATGACTGTTTTATTTGCATGTGTGGAAGAGGAGAGTCAGATTATAGTGGTGCACTGTCTGAACAGCATCCACCTTCACAGGATCTCATCTCATGACTTTTGAAACCATAAACTRCAAAATCTGGTGTCTGTACCAGTCAGTTTTAAACAGCATAAATAAAACTCAGAAGTGAGATAAGTTCCTATTATGTATGCTAACCAACCAGTATATCCCATTTAAACCAGTTAAGGGTAAAAAAAAAAAAAGACAAAACCAAAAACCTAACACAAAAAAAATCCCAAACTCCAAAATCCAGGAATACTTCGTTCTCTTAAGTCTCTGTCATTTTTACTTAAGGGATCTCAGCTGATACTACTGTTTAGTGCTTCAGGAAACCTGGCTATTTAAGCCTTAACATATGAACTTCCTCATATATGCTGAAATATATCCCTATAAAGACACTGGTGGTGGAGTGAAAGTCTGATTTCCTTAGAGAAACATTATTATGCCTTATTCAGAGATAACAGCAATATCTCTKGACTAACAGTACATACAAGGCAGCATGATTGGAAACCAAGGGAGGCAGAGCTCCCTTTGCTTTAGCAGCCCAGTGCCCAGGCAGAGGACTTGCAAATTCTGAGGAAGAGGGAACTGAAGGCCAACAACCCATTTTTTTTTCTCTGAAGAGTATCCAGAAACAATTTGATTCAAAGTGCAGTCAATGCTTGAGGAAAGTTGGAAAAAAGAGGAAAATATTAATGGCAAGGCTGTATCTCAGCACCTGCTCTTGCTTTGCTTCAGGTGTGTTTTACTGGGCCAAAMGTTATGGTGTGAGAAAGTCCACGAGAAAACAAGAACTTCAGAAAAGTGAAAGCACAGAGTGCAATTTTTGGGTGGAGGAGAGTAAGCAGTACAGAGTGTGAACATGAAATATACTGGCAGGGTGAGATGGTGGTGGCAAGACAAGACGCAGAGAATGGAAACTCTGCAACATCAAGGAACAACCCTGGTCCAAGGAACATTGGAAGAWGATGTCCCCATCCTACAGCTTGGCCTACAGCAAAGACTTTGGATGTTTAAATGGAGTAGTAAATGGGTTAATGCTCAAACTGATTAGTTGTATTAGGTGCATCAACCTATAAGGAATGCTTTATGCTTTTCACTTCTGCATATCCTGTTTGTACACAGAGTAACTCAGAGAATGGCAATTATGACACATGCTAGAGAACTACATACAAGGTTAGTGGAAAAGACAAAAATATGCTAGACTCATATGTAGCACGTTCTAGATTTCATGATACTCTTCAGATCTAATCAGAAAGCAACTAGTTAGCTCTGTATTYTCTTCCTGGCAGAAGGCTGGATCAGTAGTAGATGGATATTTGCCATCTGTTTTCAMAATCTCTGAAGACCATCTTAAATACTCAGGGCAACAGGATCCTTACCTGGTTGCTAATGTTGACATCCACAATTCTTTAATGCAGAGCTTTAATTGAATTAGATGCTTCAGCAGCCACTGATTCATCATTCTAATACAGTGCAACTCAGATGAAAAATCTGCTCGTTTCCAGTCCTCCAGAGGTGGCCTTACTAGGACAAGGATTCYGTCCATCCCAGAAGCTATTAAAGATACAAACATCATGGCACTGAATCATTTTTATGTGACTGCTGGAACACCAGCCTGAATTAGGGCTGTATTTACATAAATCAGAGTGGTAATGGTCTTCTCCTCCTCCTTTTTTTTTTTTTTTTTTAGTTAAAAGGAGAGAGAGGAAGTGAAGGAAAGAAGAGAGATATTGCAAAAGGAGCTGCAGTGACATTCAATGGAATAATTTTGTGCTGCTACAAATCAGTGTCTAATCACTAATGACAAGCCAGGGATACATATACAAACAGCCCTAATAAAAACAAAACAAAACAACTCTATTCCAATCACAGTAAAACATTCAATATCCAATGCTATCAATTCAATCATAAAAGCTTTCAGCCTTAATTTGTAATGCTGGACTCATTACTTGTAAGTGCTCTGCTCTTCCTATTGTCTCAAAAATGTGTTTCTGGTGTAGTTTGGTCACACTGTGGCTAGGTCCTTCAAAGATGACTCAAAGATCAAGCTGAGGTTGAAAATTTCTCTCMTTTTCTTTTTACATATGCTAAAAAAACCCAAAATTGAGCTTGCTCTTGCTTCTTTTTCAAGGTAGGATAGTCTCCAGCAGTTCCACCTGGGAACAACCAAATCCCAGCCACCAAAACTCCCCACTTAGGTATCTGAAAGCAGATTCACTGGCACTCAGCCATTTCCAAGTCTGGCCCACCACCAACTGCAGGGCTATTCATGGCAATATGATTCATAACAATAAACGTTTTTGAAGTGCTTCTCATTAAATTATTCGCACAAGCTGATGGTAATTCCTCCGTGATGTGGAACAAGGCTTTGCAATGCTGGGAGCCTGCTAAGTGCAGCGCAGAGGAACATGCAGGCTTCACACAGATTTTTGTGGCAAACTGCATGCCTTGTTTCCTGCAGCAAGMCCCTGAGGCAGCTCGTGAGAATCATGAGTCTGGGCACTGAGGTGCAGGATCTTTTCCCTGAACTTTTAGCTAAAATTCTGCCTCTTCTCTGCTTTTCTGTGAAAACAAAAAAAAAAAAAAGCTCCAGCAAACATCAGGCCCCTAAATACCTCTGGTTTTGGCATTTTCAGTGAGAATRAACAAGGAAGACACTATTTGCCACAGGCTCATGGAAATGAAGTGTGGAAGTCCTGTCCCCTCCATCACGCCTTAGTCCCCTGCACTCAATAAAGCCCTATTTCAAAATTCTGCTATAGACATAAATGCCCAGTCTTGTAGCATCTTTAGAGGGATGTGTAATGATATATGCTCACATGAAAACTTCCAAGTTCCTTGACAGCAAGGAATTTTATAGCTTGCAAGTATGGCACTATAATGTACTGCGTGTCACACCAGGATACAGAATTTGAAGTGTTGCTACCAGCCTCGACTAGCATAACGTATCGGCCCTTAATCTGGTTCTCCCATGAGGAGCCCTACTATCATGTCCACATGTAATCAGACCTGTGCAGCTGCCTACATGTTCTTTTTAATTGGATTGAAGTTAATCACAGTAGGATTAATTTGAAGAGATCAAGGAAACAGAGTGATATTTTGTGGAAARCAGATGGTTTCTTCTGGATGGAATAAAGCTCTGAAAGCCATAGGAGGTGTTTAACTTCTCAGGTTTACCAAGATTAAAAGCTCAGGGATTCTGTAACTTAAATATAATATATTTAATCACATTTATGCCATGTCAGTGAAAAGAAACCTTTGGAAACTAACTGTGTGGTTTTCAAAAGGAAGGGGCTTGATGACAGATACTGGCATCTGACGATCATCCAGCACTCCTCTTAAGGGAGAAATGAAAACATGCATCCYACACTGGCATAGTTATTCCCAAGCAAACTAAAGTTAAGCACTGCTGTTTTCATGAGAACCTAGGGCATCCTGCCTCCCCAAATGGCATAGCATGTATTGCTGTCAAAAATGAACCATAATAAATGGACTGGTAGTTCAGCACTGAATTGTGAATTTGGCTGTTTCCTTTTTGCCCTCCAAACAGAGTTTCTGTAAAGGAATGCCATATCAAAGTACAAACTACACATTATGTAACTAAAACTTAACCAACCACCTAACACCTTGGGCACTTTTAAAAATCTGGTCTTAAAAAAGTTAAAACACACTTGAAGAAGCATTTCATTAATAATCTGCAATTCTTTTCCCATCTCTTACAGACGCATGTAAAACACATTGGCACATTCCCATGCTCAAACACACACAGACATCCTGATTTCTCTACAAGCTCAGACCTTGCTGAAGCACCATAATTTGCATAATTTGTGTGTGACATACATGTTAAGCAGGAAAGGAGCATGTCACTACAATGAGGATGTAAATTAGATGAAACTGAGCCAGGAACAGCCAGAGCARGTCTGCAGAGCAAGGGAAATGGGAGTCTCGGGAAAATACATGCAGGTGTGTCCCTCAAACTTCAGAAAGGAGGGTTTTACCCCTTTATTTCTAAGAACACTGAACAGCAATGATTAGTCAGCTAGATTTGCCCTTTGGAAACGGAATCTTGACTTACTTGAGAAGTCTGCCCACTTTAATTATATCCAATTATCTTGTATAGGRCTATTAAATAACATACATCGCTACWATTAGCAGGGTCAGAATCCCATTAGGGTGAAATGCATCCCTCCATCCAAAGCTTCTAACCAGAGCTTCCCTTCCATATGATACAAGAAACTTCCTACAGATGTGTCCCCACATCCTTCACTTGCATTGAGTACTACAGCCTCCATTATCACAGCAGATAAGAGCCTCACAAACAGCCATAATTTTGCTTTCACACACACACAAAAAAGGCATGAGGTCAGTAGTCAGTATTTCCTATTTAGAGCCAAAAAATGACAGAGTTGAAATGCTAGTGCCAGAGCAGATCCCCTCTTCTTTCTGTGCCTGCAAAAATAGAGGAAGGTAGGAGAACAACAGGCTCTGGAAAAGGGTAAATGGAAAGTCACCTGTAGAGAAGGTGGCACAGCATTAAGACCACCAGCTTACTTCTGTACACCCAAAGGTTTGCAATGCACACCCTACTTACAACTACAGACAACTCTGCACAGAGAAGGCTACAAGAAGAATGAAATCATTAAGATGTATTTTAATCTGCTTTAAACATAACATAACTATTCCTTTSCTATAAGCATGTCTCATTTAAACCCTGGGGTCTAGTTCTCCTCCCATTATATGCATTTATTAAACATTTCATAATCTGCTAGTGCTGAGAGGCAATTTAGGGCAGGACCTCATAGTGATTATCACTTAGTGGAAAGGAGCTTATTACTTTACACCCACACTCCAGAGCAGTCACTAGAGATATGGCAGAATTTATATCTGCTGAAAGTAAAGCTTAGTTATGGATATTAATAGATACACAATCATATTTTCCAGTTAGATTTACCTAACTACAAACTTGTTCTATTGTAAAGTTTTGCTTTTGAACATGTAATTAAAGGTGAKATATATGATGCTAAAGGTAGCAACAGCATTGTATATATTACCTTTTTGACAAACTAAGAGATAGGCTGCTAATAGCTAAGTATATTTACTCTGCAATTGTTATAAATCCTGCAGGAAAAYCTTTGGCTGTATTACCATTTAATTACATATATGAAAAAGAATAATTAGGTGGCTACCTTGTAACTAAAACAYAATTACCAGGCGAGTATACAGATCACTTTGGGTTTATCCCACAAAGGACAGCCCTTCTACTCACCGTGCTCAGACTCATTAATTTGGAGGGTASTAGGATCAGCAGCTAAAAAACAGGGTACTTCTACTTGCCCCTGGATACAAACAGCTACTTCAGCTGTCAGCAAAAGTCCTGTCACCCCCACCTCCTCTTCCCGAGGACTCCAAGCTCTCTGGGACAGAGTATGGTACAATATATACCTGTACTTTGCACAGCCCAAAAGCTGAGGACTCTGTAAACTGGCAGTTAAAATTTCCTTGGATGGTACCTTTCCATGTTTATGATTTCTTCTAAAATTATGGCCTATGAAGTGTACCATTCCTTGTAAGGTGAAACCAGCTGGAGCTGTTCCTAATGATGATAGTAGAGAGGCTTTCTCAGCAGATCTGCTTGTAGTCAGGGTGCAAAAGCTCTCAGAGGAGGATGAAAGAGTTAATTAGAAAAGAAGGATCAGAATGAAAAAAAAAAGTAGAGTATAAATGAGTGATCAGGGAAAAAAACGAGAGATCAATTTCATAAAGGGAATTGTATTTAAATGCCAACTTCCTCCAGCTGCCTGCATAATTCATGTAATACCTCTAGCCCTCATGTCAGTTGATATCTGTACCTGTTTAGGGACATTAATCACACACCTGAAAAGTCAGTTATTGTATTAAACAAAAGATTGGATAGATAACAAAAATAACAGATACTGAGCAGGAGGAACATTGACTTTGTTGTGAAGACACCACAAACATAGGTGGATGGAGAATCTGACCTTCATTCTGTACCAGAAACAAGCTATGTCATTTTAGAGGATGTCATTTTATATATAGCCTCTGGGCAAATTATTTGTCTAATTTCAGTTTTAAAAAATAAAAATTAAACTAATTTGAAATTAGTAACTTTTCAAAGTTGATTTTCCTGAGGAAAAAATCAAAATACTTTTAAAAAGGAATTTTCATAGCAAGAAAATTAAGCATCCAATGCTATTACAAGAAAAAAAATAATTGAAAATGCCCTTTGGATTTCTCTAAAGCTGTAAGAAAACCTTTATGTTGAAACAAACAAACAAAAAAATCCCAATGGATTCAATGAGCATTAAGTCACACCTTTTGGGACAGTCCATCTATCCCAAGTCCTGCAATACCCACAGATGAGAAAAGTAAAAATAATTTTTATCTCTGTCATATTGCCAGGTTCTTACTACCCACAATGCTCCCATTCTATTTGTCAGATGCACAAGTTAGGATGGTTGGTAGCTACAAGTAGTGCCAGACCCTGAGCTGCCTGTATTGTCTGCAGCTTTGGAATTGGATACCCTGGGATGCTCCAGCAGGGCTTACACCCACAGTTCTCAGAGGATGCAGCTTGTCCTGCAGCACCCCAATCTGCTCATCAGTGCTCGTCACTTGAACATGCGGGAGACAAACCAGCTCAGTTACAGAAGTCTCAGAAGCAGGTGCGTTTCAGAGCTCTCTTGCTCAGCTGCTTGCACAATTCCCCATCTCCTGTCCCCTGTATGGGTGAGCACCAGGATCTCTCCACATGAGCAAATACAATAGGACAGAGTAAGAACATCTAGTAATAGGTTCTGCATGCTGCAACAAGTTGTCTCCCCTTGATTGCTCCTTTTGTGTTAAGAGCTTGTCCTTCACACRTCTCTGACAGCAGAGAAATTCGCAGCTAATCAGTGTGCTAATGAAACGGTTGTTGTGTTAATAATTTTTTTTTAGAAACTGGCAAAGAAAGAGGCAACTTTACAAATGAGTCTTCCTCTCCAGCTAGGGCTGCCATTCAACTCAAGAGCCACAAAACAGCACTTCAGCAGTGCTTAAGCTCTACTACTTCAACAGTTCTCTTCTTTCTCCCCCGGATCATAAACCAATTAAAAACGTTACAGGAGTTTACCAAGAACAACCRAGTCAATCCTATGGTTATTACTACAATCAAGTCACACTTGAGGAGTCCAAGCACCAGCTGGGAATGAAGCCTGCTGTGCCACGGGCTGCCCAGCACAGAGCAAGGGTCCCCACCTCTGACAGTGACAGTCCACACCTGGTGGGGACTCACCTRGGCATGGTGGTGCTGACCATGGAGCCCCCACATCACACAGAGTCTCTGCAAGCCCATTCAAGGCAGTGTTGSAGATGCAGTACCCCTACTTGGGGTATTTTCAGCCTCCCTAGCAGGAACTGGGTCCTTCCAGCAATTTCTGTCGGTGTTGACACCCAACCCATCACAGCCACAGGTATGAGACAGCAAAGAGAAGGGAGAAATGAAATTGAAGAATATGCATTTGCACTGTGACTGCAAAGTCCTTGGTGATCCCCTGAAGAAATCAGACTTCAGAGATAGGAATTGCTCCCTTGACTACAGATGGGAAAATTACTTGGTGAAYATCACAGCTGCACAAAGCCCAGCATCTTAATATTTAAAAACATGGGGGAGTAAGGGAGAAGCAAAAAGAAGGATGGAAAACCAGGAAATGAAAAGGCTGTGTAACCACAGAGRAAACAAAGAGCAGGTGAGGGCAGCAGAAAAGCTGATCATCAGTTTATGCCGAAGTGATTATCAGTGACTCTCCCTTTATTTTTTAGGGGGTTGGGGATTGTTTAAAATGCATTGCCTGGTTTTTCTAAMACCCCAGGAATTTCCTTGCTGCCCTTGATGCCAGAGAGCCCCGTGGCAATGACAGAAAAGCCCGTCTTTGTCCCAAGAGCAAAGCTCTCTCCTTGACAACATGGTTCCAGTGAAATCTCTCTCTGCTAGAGGACTTGGCCAGGACACTCAGGCCACCTGGACWGCAAGATTTGCTGAGACTTTGACACATGTGCTATGTCAACCCCAGACAGCATGCATGTAGGACCAGGGGAATCCTATTCCCAGCCTGGCTCCTTTGACAGCTATTCGTGAGGCATTTAGTAATCAAGGGACTACATGTCCTACCAAAGTCCTTTGGCAAAGAAAAACAGAATTTGTACTTGGTATTATTTCAGATGTGAAGTTATAAGCTGCTTTTGTGCAGTATTAGGTAAATAGTTAAGGACAAAGCAGTTTTTAACAAAAAGAGGTAGTGAGATACTCACGGATTAGTTTTGCACTTCAGCAAGCCTCAAAGAATTGTCTATAATATCTCCCCATTCTCAGGGTGTAGCTTTTTCTTTTCAATGAGCCTGTCACCTCCTGTCAGCATCCCCTCTGCCTTCCTTCATCCTCTTAATTAATGACTGTGAGCTCTGCCTTTGTTCTCTCCATTCGGCTTTAAGCTAGAGAAATTAAATCGAAGGAATCCTTCAGAAGCCTTTGTACCTGCACATGAAGGTGTCATAAATAGCTTGTTAATGATTTGAGAAGTGACTAATAAGTAGCTACATTGGGTAACCTTTCAGCATGCTGAATAATTTGCTAAAAAACATAATCGTTTTAATAAGGGATGGTTTAGTACCAGTATGGAGCCAGGCAAATTGAAACTCATACCAGCAGTGTTGTACCCGTGGGCCTCTGTGGCTGAGAGCCTTTCCCCCCAGCTGTCAATGCTGGGGCACAGCCAAGAATTAGCAGCAAATTAACTCAAGGGCCAAAGCCCAAGGCAGATGTTGGGCCTAAACTCGTTAAGTTTCCTTAGCAGAAAACCCTGTGAACAAACCAATCCAGTCCAAATACTTCAGCTAAAAATATTTGTTATCCTCAAGGCATATCCCCTGCAGTGGTTGTAAGCCCAGCCGGAGATGGAACACGACACAGCCRCTCRCTCAGCCCTCCTTTCCTTCACTCCCACTCTGATGGAATGGGAAGGAGGATCAAAACTTGTAGGTCAATATAAGAACAGTTTAATGGCTGAAAATAAAGTAAAATGCAATCATAAGGGTAAATAATAAAAATACAAAAGAAAAAAAACCTAAGTGATGCACAACACAACTTCTCACCATCCACTGACTGATGACAGATCCCCCTTCCCAAGCCCTGACCAGCCACACTTCCAGGTGACTCCCCCAATTTACCAGGCATGATGTTCCATGGTGTGGAATATCCTTGTGGTCAATTTGAGTTACCTGTCCTGGATATGATCCCTCCCAATTTCTTTTGCAAACCTCCTCACTGGCAGAGCATGAGACAAGGAAAAATAAAAAATCCGTGACTTAGGACAAACATTTCTTAGCAAAAACCCATAGCATCAACACCATTCTCATTCTGAATCTGAAACACAGCACTGCAGCAGCTCCTGAGAAGAAGTTAATTCTATCCCAGCTGAAATCAGGACACCTCCATAAGTAATAAGTACAATAAAAAATAATTCCTCAATTTTGTGCACCCATTCTGCCATTAAAACCACATTTCTTATCTTTGTTTGCTCRTAGCAGGTGCAACATCATAGCAGTGCACTGGAAAGTTATCCAATACTTTATGTTCTAGCTGTTTCTGCCAAAAAGCAAAAAACTTTAGAAGCTGAGCAATGACAAGACCTTGATGTACTTACTGTTCACATTCACGGCTGATTTTCAGAACCGAAGATTAAGGCAAAAATGTAATTAAGCAAATAATAAAAAATTAACAAAATTACTTGTTTGCAGAAGATATATCCCTACACCCACACTCCTCAAACACATTCATATCTCATGCCTGAGGGAAATACATGTATTAACAGAAGCTTCATTTTTATAGATTTTGTGCATTAACTGGGACTGAAAAATGTGTTACTATGGCTAGCTACATACTAATTTGGGACACAGTGAGACTACAGTTGCACCAGCATATGGTTCCTACCACTTGTGGCAGCAAAGTGCCCAGCATTAATTGTTACCTAATAATATATTACCTACAAATTTGGTAAGATTTTAGGATGCTTGTCTAAATCTAACTCTGTGTAGAAGTAASAGAAATATTCTGGGAAGAATGAGCCCAGTGAGAGCTCTGTGTCTGKATCATTAACAGACATGACACTGTGCACAAAATAAAATGTTCCAATGACTAGTGACAAGAAATCATAGTGCTTCTCTTTCCAGACAGGCCAAGAAAAGGGTTTTTTTTCAACCACGACTGCAGATTTCACAGCATCAGCAAGCATGTCACAAATCCTTACCCTGAACCAGACTGCTTGCTCTGAATCTGTCTAACAATCTGTGACGACACATCTAAATTTTTCCTTTTGAAATGCTTACTCAATTGAAAATATCCTTGAAATTTTCTTCTTTTCAAATATTTCAAAAGTCTTATTCAAGGCAACATAGCTCAACATGGGCTTTGGCAAAACATATATGTCAGGGAGAATTGAGATAAATATTCAGATGTTTTCTATTTCTTTGAGCATTTCCCACCTCCACTTTTTTTGGATCAGGCAGGTCCCCTGCCAAATCTCCAATTCCTTTTTTTTTCCTCAGACATAGACCACAGCTGGCTAAATTATTCCCATAGATCAGGGTTCCCAGTCTCACAGCTAATAGCTCAGTGGTGTTTCTGAACGTGCAATGGTTAAATTCCAACAGTGAAAACAAYGTCAAAGTCTTCATCTGGGAGCCTGATCCAAAACTATCAAAAAGAATGGCAGGACATTTCTGTGTTAAAATCCAGGGCACWGAATCTGGTCCAATTTAAACAGTGGCCTCAAGAGAAAACAAAGTGAAATACTTTTCTTGGGAGACAKAGTGATTTTTGGGGGGCTTTTGGAGATTTTTGGTTTAGGTTGCTTATTTTGTGTTGTTTTGGTTTGTTTGGTTTTTTTTCTTCCTTGCAGAAGGGAGTTAGAAACCAGATTACAGTTTCATGCTTCAAATAAAAATATAAAACAGCGAGGAGGAAAATATTTGAGTTACRGCATGAAAAGATCTTAAAGGATTGCTTTTCTTCTTTTTTTCTAATTATATAAGGCTGGAATCCCATTTAATGGTCCCTGAGACTCACTCACTCAAAGGCCACTGGCAATCTGTTTGCAAGGCATGATGCTGGGGTTCTTTTTCTACTTCAGAATGTGCTGGCTCCTTCGTTCCCACCCAAGTCATGTCTCACCAGCCTTGAGTAACCTTCAACTCTGTAACTCTGATACATCACATTTACTCTCTGGTGTGCTTTGTAAACCTTGATACCCGACTATAAATGGGAAAACATGACTCCACTRTAATTTCTTCCATTTGTAGGAAGATGAATGTGCATGGCATCAATGTTTCTTGGCTCTCTGACAGCAGAGCTGTCACCTCCTGATCTGAGGCAAGTTTTAATGGCAAAAATCAGTAGTGCTTTCTGACTTGGTACTCTGAGAGAGGCATTAGTGAGACAGAGCTCCAAGTACTTTTTGATTAGTGCATTTCTCCAGGCAGGAGTCTGATTGAGTAGTAATTTCCAGGCGGAAGCCCTTTGGACCACAGGGGCATCCTTTACCCGTCAGAATAAAGTCAGTGGCAACTAATTCCTGCACTTCAGTCAGCTGAGACCTCTCAAAACTGTTTCACAGAATGGATACCTACAATTAAGTAAAATGCAACAAACCAAAACTGAGAGCTTAATTTTGACTAGGTTTCTTATTAGACCAAGACTTTTGCACCTTTGCATTAGGTGATACCTGTACTTTGTGGAAAATAGCATTAGAGAGCCTATTTGTAGATTAATGTTTAAAAACACAAAAAATCTACGCTGTACACAGTTGAGGTAAAGAAGTTCCACTTTTCAGAACATGCAATACAGGGACAAGTCTACCAYTTGAGGTCAATCTTACCAATTTTAAGAGAAAGACAGTRCAGTTCWCTTCAGCCTACATTTCTCTCATTTCAGCAGCCAAGATACACAGCTTATGCAGACAYGAGTATAGCTAATTATTGGTTTATGTGTCTTGCAAAGGTAAAATCCCTATGGACTTCACTGGGAAAAAAATCCACCTCCTTTAAAGAATAGCATACTGGTCCTTTTTACCAAGGATGCCAYTGGAAATTGTAATATCTGATAAACACACGAGTTTTTCTGATAAAGGACCATGGTAACAGAGCAGATGTAAATGCTTTATTCTTCCTTTTTTTTTTTAATTGCATTTTTATTTATGCATTTTCTAAGGTCAAACATATCCTCTGCAAAGTCCTTTACAAGCCTATTTATCATCTGTTCCATACAGTCTGTAAGAGCCTGTATCATTYTCTTGCTTTGATGTATGTATCAATGCTTCATAGTGTTTACCAGACACATTTCTGAAAACAAAAATCTATGATTCTACTACAAACATTTGTTTCACTCTTCTGTAAATACCAGCAACTTTATACTTTCCTGTAACTGAATAAATCACTGCTGAAACCCGGAAAAGAAAAATCGAATAGAAACAAACCACAAAACTACATCAAACTAAATACTTACTGCTTTCTGTACAAAATAGAGACCAGGGCYGGGTTTGTTTGTGGGTGGGTTTRTKTTTTTTTTTACATTAAAATAGATAACTTAGAAAGAAATGCTTTTTGGCTTCTTATTTTTAAAGTCCTGACATGAAAATGTAGCCACAAAACCTCTTACAAAGCAATTTGATTTCACTTTAAATTTCATCTTTGAAAGCAGTTGTCAGTATATTGTGAGAGACCGTGTAAGTTAAAACCTGCTGGAAAAAATATTAGGAGAATAAAGCAAAATTTCTTGCTTTTGTGTCCTCCCAGCTTGACTGTATTACAGCCTGGAGGTGCAGGAGCTGTCACATGAGCCTGTGTATGCTGTGATGTGCTGCACAGATTCCTCCACTAATGAGAAGCCATGAGCACACTCCCATGTCCTGCTGCATTTTACTCAGCCTCATCTCTTTGCAAGCATCTCTTCTCATCATTTCTCAGCAGCAATTTCTTTCTTTCGCAGAGGAGGATGGAAACAGCTTGGTGGGTGTTTGTGGGTGTATGGCTTCTGAAAGCTGTATATTGTGGAGAGTAATACTCAGCTGCTTATCTTCCCTGTCTCAGTCACTTTTTAAACAGTATGAACTATAACTTGGGGAGGCACAAAGATAATTGCATAGGAAAAAAATAAAGCTCCACCATTGGAAAAAGAAGATAAATATCACAGACACTGAGCAGGCACTACTTGAAGAAATAGCATGCATGYCTGTCAACATGGACAAGTTGTTTAAGCCTTCTCTTAGGTCTGAACAGTAACTGAACCCCAGGAACTTCAGGAAAACATCTGGAAACTCAATCCCAATCTTCTGCTCTCATTGCTAAACTTCAGCTTTGCTTTAACATCTGATTGYAGTAGATGGCTTCAAATGACACAGTAATGCCTGTGTGTTTGGGGTTTTTAAAGTGAGAGGTTACTGAGGGAAGCTACAGAAGRGATCCCTTCTGCCTTTCACAGGCCTTTAGCTCAAGCACAGGCTGCAGGCATAAAACGAGTCAGCTCTCCTCAAACAATTATACAACAGGGCTTTGAGTTCTTGCAGAGAAAAATGTCTGTTATAGGTCAGTCCTGCCATCACCCCTCTTCTAAGGAGCAGCAAAATCCAGCTTTGTGTCTACAGCCAAGAAGCCAGCTGCTAGCACTGCCTTGCCTGTCACCCACTGCTGCTCCCTGAAATTTGTAGTTTTGAATAAGAGATGAACAGACCCAAGAAGTTCAGCCTTCCCCACTGCTCTAACCTGAAGAAGGGAGAACCAGCCTGGAGCAAGCTCCATGCTACTTTGCTGCTGGTTCTCCAGAMAAAAACATTTCAGGACAGCTCTGGCACCTCCTGGCCCCAGCACTCTCACTTGGAAAGAACTCAGCCCTGAACTTCCACAGCTTTTGGGACGCGTTTGGAATCATTAAGGAGTTTCACGTTTGTGGTTTGTCAGCTCCCCTTCCTTGAGCTACTRCACAGGATGGCATCTCTCAAACCTTGCCACAGTGCCTGGCAGCTCCCTGACTGTTTCTCCCCCAGAGCCTGCTTCCAAATAGGAAATAGGACCAAAATGAATTTTCCCATAGATGGAGCACAAGCAGGTTCAAAAAGACTTCACTAGGGGCTTCCACAAAGGCTGTCACTGGAGCTATATGGCTGAGTGTGTATTGTTAAAGCTGTGAAAGCTGAAGCCTGTTGAGGCATTAGCTGAGAGGTCTGCCATACTGATGGCACAGGTATATGGGAAACATGGCTGAGCAAATGTTCTTGGCAGACCTTACCAGTGTAGTTTAAGATCTTGCCTTGCTTACTGGCTGTAACACCTCACAGCTGGTGGCTCCTGCAAGCACTCCCAATTTGTTTTAGTTCAGAGTAGCACAGATTCATTTAAATCATCCCCAGCACTGAAGCAGATCAGAAATCTTGCACAGGTTTGGGAGACACTGCAACTGTGAGGACAGGCATCCTTCTTGAAAGGATGACAAAGGAAATCTAAGGAGCAGATAGGGGTACARCTTTTTCAGAACTCCCAGAGGATCCACAGGAGTACCTTGTCTAGACCCTAAAACATCAGCAGCAAATAGTGTTGCAGGGAGCTGGAATTTGTCAAAAGAAAGGCAAGAAAGCTGGAGAAGGGTCTGGAGCACAAGTATTATGAGGAGCAGCTGAGGGAGCTGGGGTTGTTTACCTGAAGGAATCCTGATTATATCACATTTCAGCTAGGAAGTACCTAGCAAAAGTCACCTGAGAGAGAAGAGGGAGTAAAGCAATAATCTACTTCGTGGAGACTGGCCACTATGCCAATGAGTGAGCTGTAATTCATTCCCCTGGTCCCAAAGAGCCTTGATTTKGTGCCAGGTTTCATGAGATGGGCTGGGTTTGTTTGCTTGCAAAGAGTCCTTGGGCAGTCGTTACTTCAAACTTCACAGTTTGCCTTTTAAGCTACAATAAGATCATTAAACAAGCAAGTGATTTTGGCCTCCCTGCAAGACAGGAGGCTTCTTTTCTGCTTCCTCTCCTCAGCCCCTTCTCCAGAGATCACTATTTTACTTTCATTTCTTGCTTTCCTGTTTCCTGGTGAATCACACTGTAAGAAATAAGTGTTTTGTGATCTCTTGTATTTTTCTTCTCAACTTTTCTTTCAAAGATGCAAGAACCACAGGAAAAAAACCCAAACAACTCCTTCAGAGATCAGTTCCACATGTTATGAACTGTAGGACAAGGTTTCAAAAGAGAAGGTTCTTCATAAAGCAGAGAAGTTGCCATCCACCCTGCAAACAGGAGGTCACAGYTTTTCTTTGTGAGACAGTCCTCACAGAGACCTTCACAGAGGGAAAAAGACCAGTTCAATCATCTCTCCACGATGTTGAAAGGGAGAAGAAAAACTTGTTTTACAGATCTGAGTAAGGCTAAAATAAARGGTTTCCATGAAAGTCAATCGGGAGATGCAGACTGGAATAACACTCTCTTCCCTGAACAAAGCCCCTGAAACTCAGGAGACCCCAGATGAAGTGTTGTCTTTGAACAGTTAGCTTTTCACAATTCCARTGTGAATTTTTCCAGTAGATTGTTTTGGGGTTTGGTTAGGGTTTTTTGAATGTTTGTAAACTTTCTACATCAAGAGTTGCCATGGCTAAACTATACAATTTGTAAAAAAATACCTCCTTGAATTTACTTAAACCTTCATGTGATAGTTCTTCCTCACTCTAATACTTGAGGTCCTGGAAGAATCATAGAACAGTYGTTCTCTGCCAGAAACTCATTTCACAGTCTTCCAGCCGTTGCTTTTTCAAGCTGAAAAATCCTAAACTGCTTGATCACTCCCTGTTCTGAGGGTCTTCCATATTTTGATTGTCCTTGATACGTGTAGATATCCCTCTCCTAAAGGATGAGCTGTTGAAATATGTCCTTTGGAATTTTATCCAGTAAGGTTACTCAAATGTAAGGCCGCCAGAAATACAGTGTTCAAGAGGTGGGAATTATGAATTTATAGTTAGTTATAGTGCAGTAATAATGACTTCCATCTTGTTGTCTACTCCTTCATAATAATTCCTTATGTCTGMTTTCAGTACTGCTACTGATCATTAAAACAATGCTGAGGCATCACTGTTTTAACCCAAACATGTTCCTTTTGAAGGGCTAGAAGGGAGCTGGTGAACCATTGCTGAGGGAACTGTTAGGTTCGGTTTTTGCCCCAATATCCTCCATTTTGTTTTGGTTTTTTTACACTGAATTTGATTTTTTTTTTTTTTACTATCCAACTACCCAGAACTGTGATGYTAAATGACATTGCCCCCCATTCGCAGGTAAGAAACAGAAGAATGAAGATTGTACAGGGATTTCAACAGAACAGGGAGTAAAAGAACAGGGTCTGCCACATCCTCAGTTTTCCACAATGTGAGAAAGCCCTATTCTTCTCCAGCTGCTTTCATGTTCCTGTCTACCAGCACTGTTTCGAGGGGTGTCCGCACAAAAGCAGCCAATTTCCTTTGCTTCCAGCAGAGGGAAGCATGTATACAAAAGGGCAAAATATCCCACGAGTAAACACAGGGGTGGAGGATGAGACCCAAGAGATTTTAAGGAAGGAAARACAGCCAAATAAGTCCTTGAAGTGCCAGAAATTGGTTACAAAGAGGGGGGTTCATGTCCTTAATGCCAAGATGTTCAAAAGCATCTGTCAATGCAGCTAGTCAATCAAATCTGAAGAACCACCTAAAACCTTGTTATCTTGTAACCACCTGGCCAGTGAGAATGGATTTGGGAGTATGGAGTARCTTGAGCCACAGGAAGGAGACATAACTGGAATGAGGAGACCAGGACAAGGCTCTGAAGGTGAGAATTTGATGTTTCTTCTTTCGCCAGGAGAGCAGGTGTGTGTGCTCTGCCAACATCCCTGGCAAGGCTGCTGTGGGCTGGTATGAGATCCCTCAGCTGCGAAAGGACAGGAAACCTGTTCCTGCAGCCTGGCCATGGAGAGATCAGCAGCTGTGCTGGTCTGGTGCTGCTGAACACCTCTGTGMAAAATCATCAGCTTTTAATATTGAAATTAATCTTGCTGCTGGCCCAGTTTTGCACTCAAAACCCCCTTCAGATGCAGCGMTACAAAAGATGTGACAGCATTTGGGGAAGTAATTGAAAACACTGYGGCACCACACAGGTTTGGGAAGCATATGGGCAATATCCTGCAAATAATTTCCATTTATAGCTGTTATTTCAGACCAGMTCTTGCCTGTGGAACTGCAGCTTCTATGATCTCCTTTTCTCACCTACCTTCTCAAAACTTCCCATCTGTTTGGCTCTCAGATTAACTGGGCATTTTACTACAATGGGCAAGCTCCTCCAATCTATTATCTTGAAGGAAATTTAGTTAGTAACTCAGATTTGCTAGCCTGCACATTAACTCTTASTTTTCTGCAGTTTACTACATTTCCCTACAAAACAATCTGCTACATGCCACAYATGGAGACTGCCATGAGATTTCAGGATGTGCAGATGCCTGTCTGATACAGATGCCAAGGAACAACTACCCAGGATTATGCTGGGAGAGCAATACATCTGGCTGTGAGCAGTCCAGGAGACTTCTAGAAGGTATTGAGGACAAATTCCTTGTCCAGGTATTTGCCAGCCAACCAGAGGAGAAGCATTACTGGACTCATCAATGCAGATGGGCTCATTAGCAGGGTTGAGACTCTGATGTCATTTGCCCAGATTTTATAAGACCTTTTACATGGTCCCACATGATACTCTTATCTCCAAATYGGAGAGTCATGGGTTTGAAGGGTGTGCTATTTCGTGGATATGGAGTTGGCCAGATRGACAAAACCAGAGAGCCGTGGTCAACAGCTTGATGTGCAGGTGGAGGCTGGTGACAAGTGGTGTCCCACAGTGCTCTGTCGTTGTACAGGTGCTGTCTAATAACTTCATCAGTCACAGAGACAGTGAGATTGAGTGCAACCTTTGCAAATTTGCAGATGACAAAAACACAAAGCTGAGCTGTACACTTYACACAACAGAAGGAAGGGATGCCAGCCAGAGGGATCACATCTTGCACAATCTTGAGGAGTGGACACATGAGAATCTAATGAATTTCAACATGTGTGAGTGCAAAGTGCTACACCTGGGTCAGGAAAATCCCAGGCAATACAGGCTGGGAGAATTCACTGAGGGCATCTCTGCAGCAAAAGACTTGGGAGTTTTGGTGGATGAAAACTGACATGAGACAGCAGTGCATGCATGGGGCCCAGAAAGCAACTGCACCCTGGGTTGCATGAGAAGAGGCAATGCCAGCAGGTCAAGGGAGGGGATTCTGCCCTTCTGCTCCACTACTGTAAGACCTGACCTGATGTACTGCACCCATGTCTGGGGGTCCCCAGCAAGAAAGACAGGATTATGCTGAAGCAAGCCCAGAGGAGGCCATGGAGAAACTCRGAGGGCTGGAGAACCTCTCTTATGAAACAAGATGACAGAAATGGTATTGTTCAGCTCGGAGGAGATAAAGCTCTGGAGAAACCTTAAAACAGCCTTCCAGTAYCTAAAGGGGTCTTATAATAAGAGGAAAAGCAACTTTTTACATGTGAGAGTGATAATAAAATGGGAATGGTTTTAAATTAGAGGAAGAGATATTCCATTTGGATGTTAGGAAGAAATTMTTTTAATTAGAGTGTGGTGAGGCACTGAAACAGGTTGTCCAGAGAAGCTGTGGATGCCCCGTACCTGGAAGTGTTCAAGGCCAGATTGGATGGGGCCCTGAGCAACCTGATCTGGGGAGTGGTATCCATGCCCATGGCAGGGGAGCTGGAACTACATAATCTTTAAGGCCCCTTCCAACCCAACTCATTACTGAATCCATGAGCCCTGGTACAGTATGGCAACTGCAGTCCAGAGTAAAACTGAAACTAACATGTCACTGGCTTCTTGATMACAATCATTTTTTGGAGCTAAACAAAAGGCTCTCTGCAGCGTAGAAATTTCTTTTACGCTTATAAGCATATTTATTGAAATGTTCCTTGGACAAAACCAAGGATGTTGAATATWTTCTGAAGAATATAAGCAAAAACCCACCAGCAAAAAAAGCTCTGTATTATCTATATTGGAAATTCCTATCAAGGACACAATCTAGCCCAGGACAGAAATAAGATTAGTAGCAGATTCTCATGTCTAGAGGCAGATAAACACTTGGTTGGAGAAGAGCCCAAGGGCTTAACTAAATTGACTGAAATAAAAGTCTTGGGAGACTCTGTAAGTTTGGGCTAGACTTCATTTTGAGCTTCCTACTCTGATTTTCATCATGGRGTAAAATTTATGTTGCCCTCATACTCATCGTTCTGGAAAAAAATAAGACTTTCATAACCAGAAGTGCCTTCTGCTACATCTGCCTCCTCTGGTAGCACACAGCTGCCCCAAGCCTACAAAACATATTGCAGCCTGTCTTTTCCAACTTGTGCCATGGGTTTACTGACTAGGGAACGTCTCTTCCTCATGAGCACAGAGTTTGACAGAGTAAGAGCTTGAGACCTTTCAGCACGAGCACAAGTAGTGCCTATACGCCAAGACAGAGGCTGCAGCACAGYTCCTTCCAGCCTGCACACTGGCTGATTTGATTTTCTGTGTAACACAGCCTAGAGGAGCCACCAATGGCCTGGAGTTCCAGACAATAATTAAGTTGTTAGTGGGTTGCCCCAGCATTACAGTAATTGATGATTAAAGTGTGTACGGGACACCGCTGAGGCCTGGCATGCGGTGGGGCCAATCAGTTGCTCTCYTCCAAAGCCACACCATTGAGCAAGCTTGTTACACACATCATTCCAGGATGTTAACAGCTTCCCTGTTTGCTAATCAGCTGGGGCAATTTACACAGTCTCTGGCTGTGTTTTACATCAAAACCCATTTGATTCTCTGGTATGCTGCAATACTGCTGGAGACAACCATCCTTCAAATATGCTTTCCACACACATCATGCTCCTTCTTTACCAGTTTTAGATGAAAAGGGCAACACACAGTTGTGYGGGCTAATTAAGAAAGTCCTTATACATTACACTCAGCTTTGTTTCCCAACAATTCTCTTATCTCAGCCCAGAGATGATATAGGAAAAGACTGATAATGAGAATGGTATTACTGAGCATGGGTTTGAGATGGAAACAACAAGATTTTGTCCTGCCTAATGCAAGCAGACACGGAGGAAACKGAACACCAGCTTAACCCAGCACAAGTTGATCTTTTTACATACGCAGAACAGAGAAAGAACTTGTGACATTGCTGTGGGTAAACTTGTATTGCTACTTTATAGCTCACCAGCTTGGAACGGATGTCTGATAACAATGACCTCGGATGAGAGGGGGAGATCTCCTTCATTCTGACATACTGCCTAATTGGGACTGAAGTGCCTCATGACATAACCCAAGCAAATACATTTGTATCAATGAATGCTTACCCATAGGCAGATGGCTGGAATTGCACAGTGGGGCTCCTTCTTGTAATCTGCTGCCACTGAGCCTTTTGAGTCAGATCCAAAACCTCTTCAAGGCGATGGGAGTTTTTTTCAATTAACTCCAACAGCACTTGGGTAGGATCCAGGGAATTAAGTGACCCTGGAGATGTATTCTGGGTGCCTGCTGACACTCTCCAGGGGGGAATTTTCAGCTCCTTTGGGAGTTTTTTAGGCAGTTCTGAAATAAGAGGAGTTTAGTTTACATTTTCAGAAATTCATACTGCAGGAAYGACCTATTCCTGTTGAAGTGAAAAGAAATTTTGCCATTTATAGGAATTTATACTTATGACTGCCATTTACTCTACCCCAGGAATTTTATCAGCTCAGAAAGCTGCTCAGATTGTCAAACAGATTCTTTCAGTACCAAACAAGCAAGGCTAAAAATAAGTACTTAATCATTGCTCTTGAAATGCCCCCTAAAACTTCTCTAGTATCTGGAAACTTTCCACTACTCCATTTCTTGGAGGTTTATAGCAACCCTACCTATGAGCTCTATTAACAACAGCCTTTCCATTCCTCCCACGCTTGAACTATTTTAAGACATCCTGCAGTTAAGCTCAAGCCTCCATAAGTTTTGTGTTAACCTGGTCTACRCTTCTCRGATGTGGAGTGTGGCTATTTCCTGGCTCAGTTCTACTTCTGACAGAACAGAAAGACTTACTAAGTACTGCTAAGAGCTATGTCATGGCCCACTGACAGTAATGCAGCTTTGACAAATTTAGGTGAAAAAAAAAGCTGGGGGGAAAGCTTGGTCAATGGTGAGCAGAATTAAAATGGTTCTTTAARGTGACAGCCCATAAAAAGAAAAGTAAAGCCTATGCTGAAGCCCAATCCCAAATGTTCCCTTTTTTATAAGGAGAATACTCAGAATACTAAAATTGAGACATTTGGATTTTCAAAGAGAAAATGCTTTAAAAATTCTCTTTCAAAAAGAATTTGAGGAGGATTTTTTGTTGTTGTTGAACCTGAATACATATAATGTCCATTTTTTATTTTTAAACTTCTGGAAAGTCTGCACAGTCCTCTGGCTCTGGCTGGAAATGGTAGGCTGTGCACACTTCTTCCTCAAGTCCACCTTTGTTCTGTGCCCTCCACAGGGAGAAGCACTGCCTGGGAAAGAGCCATGGGAGATTCTGTGGCTGCAGACTGGGTAACAACACCCCTACAGACCTCCACCAATTTGAGATTCTCCATCAGTTCAAGTCCCTTCTGCTTATTCAAGGCTAAAGTTTTAGTAGAATGGTCGAGAAGAGGTTAATTTCTGTTGTCATCAGTGATATCAGAGTCCTGGCACACAAGTATCTTTGTACTGTAAAACGCTCCACAGAATATGGATCTGAACATTCCTAGATGTGTGATAGACAAAA
The DNA here is from genome assembly GCA_902810485.1 of Alauda arvensis. Taxonomy (NCBI): domain Eukaryota; kingdom Metazoa; phylum Chordata; class Aves; order Passeriformes; family Alaudidae; genus Alauda; species Alauda arvensis. The sequence goes on from CADDXX010000061.1 coordinate 1,213,837, forward strand.
AGGCCCAACTTTCTAAGGAGTCAAACACTAAAAGGAGATTCTTCTGGAAGGCAATTTTGTCTTTCACTAGCTTGTCCAATCAATCTCACCCAATCTTCGAAACCGCGTCTGAGCTATTGAATGTATTTCTGTGCTGTAAACACAGGACAAAGCCAGTRTAAAAATCTAGCCATCAAGTTAGCTAGTTCAAAATATTTTTCTGCATTTTCTGTTGACTKGAATGAGAAAGAATTTGTTTTTGGAGTACTAGATCGCAGGAATAAATTTCTAAAACAAACCTCTTGCAAAACGCAATTATTATTCAGCTCATTTTAGCAATTCGATAAACGCAGYGCAATGACTTCCGTTAGCTATTCTCCCAGCCAAGGTCTGCTACATCATTAAATATTATTGAGTTGGGTCTGCCATTTTACTTGAAATTATGCGCCTGGCATTTTAGTCTATGGCCATAAATGCTAGAAATGTCAGTTATATAGGCATCCATCTTTTTCACTACTGTCTCCCATCAAACATTAACGGTAGGAGCTTTAATCCATTCTGCACAGCCCCGGATATCTACATTTGCTAGGAAAGGAACTGCAACAGAGTGCGCTGACAACTCACAGTAAGTAATTACTCTCAGAAATATCTCAGTAAACTCAATTTGCTCCCAGAAGTCTTTTAAATTATATCTCGTTAGAGTGCAATGTTTTTTGAAATGACAAGGTCACACAAAAAAGCAAAACTCTATTTTATCTTTATCAGAGCTTTACTCCCCCCACCATAAAACTGTTATAACACATAATTCCAACCAGATAGAGATATTGTGTTTTACTGTTGGAGCCCAGGAAAGCCATAAAGCAAGCAGAATTGTTGTTTACAGTCACAATAAATTTGGAATATCGTATAGCATTCTAGGTGAGGCAAACACATCTACTGATGTCAGCTGAGTGGGAAGAAGTAATTTTTTATTATTATTTTTTGAACTTAGCCAGTAAAATAAATTTATTTTGGATTTACACTAAAAAACTTCTCATGAATCAGAAAACATTMATCTCAAGCTATATTAATATAGCAGAACATACACTTTATCTCTTCACCCTACTCATCTGCCTTGGTGACTTTACAGCAAGAGGTTATAGAAAAGCAACATGGATTATGTAGTTGACCAACACTTCTAATTTTATTACAAGTCTTGATAATTAGCATTCTTTCTTATAATCCTAGTTTATGAAGCTATGTAATTAGGAAAGAAAAAAAAGTTCCACGGCAGAAGCAGCAAAATGAACAAATTTTTTGTGGGTAGCAAGGCTGCATCTTGTATTAATAGAGATTCCAATTTAACCAAAGAGGAGGTAGAAGCAACCAAGCGGACTCTTCATTAAGTATATCCTAATTTTGTTCTCATTTGAAAAACTACACCCTTAAGTGAATATGTTTTTTTATTCTTAAATCCAAGTTACTTGGACCATTAAAAAAGTACACCAAATTGAAACTGATCAGCACTGGTATATCTTATCAAGTAACTACCTCCAAAGAAATTCTCTAAGGAATTCAGAGGATAAGAGTCTGCTATCACAGAAAATGCACAGCCCAGTTTGAGAGCCATTATAGAGGGGATGGGATACATCATCATTCTGCAAGCAGGGCTAAGCCCAAATCTTTCCAGAAAGGTACCTAAATGAACACACTTACTCATAGCTGAAATCAGAAAAAATTTTATAAGAATAGATGTCCTCATAGTAGGGGTTTCTTTAATCCTTTTTGTTCATGAGTATATTGTACAGGAGTCATTTGGGAGAGACTTGCAGGAAATTTAATGGGCATAGCAGAAAGAACATCATAACAGTCAAGAAATATTCTAAGCAGCAGTTCCGATTCTATAAACTTCACTATCTTGCATTTGAATTATTTCCCTTTTTTTAAATATGACAATCACGTGCTGTGAATTGCAATACCTCCAACAGACAAGCATCTTAMCATCTTTCCCAGAAACTATACTTCTCTGAGCTCTGCCAATGAAAATAGGGACCAGTTTCTGACAAAGGATCTTCCAATATTGTATTTCCTTTTATTGCTTAGTCAAGGCAACATATGGGTATGTATGCAGGGGGGATAGAAGGACTCAGCAGAAAATTAAAACTCTGTCTTAAATGTATCCTTTTAGAGGTGTTATGGGAATATAGGGATGATACAGCTCTATCTGTTGAGAAATCTTTTCAGAGGGGTTCTCTGGACATGTTATGCCAGTGAGAATTATGAAATCCTCTTCAAACAGGACAGTGAGGGAGTCAGGAGYTGGGGTGAGAAAATAATTTCTCCTCTCCCAATATTTCTCTGATCTTCACTAAGGATTCGTGTCTATGAAGRAAGTTGTGGATACAAAGCCTCAGACTAGTTTTTAAGGGATGTATGTCCAYACTCTAAAAATATCCTGGTGAAGCATCAGAAGGCAGCTGCTTGGGCACAAAGCAGAAATCACAGTGGAATAAAGCATCTTTCCCCTTCTGAGCTACCTCTGTACATCAGGGCACAAAGTCAGACTAGAGACTTTCTGTCCTTCAATCCCACACACATGACAGTGTCTGTGGATCACTTGGTGCAACAGTAAAAGTCATCCAAGAGAAAAAAAAATAGAATAGAAAATTAAAAATTGTCAGCAGAGAATGCATAGATATAAGGTCATTTYCTGTCTCCTTATACTATTTAGACTATAATCTGCACTATCAGCAAATACTGTTCCAATCTCATCTCTTTTAAGCTCTTCTGTGTAGAACAGCATTAACAAAGTAAACACCTCCAAGGATTAATTTTAACAATGTCTGACCAGGCTACYCTGCTCATAGCTTCTCAGCTGCTGAACTCTGTGCTGACAGCTCAGCAATAATTCARACTGTTCAATAAAACCTCAAATAGGTCAAATCTGCCTCTGATCTGCATCAACTAACTTCATGAATTGAAGTTTACACCCCTGCAGATGTGGTCCACCTGACTTCATGAAGAGAGCCGTGTCTTTTTATTCCAGACATAAATTTGGCTATCAGCAMTAGAGGTGCTTTGATTCATATCAGCTAGGAGTTGGATCCCATGACTGCARAAGAGCTGAGCTAATTTATGTCAGTGGAGAAAACTGGGGCAAATGGCTATACCTGTAAAACCATAGTCTGAGCTCCCTCTTTCTCTAGCATCAAGTGTTTCAAAACCAGCTCATAGTCTGAATTCTCTTTTTTTTWAATTATTTTTTGGCCCAGTTCTTTAGATAGTAAATGCTGATATATTTTAAGAAGGTTAAAACTAACTGATAAAAATGTTGAACAAACATAATTTGAAGCCAGATTTATCTCTTTCTGTAGAAATATGCCTTGTGCTTGTGTTTTTTGCTGAGTTTTGGCTTTTAGCTCAGACCTTCATTTTGTCTTGCCCCACACAAAAYCAGAATTTTTCAAAGCCAAAATGAAAACAACACATTCGAGTGCTGCACAGTGACTCTGGCTTGAGGAGAACAAAGGCTTTCATAAAACCCACAGTTTTCARTAGAAAAGCACTAGGATGGAAAATTTTCAGCCAGTCYCTGCCAAATAACTGCATCCTTTCTYTCTGACATTCTTACCTGGCTGGTAACGCTTCRCTCCACAGTGAATCCCATTGATTTTCTCTGAGCAAAGCCATGTCTGTGCAGTCAGCAGTGCCAGACAGTGATGCCTGAGCCATACCACCCTGGGAGCACAGTCAAGTGATGCCAGGCTCTACAGACTCATGAGGTAGGATTTCCTCTTGGTTTCTTCTCTGCTTTCTAAAATTGAAGGCAAAGGGTTAGTMGTTTACCACTGCCTTAATTTGTCCAAGCAGAAAGAACATTTCTAGTGCTTCTAAGATTCCTCAGCTTATCGGACACATCTTTCCTACTCTGCAGGCTGTGATTTGAACTCAGAACAATGGGACTAAAAATGAAAAAGAGATATGTGTTTCCATTTGCTTTTTCTTTAAACTGAGTTCATAATTGTCAGATTATCTAGAGGTCTTGGTGGTGGTTCTCTGAGACTATTCAGAGGATGGTACTTTCTGTCTTCTTAAATTTTAAAGATTTCTAGATTTTTCTAAAGCCTTAAGTGTTCAAAATCAAGACTGAATACGCACTCTAAGAGCTTTGAGTTAGTTCAGACCCAGGTTATTAGACCTAGAACAGTACTCAGTGGGTAAAATTTAATGCATTCTGCTCAGTTTAAGAGATGAYCCCAGTCCCTTCTGCTTTAGCAATGTACAAATCTATGCAGTGAGCAGCAGAATGTAATCAAGCTTTGGCCACCCTTCCTCATCCTCCTAGTTGTATATTTTATTGCAACCCTATAGAGATGAAAAAAAAACCCCACAAAAACCATCATAACAGCAAGTTTGAAATTAAATTGTTTAGATGAAAAGCAAATGAAACAAACCAAATGACCAAAGCTGCTGCTTTTTTCCCCATTTTTACCTTTTCATTACTTCCATTCTTTTTATTGTATAGATTCCAATTTAAAGCTTTTCAGAATCACCAGAAAATTGAAATCATCCTACTACACACAAAGCTCTGCCACAAAAATCTAGGCTTTGCTATTGCTATATCCCACTCTCAGACATCCCTGCACAAATAAGCCTTTCAACAGAGCATTTCCTCCTCCTTTTGCCATTCTCACTGTGAAAAYTCCCTCTAGGCTTTCCCCARACTGAAGGATGATCAGGATTTTTGTGGGGCGCTGATAACAACCAAACACTGYGAGTATTTCATGATGCAGTTTTGACTGTGGCTTGTATTTCTCAAGTGYATGGAGAAAGATCACAGCCAGCTTGTTGCCCCTTTTCACCTCTCTGCATTASTCAGACAAGTCACTATCTTCATGACCATGTGGTGGAGGAGATCTGCCACAGCCTGCAGCAGGGCTAGCTGCTGTGAATCAAACTGCTGTGGGGAAAAGCTGYAATGGGATTATTTTCCCCAATTTTCCAGCATTATCAGAGTCAGAGCCCATGCAGCCACTTTCAAATTTCAAACAAATCCCATAGACTTTTACAAAACTCAGAGAAAAATCTGTTGATTCCTAAAAAATTTAATCCAGATTACACTCCTACTACTGTAATGGGATGCTGACCCACACACCTCTGCAAATGGAGCTGATCTTGTGCCACTTTGTTTTGCTGTAGCTAAGAATGGGTTATCATGRCTTTAATGACCAATAGGACACACAAAACACAGTAAATTTTAATGAGAATTATAAAGCCAGTCTTTACCCTTTTTAAATAATCTGCATCTTGACTAGCTGTCCAGTCTATTTTCTCCTTGCCAGTTATAYTGAGGGGCCATAAACAGAAGGGAATGAGAATAGCCAGTAAATTAAAGTAGTACTGAAAAGGTCAAAGTAGTATGCTTTATTAATGTCTGTCTCTTGGTATATGGCATGWCAAAATTCATACACTGATCTTTCAAGAAAATAGAAACAATGAGAAATCAATCAACATGCATTGGCTGCATTAAAAGTTACGGGATTAAAACCAATTTTATCTCAAAATACCTGCAGATATCAAGAAAAAAAAATATCTCTTTTCTCTCTACTGCCTTAACAGATGGGAACTCAGAGAGGGACTAAACAATGAAAGCTTGGCTCTATTTCAGCAGTACTGCTGAAAAAAGTGAGATTGCACCCTCAGCTGCAGGTTGCTCACTTTTTTCATGTATGTCCTGCTGTGTATCAGCATCAAGGCACAGATCCACTGCTCTGAGTGAGTCTGCTRTGTTAATGGCTTTGTGGCATCCAGTTTCAACCAGTGGAGGAAAATATTGGACCTCAAATGGGATCTCTTGGCTCTSTGGCCCATGAATCTCAGGAGTACCTGGCACGGCCAGCACTGGTCTCTGAAAGCTGCATTAAGCCAGTTGTCATAACACACAGCACACAGGACACTTTGGTATCATTAACTGGGTAAAAARGGACTGCTCCCTTACTGAGAATAGCCTGTCTGCTTTTAGTCCCTCGAAGTGCAGCTGCAGAAGGACATTTTCCTCTAATTACACAAGCAAATAATTAGGAACAGGGCTGGCCAGAAGAAGTGTATTTCCAGGAATCTGCTAATTTTGAATGCAACTGTGAGTATAAGWATAGAAAAAGAATTAGAGGGAGTTGGCAGTTTTGAAGCATGTTATTTGTGATCAAGTCCACCAAACACTAATGAGACACAATGTCTTGCCTGCAGCACAGGCTGATATATTTTTTGTCATGTAATTATATATTACTGTGGCAGAACATAATTTCCACAATGATTTTCTTTCCACCTATCTATCTACCTATCATGGGGGAGTGGACTAGCAATTTGCAAGAAAACCTGTCTTTAAACAATGATAAAAAATAAGTAGTCTCTGGTCTTACCATTTCTCTTAAAAACCTGACAAAAGTTTCAAGCTCACTAGTTTTTCCTAAAGTGCAATATGGAAGCTGCTTTCATGGCTGCTAGATTCATCACCACCATACTTTTGTTCTCTTACAGAAATAAAAAACTACWGTATTTTCATACTGTAACCACAATCTTGTGGTCAGAAAATGGTACAGAGCATTCAAGGTTGTGAAGTGGCCAGGGAAGACACCCGTGGCTGGTGAAGCAAATTCAGTAGTGCTTACATCTCACCAGATTTCAAAGAGGAGGGAGTGTAAGTCCTCAGACTCACCACAGTGTCTCTCCCTTGACTTGGAGGAAAAAAGGCACATGCCACTTTTATTATGTTGTTAAACACACAGTTTTCTGTCATACTTTGGTCAGATGCAGAAATAATTTCACCAAATTCCAGTTCCTATACAATGTTTTCCCCTCTCAGTGATTTCTGTTACAGATAATGAAATATCATCCCACAGTGCAGTTGTGCACTAAGCCTTACTGAGAATGAACTGGCAATCTTGTATCAAGATTAAATACATTGGGGGTTTAGCTCAGCAGAAAAGCTGTCTGTGGAACACACAATGCAAACCTGAGGGAGACACATCAGAAAGATAAAGCAGCACCTAGATTTCTAGGGTTAGGAAYATAAATCCTTTAAATATCATGTTAGAAGCAGACCAGACTTTTCTGTAGTCCCATTGCAAAAAAGCCTTGACACCAGTCTTTTCCAGCATGGGTCAACTCCCTCTTGGCCCTATTATCCTCAAAAGTGCATCCAACAGGGAATACATCTATGAAGCTGCACTATATTTTCTGGAGACTTTCACAAGTTTCCCTTTGTCCTTAGCCATTATCTCCACATTACATGGAGTATGACAGTTCCCAGAAAGGATGCATTCCTTTACAGCCAGCACCTGATGTACAGAAGGGATACAAAAACATACAGGCCAGCACAGGAGGGAAAAGGKGAATAGGAAGCAAAATGCCATTTTKGGGAAAAGGTACCAAARGGCATTTTTGTACTCTCTTTTATATCTTAACAAAACCTCTCCACACATTCCATAACAATAAATAAGGATCACAGATAAAAATATAAATTCTGGGTAATGCATGCTACCTCTCTATAACTTRCTAGCACATACACTGTGATTATGCTAAAAACACACGCATGTAACTTTTTGTGGAGAGACATAACTATTCCTTCATAAAATTCTAGCTAAATCATGTCTTTGCAACCTCTTATCTGAATCACATTTGAACATCAATATTTTCATCCTGTAAGACAAAAGAAAGTCTGGACTGATCATTGCTCTAGGCTCTGCCACTGGCTGGCCCCAGGTAACAACTCTGGCCTTGCCATTTGCCCTTATGAAAGCCTGGCCTTTGCCTCTTGGCTCAAACAGATGCTCTTTCCAAACACCCCTTCTCTACTTCCAWCTGAAATTTCAATGCCTTGAACAGCCAACAGGGCTTTGTTGGAGCTGCTGGCTGCCTGTCCAAGCAAAGGAAAAACATTATCATAGCATGGTTTGGATTGGAAAGGAACTTAAAGATCATGCAGTTCCAGCTCTCCTGCCATGGGCAGGGACACCTTCCACTAGACCAGGGTGCTCAGAGCTCCATCCAGCCTGGCCTTGAACACTTCCAGGGTTGGGGCATCCACAGCTTCTCTGGGCAGCTTGTTCCATTGTCTCACCACCCTTACAGTAAAGAATTTATTCTTCATATCTGATATAAATCTCCCTTCTTTGAGTTTAAAACATCATTCCTCATCCACTGTGTTCTGAATAAGTAGCCATCCCCAGCTTTTTTGTAGACCTCTTTTAAGCAGGGTCTTCCCAGAGCTTTCTCTAGGCTAAATAACCCCAACTCTCAGCCTGTCCTCACACACGAGGTGCTCCAGCCCCCTGATCATTTCTGTGGCCCTCCTCTGGACCTGTTCTAACAGGTCCAGGCCATTCTTAGGCTTGGGAACCCCAGAGCTGGATGCAGCACTGCAGGTGGGGTCTCACCAGAGTGAAGCAGAAGGGTATAATCACCTCCCTCAGCCAGCTGGCTGTGCTGCTTTTAATGCAGCTCAGAATACAGGTGGCTTTTCAGTGCACATTGCTGGGTCATACTCAGTTTTTCAATCTACACATTATAATTGTTAATAATTCATCATACATTAATAATTATTGTTATCAATATTTCATGATGCTGCTGAGGAAAGACATGGTGAGTAATATGAAGTCAGGGTATGYCATGACTGTTGCATACATTTTCTTCTTTTACTTTGAATACTAGCAGGGTAATAAGGTGATAGGAGTAAGAGGTGTTCCTAAATAAGTGATGAATCAACAGCTTCTATTGGGTAAACGGTGCTTGGCTTTTCCCCTACCTATATGACCTATAAAATTTGCTTTATTCCCTTGTATGAAAAGATCAGCTCACAACCTCTCTTCTTTTTGGTTCAGGATTGACGGGAGATCATTGAAGACTGTGAACCAATAGGTCACAGAAAATCTGATGGGAAATTCTCCCAGCCTTAACTGGGTGGAATATAAATTCAATTCTATCCCAGCAATTAAAGCTTTAATTTTATCCCTTTGAAATCCTTCACTTGGTATTTGTCAGAGATTTGCAGAAAGTTACCTTTTTCGGACTGAGCAGATTATCAGAGACTGCTAGAAAGAGACAGAACTTAGAGCCTGCCTTCCAACAGAACTTGCTACTCTTTTCCAATTGAGTTTCTTGTCAGTCTGTGACTCGTATTTATCTTCTTTTCCTGCTTATTAAAGCTGCCATACTTATGACTGAAAATACTAGGAAAGGCTTTGGTCTAATCAAAGTAAATCCCCTTTTCAATCTCCTTTGCATAGGCAGTTGTTCATCAGCAGAGAGCAGAGCTAGRAGAATGTGGCTGGGGAAGAAGCAAAGAAAATGTTTCCACTGGCTCCCAGGAAGCTGATTTTCACCAATATATTATATCCTACTGCAAAAGGCTGCCCCACTGCTCACAAGTAGTTTGTCCKTGCTGGTTGGAATCTAAATGCCCAGATATCCTTACTGAAGAGCCAATTGCTGTATGTACGTTTTCAATCTGGGGCACCCATGGGGTTCTCTGGAACACAACAGGTGAGAAAAAAATATGCTGCAAAATATATCTGTTGCTAACCAGAGAGGTGCCACTGCTCCCAGTACCAACTGAATAATGAGGTTTGCAGGACACACAGCAGGCAGGCATTTCCCAAAGCCTGCAAGCTGATGCATTCACAGACCCAACCTGAAGATGTGTCCCTCCATGAATSAAAATTGGTTAAAATAGCCATGACTACTCAAAAAACATGAAAGCTACTAATCTTGCTTTTTTATTTATAGATTTTTTTTTTCTAAAGGTTCTGGTGTTGGCAAGAAGCTAGGCTGTCCTACAGCTGGTGGCAGAATTATATAGGCATTTGGGGGTCTCTTCTATAGTCCTCAAAAAAGAAGAACCAGTCTCACAAAGGTTTCCGCCTAATTGGAATCAGGTCAAAACTTTCCTTTCTAGGTCAAACACTACTTTCTAATTCCAGATGTGAGATGCAAACAGTGCAATAACCCTGACAGCCTCAGAAACAGGAGCCTTTCATGTCATGACTTGGCTTCATCTCAATCATTCAGCACAGACTTAGTTCAAGTAAAGGACAAAGCAGAGACTTGATCCCATACCCCTACACAAACTGTCACTACAGAAGGCACAATGACTCACTGCACGTAACTGWGCAGCAAAAAATTAGCAGTGAAAACTTGAGCAAATCCAAAACCTGTCCACAAAGCATTTCAGTTTTAATGACAAGACTCTGTTTTGGCAAATTCTCTATCATAAAAAAGCTGTCTGATAGAGCCGAGGCAGCAAAGCTGCTGTGTTTTTCATCATCTGAGATGTTCCCCTTCTGGAAAGCACATCTGCTGAGATAAAGGGATAATTCTGTCGTGTTGGTATCTTACAACAAAGACCTATGTGAAAATTTTCCATCAAAACCGATAAAACAAACTGGGATTTTGATTAAATAGGAAAAAAACCCACGATTTTCCGCTAGAAGAAAAATCACCCCAACAGGAAAGCCTCTGTTGGGCTTTGCTACTGCAGGGCTTCAAAATAAAATAAGTTCTTCCTCCTCCCTGAAATCCCACTCTACTCCATTGGCCAAACATCCCAGTTGTTTTGTTCATCTCACAGGATTAGGGATTATCCCTTGGACTTCTCTCCAGGGGATAATCACTGATGAAGTACTTCAGAGAAGGTTGCCACCATGGAAGAAGAGGGATGTACAACTTGAGGAAAGACAAAACCAAACATGGGGATTCATCAGCTCACGTTTACTAGCATCATTCCAGATGTGTTCAGAGCTCAATGCAAAACTAATTCTTGTCTTACCCCTTCTCTTTATTATTTGAAAGTTATTTGAAAGTTGTGAGTGGAACAGGTAGTGGGAAAAGAGTATTTCAAGCATCAGAAAAATGGACTGATAAAGATGCAAAAGGCTAGTGGTAGATTTTTTGTATGTTCCTGCCTTGAAGTTGGATTCATTTTTGTGCTCCTACCTGACTTGCAAGCAGTTTACTGCGCTTTTTTTGCTTGGCCTTCTATTCAAGCTGAATTGTGGGCCATTTATCCTCCTCAGTCCTCCATTCCCACATCACCTATTTCTYGTGTGAGACAGTATCCACCAAGAAACACTCCCTTGTGAAAAGCAGCTTTATCCTGGCATGTTTCACCTAAAGCAGGRATGAACAGGGAATATTACTCCTCACCAGGAACCTCACAAAATGTTAAACAAAGACCTAGGTTCATCTAACCTTGTACCTAAGGAGCCTGTCTCTGGTGCTGCTGCAAAGAATTATGTCTGTCAGCACTTTCAAGGGGATAATAATCCACCTGAWGATCAATCCAGCACACCAGGCAGGGGACAAGGCACAAACCTGGGGGAAAAGTTAAGGACCTCTCTGCTTCTGCCCCCTGTGCAGGTGATGTCTGTAGTCAGCATCATTCTCTTCCACTCTGGCTGTCTTTAGCTCATCGCTTCCCCAAACCAGGAACTGCAGACACTGCATAAAAAAGGTCAGTGAATTGTACTTTTTGCCTTTTTTTTTTTTTATTTAAATGAGATTCATGTTTAAATCAGACTTTGGAGAGAGGTTCAAGGTTAATTTTTCCTTTTTTTTTTTTTTTTTAATCCAAATGTGGCTCTCCCATCCTTCATTTCAACCTGCAAAGATACCTCTGGTTCTGTGTTTTCTGACAGTTCTGGCTTTATCTTCACCAGCTGCTGAGTTTCTGTGGACATTCTTAGCCTGTTCTCAGCTAAGAAAGTCAGCCTTAACCATAAAAAAAGGAAGATACAGGAAACAGACAGGTGAAACAATGCTGTTCTCCGGCCTTTTTTTACCCCAGCCACTGATGCATGGTCAGCCCATTCTGAGAAAACAGCTCTCAAATACCATGTTGGGGGCAGCCCTGCCATTAACTATTTCCTGACTGGTTAATTTACCCAAAGTCACCAAAGTCACCATGCCCACTGGACATGGTCTGCTKTGTTAACCAAGCCCTCTACTGCCATCAGCCTCCTGCCACAGCCCCCAATCCCACACTAGTCTGGGGTGTGACACCCCTGCATCCATGTGCCACCAGCAAGGACAGGGAGCTAAAGTCACACAACCCAACTGTACTTTCCTGCTTGCTGGCAGCCCTTTTAATTTGCCCTAATTTCTCCAGTAAGCCTAATGAGAGTGTTTCATTAGAAGAGGACAGAAACCTGASCATCTTTCTCTGAAATGAAGAGGCCAGAAATGATGAGCAAAGCATGYCCCCCATACCCATGCAAACCTCCAAGACAAGCTGCAGGTACAGGAATGCTCTGGCACAGACTCCCTAACTCTGGGTCCTTATATCCATTGCTTTGGTGAAGGCATGGCACAGCAGGGAAAGTGTGCTGTGAGGTGCTGCATGCACCAAAACCCTTGGATTTGGTTCAACAAGGGAATAGATTTTCCTTTGACTGCAAATCAGGCTGAATTAGACTATCTCCATCCTCAGTTTTTTCTCCAAGTCAACCCCCCCAATGTACACCCATGACAAGAAGTGTCACTCTGCTATGCAGGATCTYCATCAATGACACAGTGAGATCAAGTGCACCTTTCACCARGTTTGCWGACARCAYTGAGCTGASTGGTGCAGTTGACAMAGCTGCAGGATGGAATGCCAYCCAAAGGGACTTGGACAAGCCCAGGAAGTGGGTCCATGAGAATGCCATGRGGTTTAACAAAGCCAAATTCAAGGTCCTGCAGCTGGGTACGGAAAATCCCAAATATCAACACAGGCTGGGGGATGAACAGATCCAGAGCAGCCCTGCCAAGAAGGACTTGGGGATGCTGGGGAGTGAGAGGCAGGACATGAGCTGGCAGTGGGCACTTACAGCCCAGAAAGCCAAATGTGTCCTGGGCTGCATCCAAAGCTGTGTGGGCAGCAGGGGAGGGAGGGGATTCTGCCCCTCTGCTCTGCCCTGGTGAGAGCCCACATGCAGTGCTGCATCAGCTCTGGGGTCCCAGCACAGGAAGGATAGGGACTATGGAAATAAATTCAGAGGAGGGAGACCAAAATGATCAGAGTGATGGATCAACCTCTACTATGAGAGAATTAGGATTGTTCAGCATGGAGAAGAGAATTACAGCCCTCCAGTACCTGAAAGGAGCCTACAAGAAAGACGGAGAGGGACTTTTTGTGAGGGCATGCAGTGACAGGACAAGGGGGAATGGATTCAAACTGAGGAAGGGTAAATYCAGATTAGAGATGAGATTTTGTACAATGAGGGTGGTGAAACACTGGGACAGATTGCCCAGAGAGGTGGTGGATGTCCCATTGCTGGACACATTCAAGGTCAGATGGAATGAGACTCTAAGCAAAAAGAACCTGTTGAAGATGTCCCTGCTCATTTCAGGGAGGYTGGAACTTGATCACCTTTAAGGGTCCCTTCCAACCCAAACCATTCTGTGACTCTCCTACAGAGACAGTTCTGGCTCAGYCACAGGGAGAGGAAGGGAGCTGGTGGCCACACAAGTTTGGTGGGTTATGGCAGCATACACAATGTGCACCTATGAATTAAACTACTGTAATAATGGATTCCTTCTTGGTTAGGGCTGAGCTTAGTCCAGCAAAATGAAGTTGCATATGACTTAAGTATTTAGACTGAAAAATGTGAATATCTGTGCTATAATAAAGAAGCAATTTGCGTGAAGGGAAATTGCATTATGCTTATTCAAAGTCAAATTTATTTCTTCCCTTTCTTATTAAGGATCTAATTTTAAAAATCCCAGCCTCAGGTCAGGGTTATACTTATAGGGCTGACTTCATCTATGRCAGTGCAGAATTCAAAATTCCTACAAAATTCCTTGCTGTAGTCAATCATCAGCCTAAGCCCCCTACTTGGGCCAAWTTTTTTTTTATTTTTCTTTTAATTAAAAAATATCCAGAGGGCACAGAAGGCTTAAATTACTTCCATAGAGAAAAATACTTCTCTAAGAAACCTATTAGGAGATATGGCTTGAGAGCAACAGAAGCCCTTCAGACTAAACAGAAGTTTAATTTTTTTAAAGTAATGGAGAGGAGGAGATATAATCTGGAGAGTTTTCTTCAGCTCATTTTGGACTGTAATTTTCTGCCCTGAAGCCACAGTTGAGTTACCTCTGAGGAGATCAAGAGAGAGTGAATTTGGGGGAAGAGTCAATCACTGAGCAGAATGGGGGAAAGACTTGTCTGTGTGGATCTAAGCCAGTGTGAGTTTGTCCAGAATATGCAAACCTTGGATTCAAGTCAGTTCCAAAAATACAACCCAATGATAGCTATGGCACTTTGGCTTGCACATCAGCTGGCATTTTTATGGCACACATATTCTTAGTTGGCATAAAGCACCTGCAAGCTCCAATGCAAACAAGAGTGGCAAACAACCCCCTCTGCCCTCTAAAAAAACTAAAGGGGAAAAAGCAAAATCCCAGAATCACACACACCCTTTGGATTCCCAGAGCTGCACAGCCCTGAGGACTTGGGGTCCCCATTGCCTGCAATCACAGTGACCACAGGCTTCAGCAGCCTGTCTGCCTGCCCCAGAGGAAGATGCAAAAGCCCTGTGCCATCTGAACACAAACAGATTAGAGCCAAAGAGGACTATGATTATAATTTTTAGCTGGTAAATTGGGAGTCAGCAGCACCAGGTTTTGTTGGGTCAGCTGAAGCCAAGAGCACTTCAATCACAGTCTACATTTACAAGGGAGTAACAAAGTCTACATTTACAAGAGAGYTGGGTCTTTCCCTGGCTAAGTTGCTATGCATTTCCAGCAAGACAGGCTCTGACAGACAGGCTGCTCCACAAATTCTGCAGTTTCTCTTAGGGAAGCATCAGAATGTGGCATACTCTACTCCACCCCTCCCTCTGCTAATTTCCTCCTTATATCCCTCATTTTCATGTAAATGATGCAGTCCTCCTGCACTTCACACTGTAGTAGCAACATTGGCGGGGAAAAAGTGCCCAGAAATGGCAGATTAGGTTCAGAATTATCCCTCCTTTGAGAGGCAATGACCGCATAATAGTGTTACACTCTAGTTAGGCTTAAAAGCAAAGCACAAATTAGAGAGCAGATCCTTTCAGTGACCAGACACGAGGCTTAAATGACTGTGAATTTCATGCAAAAATATGGATATGCTCATTTAAATACTAACAAGCTGTTGTCTTGGCCTATCTGCAGAATAGTAAATGGATAGATGAAGTCTCAAACAGCAGCTGTGACTTTTTAACTACTCTTCTGCAAATGAATGAAGGAGACAGTGAKCAGGACAGACCAGTCTGATATGGGTAATACTGTAGGAAAACAATGTCACAGGGAAGGAAGTCCTCCCTCATCACCAGGACAGTAATTTCTGTCTTCCCTATCTTCTAAAGGAGGACTTCCCCAGCTCTGTTTCAAGAGCCATCTGCAGCTCTCTGTGCATAGATGAAGACTAAGGAGCACTCCAAGTCCTGACCCTTGTTTYACTAAGGAGTATGAAGGAATTCAGCTGAGTTGAACACAGAGCAAAACAAAARGGAATCAAAATTTTGTGTTGAAACTGTTGCTTATGCTTTACACCTTGTGACACTAACAGATTAGAGCAGACTCTCTCTCTATCTTTGTCAATGTGTGGATCCACTTTTGGCTTACTGCTCGCCTGTGATGGATCCTGAGTCAGCAGCAGGTAAATTCCCCCAGSAGCACAGGCTGCAGTCCCAGGCTGCTTCCTTCCCACTCCAGCACACTGGAACTGAGCAGTGAGAGCAGGGAGCAGGGATTGAAGACAGCAAGGAGCTCACAAGCTAGGGTAAGCACTTATAGGTTGTGACTTTACCTGGATCTCASAGCCCTGCCCTGGACCAGGAACCAGTGTTGCTAGCTCAGAGAAGATGGAGTTGATCCAGACTGCTGTTGACACTTCTGTTCCACTCCTTTTGGACTCTCCCGGTTACAGGCAGCAGAATCATGTGGATGGCAGTGATGGCTGAAACAAAACAGGCTTGACTTCACTAGGTGTAACACACCTTGGCACAACAAACAAGAGAAAGAAGCCTTCACTGTGACTCTGCCAGGACTTGTGCCTTGCCAGAAGGGATGATTTACACTGGAGATAAGCACAAGAAAAGCAGCCCATTAGGAGAAGATGAAAGTWACATCATTCCTTAACTGAGTTCATGTTTTGTGCCACTTGTACACACAGTCATCAGGGAGATGGTAGCAGAAAGTTGGGTGATGGCAAACTTTAAATCTCCCTTTCACATTGAACTGCCACCACAGCAGCAATGGTTTGTGCTGGAATATTAAACTTCACACAGAGAGAGAGGAGCTGCACCACAAGCTCTATTCAAAGGCAGCTGTAAGAAGCTGCCACCTCTTTATTGTTAGTTACCAGCTCTGATCTTACCCTGATGACCTTAACATTCACCAATGTATCAAAAATAATATAGATCTGACCTGGCRAGTTTGATCCCATGACTGCCAAAGCTGGATTCTCCCTCCACACCTCCTACTGCTAACAACCTCTGGGATAYAAAGAGCATTTTCAATGGCTCAAAGAAGCTTTTTCAATACAGAAAAAAAAAGAAAAAGGATTTCTCAAGCTGAACACAGAAATCTTGCAATGTGCTGAAATGTCTTTCATTTATATGTATTTTTTAACTATGGCCTTTAGCCATCYAACAGACCCTGTACAGATGAGGTGTTACCCTTTCCAGACAGATACCTTGCCATCTCTCAAAGCTCTCTGTGCAGTCTCTAGATCTTGCCTCTTTTAAGTCCTTGAACCTGCTATAGAGTGGAAATGAAACCAAGCCCATCTCCAAAAGCACAGGGCAGCCCCTCGTACAAGATGAGGCAGAAAATGTGCTGGCAGCAGCCACTTCTGAAACTCATGGCACATACCTTATCAGTTAGAGAAGAAATGATATATTCTGCTGGGATAATTAGGAGATTAAGAGAAGGTAATGTAGTCATGTTTCCCTGCTTGTTTAAAGGAGTGGAAGCTGGAGAGAGAATTTAATGTCGGGCTTCACTACAAGAGATAAAAAGTGACRGGGACATAATAAATATAACACCTTCTGCCTGAGTTGCTGGGGATACAGCATCTAGGAAAGAGAGACAGAGTGGCTGAAGTACAAACCAGTCCCAATTCTCACAGCAATCATCACCACCAGAATGCATTCATGTTGTGCCATTTTCCATCTTGTTATAATCTTTGTCACAAAGATGGGGTTATTGGACAAGAAGGGTTTTTCCATATTGGCTTTAGCAGTATTGCTGCCATTTCCTTGATCTTTTTCAATATTCTGTAATTGATTGGTTTGCCATCTCAATTTTCCCTTGTTTACAGCCCCTGTACCTTGTAGCTAACCAGGCAATTCAAGCAGATAAAGGACCACTGAAAAATCCCTGCCTTGTAGCACTCTCTTCTGCCAGAGTAATCAAAGATCTGGGGTCACATATTTCAGCTGGTGTAAATAGGTGTAGCTTCCATTATGCCAGCTGGGTTTATCCCCTGCTACAGGCCTTGAGCAAGCAAAGTCCATTCTGCAGTCTTTTGAGTAGATCGACAGAAATGCCAAAATAAAATTTAAATTTACATAAAAAGATGCAGAGTTACAATGCCTTGTTCTTTGTGTATGGCACTTTTGGTGAAATRAAAAATTCTAAATAGACTCTACCTAAAAAAAGATTACAAATAATGAAGAGGAAAATCTTTAAGAGTTAAATTCTTYAGAACAGTTCCTGAATTCAGCTTTGCCTGTGCTGGAAGCAGAGTTCTGAATCCCTTCTTGGCAGTGCTGAGTGCTTTGCAAAGGCACAGAATCCTAAGCYACTTGTTAAAACCTGCCACAACTTAATGCTGCCATTCTGTCTACTTCAGTGGACCTTTAAAACACTCCTTTGGCCTGCAACTCCATTTTCCTTCTGTAAAAAGGAAATAATGGTATATTTTCCATCTCGTTTACCTACATGAGGAATTTTTAAGACAGAGGCTCCCAACTATAGCATGCCTAACATAACAGGCAAGTAATTTCATACTTACCCCGTTGCAGCCTGAAACCACTACTCAGTAATAGTGTCAGGAATGGTTAAAAAAAAAATCTTCTGAACCAACAACAACAGAGCCCCTCTGGCAGCACAAACTGCATCCCCCCAGCTACACATGGAGCACCACAGGGACATCAGTGTCCTGTGGAAGCAGCTCTGCCCAAACATATTTGCACAGGGAGGGCTCTTAAGTCACATCCTCACCAAAATTGCCACCACAAGCCCTGTGCACCTCTTGGGCAGTGAGAATGTCATTTGTGCTCGGAGAGCAAGGGATCCAGGAGCTGCCCTCGAGCTCAAATCTGCCAAATGAGGTTGCAATTATCAGGCAGCTTGCAAAGACTGTATGGAAATTAATAGAAAAATAAGCAGCTGGGGAAAGCAAAGCACCCCTGGAGTGGGTGAGACTCCTACTGCATTGATTGCACCCGATAGAGACCCAGAACAGTAAAGGTCAGCGCAGAGCTGTTCTGCAGAGACTGCTCATTCTGTCACTCTGCAGAAAAGTGTTTTCTGTTTCCAGTCCTACAACAAAATATTAAAAGGGTTACACTGTGCAGATGTGCARCATACTTTCCACCACATAAAAATAAARCATAAATGCTGAAAAAAAATGAGTGTCTTTGAACCTTCTAGATCAATCTGATTGAACTACATACATCATTTAAAGTTTACAATACACTTCCTGGCATCAAAGGGAAAGCATAGACTGTTTTTTTTAATCAGACTGATCAGAAGTACTGCTATGACATCTCCTCTATGGAGTTTCAATAATTCAGTGATTTTCTTTTAAATTGCAGTATTTTGTATATTTTAATCTCATTTTATTTGGCTGCCTTTGAATTTGTTTCCAGGGAGCTTCTTGTGTTAGATTCCTGCTATTATTTTTCGGTGGTGGTGTTTTGGCATTTTAGTTTTTTTATGTTTATAACAAACCTGAACTAGGAATAATTTGGTGTCATATTAGTAAAATCAATTGCTTGAAAAAAAATTCAAAACCTGAAAAATTACCCCAAAAAAATCACCTTGTACTGATCTTAGTTATTATGGACTGATTTCTCTCCCTCTGGAGTTAACTTTTAGATCATTTTCTTTATGCCTAAACAGTTCATATCCATTGAATAGAGGCATATAATTTAGGATCAGTGCAAAGGCTTGCCAGAAAAAAGCTGCTTTGCTTTCTCCATCTACAATGGCTTAGTGAGAGGGGAAGCCCTTGGTTTAGAGGCACATATTTACCTCATGCATATCAGTTTATTGGCCTTGATATCAGCTGGGCTATGCTGTTTTTCATAAAATCATGGAATGGTTGGGATGGAAGGGACCTTAAAGATCATCTGGGTCCAATTCCCATGAGCAGGGACAATTTCCACTACACCAGGTTGCTCAGAATTGTCCAGCCTGGCCTTGGACATCTCCAGGGAWGGGGCATTCACAGCTTCCCTGGGCAACCTGTTCCAGTGCCTCACCATTCTCACAGTAAATAATCTCTTTCCACTATCCAATGTAAACCTACTCCCTTTKAGTTCAAATCCATTCTCCCTTGTCCAGTTACTACATGCTTGTGTAAAAGGTCCCTCCCTGTCTTTCCTGTAGGCTACCTTCATCAGTTAAAATTCAGTCCCTGGGTTTTCCTTTAATTTCCTAACAATTTCAGTAATGTGCAAATTATGCTAGAATACTAAAGTAGCACAGCTTCTTTTCTAACTCTGTGCAGCAAGCAGAGGTCACTAGGTAAGCTTTTTCTTCTCTGCTCTCTGAATTTTAATTGTGGTTATTTCACAGCCTGGGTCTAATTTCCAACACTAATTTATAATGAAATCTCTGTATTTTGCTTAGCTCCTGGCTTTATATTTCTTGCTTGCTGGGTTGCACTGGATATTGTTAGCTGACTCCCTGCTGAGAAACTCCACATAATTGCAAAAAACATTTGCAGTGCCCTTCCCCAAGGGGTTTCCAGGTAGAGTTAGCTAGCATCAGATTTCTACCCCAAAATTCAATGCCATTTCTTCTTTTTGCTTCATCTCTATTGAGCACAGAGAATACGTGCTAMGAATAAGCCAAATGCACAGACCTTAAAGAATACCTAAAACTTGCAAAAATCAAGGACCTCACTATGAAGAGAGAGTTGGCCAAGCTTGGCATCAGAGCAGYTTGCTGGAACAGTCACTAAAGGCAACAGGATGTATGATGGTGGCAATCAGAAGGACCATAAGCCATTAGATAAAGTTAACAGTCACGCAAGCTGACTGCGTGAGCCAGCCAGACATAAAACCTCCCACCAGCAGTTCCCTGTGTTTTGGTTCATCTGCTGACACAGAGGCTGGAGCCCCTTCCCCAGCTCAGTTCCCTGTGGGTGCCAGGAGCAGCCAAAATGCAGGCAGCAGGGTCCTTTCTGCAAGCTGGGAGCTACTTGCTGCAAGAAACAATGTCACAAGCTGGCTCCAAATCAAGGACATTTTCAACATCAGCCCTGCAAGCTCCACTTAAATGCAGCAAGTGCAAGCCCAGCCATCACTGAAAAGTGTTTACAACAGAAGCCAGGGAGGGGTAGCAAYGTCACTGCCTAACCAGGGATGAGATATGCCCCTTCACCAGCCTCTGCAGCGTGACAGGGCTGCAAGGCAACCAGGAGCACTCAGCAGAGCACGCAGCCACCTCRCGTATCACTTGTTCCATCTCTATCATTCCTTCACGGTTTTAAGTTGAACGGATCGTTGCTGGAGCTCCAGCCCAGCAATCCTTGCATCTGCCAGCCAATGGAATTATTCCCACAAGCAAGCTCTGAGCAGCCTGGCTGCAAGATCCTGCCTTTCACTCTAGCCCGGCACCACCATTGTGCTGCGTTTGATTTATGGTTAATATTCCTGTCAGCACCACGGGCCTTTGACACTCAAACCACATTACTCAATTCCACCTACCGCTGCCAATAACAAGCGCTGAAGTTTCAGTTCCCAGCAGTTGGAGATGTGAAGCTGAAGAATAGTTAGATTATCACCAGTTATGCAGACAGCACATTTGACAGACTTGCAATGATGTTTTCAGCTGTCAGCTATTGCAGCTACAGTGTGGAAACCACAAAAGGGGCACACACTGAATATGCACTGCAAAGACACCGACTTTGGAAGAGGCAGGCTTCTGGAAAAACACTTTTTATAGCATAATTGTGGCAACKCAAAATCATCATCTTTATGTCTTGGCAGAGAGGTGGTTTTCCACATGCAAATTAATTATGGTAAGCTTGTCTCAAATCAGCACTGAAAGAAATGGTGGGCATGATCGTTTTCAGCAGTGATTCTGTGCTGTAGCAAACTCTCACATGACAAATGTCTGTAGTACTACAGCTCACCTCTGCAGGCTACAGTTGTAACTGAACTGCAATATCTGGCTGATTAAAAGAAATAAATCTTTTCCCATTTAAAAGATTTRCCRATATRAAGGGAAATCCAAGTTATAGAAATSAACRTTTCAAYTTATATGGACACATCTGCAATTTCTAAAGACAGACATCACTAATCTCTTAAAAATTATTGCTTAAGTTCATTATTGTTGGGGCAGGGGGAGAGGAGGGTCTGGTGCTGCACTTCAATTTACTCTGATWATTTTAATGAAAGGGTAATACAGAAGCATTAAAAGACATTATCCTGATTAGTAAATTCTTTGCAAACAGCATCATCATTTCTTTGAATCCTACCTTTAGATGACACAATCCACAGYTTGTTTGCCCATACTACAAAGTAAATAACATTTATCCTTTATTGCTAGTCACTGTCTTTGCATAACACATGTTGGTAGGTTCCTATTTCACTGAGCTTTCAAATGTACCGGTTCATTCATGTAAAATTTTTTCACTTGTCTAATAAAACTTGCTACAAACATGCAAAGAGTGGTAGCTCAGGGGAGTTACAAGGACACAGAGAGCTTCCCCTGGTTGCTCTGCTCCCATAAAATTCTTTTGCGACTATTTAAAAAACTGGAGTGCATTTTATTTGAATACCTACCAGGCTGAGTATGGGAACTGTATTTAACTTCTGATCTCATTGAATCACAGAGATTGAATCACGTCTTCAGTCCTGAAGAAACGTGGACTGTTTCAGCACACAGACAGTAGAAGAGCCAGAAAACTGCAATATCTAATTTTTTCTTCCTCTGCTATTAATGCTGCAACACAGAAGTGCTATCCTGAGTTAGGCAGGACCAAACATTAGCACAAGGCTGCAGAGTGAGATTTKATTTCTTGGAAAAACTCAAAACTCACCTGGATAAGACTCAAAAAACCTGCATTATACGACCTACCTTGATCAAAGGGTCAGACCAGAGACCTCCAGAGACCACTTTCAAATTATATTATGTCCAAATTTTAGGAAGATTTTGAACTCAAGAGGGCTCTCTGCTACCACTTCCGTAAATGCTGGAGAATCAACAGTACCACAAATCATTCCCATCCCACAGTGAGCAGTCCAAGACAGGTAGATAAACAGCCTGTGCATTATTCTTCCTGAGACATGTTTTCCCCTGTGAGGAAGTGCTCTGATTTGCTTCAGATACTCAGGAACAGAACCTTAGAGAAAAGGCCCACAAGCAGCATTATCTCACTTGTGCTATTTGCTCACCACAGTGTGGTTTTTAGATTAGGACACCCCATAAAGGTAAAGGCGAGTTTCCCATTCCTAGTTTCATCCAAAATTAATAAAGAACAGGTATCTTTAAATTTGGGAATGATTGCATGCATTTCTTCAGCTGCTGCAATGAAGATTTTTGCAAGCAAGAAAAAAGAGGCAAGCTGCTCTTTTCAGGCAGCATTTCAGGGTTTTTTTTCCAAGATTTTTTTTAATGTGGTCATCAGAAAAAAGCCTGCTAACTTTATAACAAAAGAAAAAGGGAGCTTGGGGCMCAGTAATATAAACCAATGTTTGGGATTTTAGGTTTTGTACTAATGGCTYTGCTACCCACAGCATTTTGACCAGCAAGCCCTGGAGTTGTGATGCTGCTTATGTGACTCCATCAATAGCACACATAGCTGGAGATTTGCACAGTGGGGACTTACCTCTTAAAAAATAAAAATAAAAAAACAAACAGGAGCAGTTGATAGTGTCCTATTGATATTGAAAACAACATGAAGAGCAAACATGCTAATAGCACAGGCAGACAGGTGTGCAGCACAAAGAATAAAAATAGTGCAGCCCTCTGTTGAGCATCTTGTATTAAAGATTGATTGATTCTATCTTCCACCAAATGAGAAATAAGTGAAGCAAATCAAAGCATAAGCTAAACGGAGCAGAGCAATGTGAAACCTGTGCGGGATGAGCAGCTCTGTGCCCACTGCCTGAGGCAATCTGCTGCTGAAGGATAACGTGCCAATGCTAATCAGATGATCGGTTCCCCTTCCCATTAGGCATTCTGCTAACTCAACAGATAAGCACTCACTCTCCTGKGGCTCCTTTAGGAATGCCAGCACAACTTGGGAGGCAGCCCTGCTTCCCYTTCTGAGCTACATTTCAATATTCCTGTTATTCCCCGGTCTCAGGTGCAGCCCTGGAGATGCTGACACCAGCACCACTCCCCATCCCCCGGCACTGAGCACCAGCCAGCCTGCAGCAATGCACTGCCAGCCTTCCAAACGCTGCCAGATGTCTTGCCCTTTCAGGAAAAAATATGTGATCCTGCAGAGCGTGGGCTGCCAAAAAAGTGTGTGCTGATCCCTSAATGGGTATAAGAGTAAGTTACAGCAGGGATAGTAGAGTATGCAGTGGTCAGAAAGGTACAATTATTTCTTTGACAGACTGAAAACCTTTTCTGTGCTCAGAGCCCAAAATGTCTTCAGGCAGCTTTTGACGGTCACACGCATTTTTGTTTTATCCAGCACTAAGGCAWCAAAAAACACAAAAACAAACAACACCAAAAAGGCAAAACAACACCACAACAGACGGTGGAAGAMGCACAATTGAAGACTGAATCAGTTTCAAGGCCATGAATTTCCCAGCTCATCTTATTSAAAAGCAAATACAGCACAGCTTTCTGGCAAGGAAAAGAGAGAAACGCTCTCTCTGGGACATCTCATGGGACTACAGAGCAGGAAGACACACAGCAGATTTTACCCATGTTTGATGTTGCCTGCTGAATGGCTGGGCTGGCACAAAGATCCAAAGCTTTTGGAAGTCAGTGGTTTCCCTCAAGCTTTGAACACATCCCAGTAACGGATATGTAAAATAATGGTCTTGTGAGGCAAAAGAGGTACAGAGTGAAAAAAAAAAAAAAACCCTTCTGCAAACTAAATGGGATTGATTCATTCTATGTGCTCCATCATCTCCTAAAAATATATATATATATATAAACGTGTGCTTGTGTTTATATTCTCTATTGAAGGAGATATATTCCAGAATGAGTAATGTTATTCAACTGCCGAGTCAGACATGCCACTCACCATGTCAGATATATCACATACAAGCTCTGACACATTGCCTGCTAAATGAGACAGATTAGCTCTTCCTCTGAACACATCAGCCTTTAACTGGCTCTATTAACAACTGGGTCAGGCAGGAAGCATGCTCAAAGTTACCACCTACAGATTCACAGAGATAATTTAGTAAGCTGCATCTTCACAGAGTGCCTTTCCCACCACCTTCTGAAATAAGGTAAGCTTGATATAATGTGCCTACCTGGAATCAAACTCACTGCTGTGCAACAGCCTTTAATGGAAAATATATCACTTTTGAAAATTTGGATTTCTGGGGACACACTAAGTGTATAACTGGGTGAAGTCACTGTCAGAAAATGTTATGGTCTGCAGTAGTTGCACAGGAATATTATTTTAAATTTTTTCTGCAATGCTGCTTATTRCTGTTCAAACACAGGAGACACCACCCAACTGCTCAAGTAACTGGAAGCAGGGATTCAGCACTGTAAGAGCAGAGGTGCTCTCTCTAGCAAAAGAGACCCAGCATCAGCTTTTTGTATCAGAGACATCTCTGGAAAATTTATCAAGCAAGCAAATAAAAATATTCCCCCCAGGCCAAACAGAGCTCAGATACTTGGTCACTGCTGATGCCCTYACTACAGGGTAAGGTACTTATTTATCCATGTGTTTAAATACCTATTTCCTTAGAGCTCAGCCTCAGACTTCAGATGGCTCTTTAGCTCTTTAGAGACCACAAACTTACCCACTGCATGAGATGACCTGGGGTTGATTTATTGCTGATATTAGTTTTTCTGAGTGAGATAAGGGTGATTATAGGATATAATTCCCCATTTACCTTTACAGCCATTTCCAGCAGAGCCACCACAAACATACCTTGGGTAGCAGGCAGAATGGAGAGACTAGGGATGAATAGGCTGCCCAGCACTTGCATTTCTCAGTTCTGCATGATTACAGGTGTTCATCTCAGTTTTTTGTGCCTATCTAATATAAACTACCTAATAAAACATGCTTTCTTTGCTTCCCAAGCCTCTAGCTGAAATTTACAGTTACTGCCATGCAAACAGGGAACAAGGGACCCTGTACTTTCCTATACATTACATTTATCCAGTTCAAACTGTCCAAGAATCTGAGCTCTTCATGAAAATGCCTGCCAGGTGAAGCCCACCTGATCCATGCCAGCACACTCTCCTGATGGCACCAGGAACTGGTCATACCTACCCAAACAGTCCCACATGCTGTGGCTGTTTTTTTGTGAGGAGCAGGAGAGAGAACTGTTCCTTATCATCCCCCCAAGCACAAGGGAACAGGAGGGAATTAAATCACAGTCCCCAGCACAACTAGGGCATTGTTTTGCTCTTGCAAAAAACAATAAAACATAACTGTATCTGCTGTGCATTAACACAATACTGATCATACTGGGAACCATCAAGGGTCTCAGCTGAAAGATACTGAAAGAGAAACTATATGTTCATTTTCAGGAAAACAATCAAATATATGCCTTTCAAGGAGACTACAGCCCTTGCTAAAACTTTCAGGTCTAGCACCAGGGATAGGACTATTTAAGATAAGACTGCATCAATGCAAATGGACCCATTTAATTGTCAACACTGGTGTTTAGAGAGGAACCCCATCTCRCATCAGCAGAGTTCTCAAATGTGACCACAGCACCACCCAAACTTGTTGCCACTGTCTGCATCTCATCAATTAATGGTCAGCTGAGAGGAGTGAATCAAGTGAAAAAAAAAAAGTGCAAAATGGTCAGATCTAGAAACTATCATGCCAGTTGCTCCCACAGAAAAGCATGGGAGCAGGGAGAGGTTAAACCCTTCAGTGCCTCTGTTTATACAACTGCTTAATAGAAGCTGAGCTCCATGGAAAATCTAATTCATGGAATATGGTTTAATCTTGTCCATTTATTTCCTTTTAGCAAGTAATATCTCTTTTGTTATTTTAATTTTGAGGTTTAGTCTTTTACAATATTTTTAATAATCATTCCATAGAAACAAACTGAAATGTCAACTGTTAAGCACTTGGGGTTCCAACTAGAGAGGTTTATAGCAGAAGTTTCTCTAAAACACAGAACCCTGATAGAGGCATAGTAAAAGCCACACAGGTGAAGTGAGAGAATGCAAGAGATGATGACAGCACAGTTTTGTGATGAGGCCAAACAYTACTAACACAAATAGCACTTGCAACTGCAGCAAAAAAGCAACTGCACTCGGCTTTTCTTTTTGTTGGTTTTGTGATGTTTGGTTTCTTCCTCCTAATAGCAGCACAATTAAAAACCCTCAAAAATTCACTTTAACACCTCTTCCTTCCCAGAACAGCAGTGCAGAAAACTCCTAAGTTTTTCCAGCAGCCTTACTATGTAAGTGACTTTTGTGGAAGCCTGGCATTGGGGCAGTGTCAAACCACAACACCTGGTCACCAGCCCCGTTTTTTTTGCTTGCAGAATAATTCTGAAACATTTCCCTTTTTCTATCCGTTTTTGTTATAAAGGTTGGGGAAGGAATCTCCAGAAATAGAGATAGTACAAAAGGGGATGGCCCAGGTGCCAACACCTCTTTTAGCACCACTCTTTTTTCAGTCAAACTACTTATCATGGGTAGACTTTCGTGGCCCCAAGGGTGGAAAACTCCATAATCTTYCTACTGCAGAATTTGGCTATCATTTTTTACACTTTCTCAGGTGCATAAGACTTTATTTGCTTCTCCTCTGGAAGATGCAAGTGATGCTTACAGTTCTGCATCTTCCTAAAGAGCTGGGGCATAGCCTACTGCCAAAATGAGAAAACTGCTTCAATCCCAAATACAAAATTGCTGGTATTCTCACACAGCCCAAGAAGCAGTGCCTGTGAACATTTTTGCTTGGGTTTTTCATAGCAACACCATATATATTAGGAATGAACTGCAGGTCAAATAGTCTAGCAATTCACTTGCTGGCTTAGCAGCTTGAGGCTCTGCCTCAGGGCCTTTCACACCAGCAGCTATTAACTACAAAGAAATGTCACCTGTGCTGGTCATTATTGCTAATTATGGAATTCCTCTATTCACACATCCCTGTTCTAAAAGCTTTTCCTATCAGACTCCTTCCCCCACCACTCAAGACCAGGTTATTGTGATTATCACACTCCTAATGTCTTAGGAAAAGCCAGAATAGCTACAATTTTATCTGCACTGGCTGCAGTCACAACGACTGGACAAAGGGCTAAAGCCCTGCCCATCGCTGTCTTGCACTCTCTTWTTTTAGAGGGTTACCTGGGATTCAGGCTGCCCATGGTCTTGAGGTCTGTGGGTTCAGAACTGTTCACCTCAGCCCATCTGGGCCAGATGAGAATTTAACATCTGGTTAAAACACAGGGTAGATTGCATTTATGGATTTGTGCAAGACTTTTCCTCAAACAGCAAGGACAGCTTGAAAAGAGAGGAAAAGGCACAGTAAATCTTCAGTGTTCACTACATCTCATGGAGGAAAGTTTTCTATTCCATATGATCTGTGAGCTGCCTAATGTGCTCTGCTTGTGCTGCCTTACAACACAAGCAGACAAGAGCTGAAGTGAAAAATAGGATGGAGTGCACTTTCCACGAGTAAATAAAAGCTGGAAACAACCACAGGGYAGCACAGAGCCCTGATGCAAACAACTACAACAGTGACTGATATTTGGTTAAACTCTGCAGGTTTCCATTAAACCAGGAAGGCCCAAAAGACCATCACCTTTCCTTACCCCAAAGACATTTTTGATTCATAGGTTTCAGCTCACCCAGATGGAAGATTTTAAAGCTCTTCTCACTCCTGAGCCATTTCTCCACAATACTTCTGCAGGAAGGGAACAAAAGTGGCTGCTACTCAGCAACATCTGCATATGCCATAAAGCAAAAAACATCCTCCCACTTCCAGCAGGAATTGCTGCGAGATGCAACTATCCTTGCAGATAGTTATCCCTAATTGCCCCTGGAGGATGCACTCACTACCCCTTAGGTATCAGTCAGCAATTTAAATCCAGAGTCCTTATTTCACAAAAACTTGATTTGTCCTGGAATCTGTGGTTTCTTTAGGAAAAACATTCAGGAAGTATCTCTCTTCATAAATCCAGTCTAAAAGGTCCCTGGGAGCTAATATGAYTGCACACTGTAGCAAATAATTTCTAATAATTTATGTCTATTATGACTTATGGATATAACAGCCAAGGAGTTATCCTGAAAACTATCTGAAATGTGAGTTCAGCATGCYTTTCACTTCTTGAAAGTTTTATGTGCTCTGTTACTGTGGGTTGGACTCAACAGGCTAAATAAAGCTTCCTCTTGCTTGTCCAAACTGAAATGTAAAATAACACATGGGAAATAAGCATTTCTTCTCTGCACAGCAGCACACACAATATTTTTTTTACTGAAAAAAAAAAAGGAGCTATAGCAGTCAAGCCTCTGGGTCATTCTCCTCTCTGTGAAAAGACTAGTTAAAAGTATATGTTAATGTTCCCTGCCATTTTTTCTTCTCTTAGCCTCTTCCTTCCAGGGCTTTCATTATGTTCCCCCTTCTATGTAGTTTCAAAAGGTTTCCTTGTTTGACAATTTTGCTGAAGGCAATTATGTTACTTGCTTTCTCCTGAGCTCAATATACAACAGCAGAAGTGGTACACTGTACATATGGTTAAGATCTGTTTTAAAAACACTTGCAGATTGCTATCAAATCTTGCTGTGTGGCTTGTCATTTGTGTTTAGCAGATTCTGTGAAGAAGCTCTAACACCCTGCTATGGGATAGTCCCTCGTATGAAACTGAAGAGATGGAGTTTCTATTGTTCAGCAGGAGAGACTGCTCTGCATTCAGCTGAAACAAGAAAAACATATTTAGAAACCAGGAAGGAAAAATACACATCTTGGGATGACAGCACAGCTTCATGTGCTTCAAAAAGTGTTCAGGAGTCAAGACTATTCACCTTTCTGATGAGAAAACCACTCTTATTTTCAGTTTTTAATTACAAAAAAGGCATACTGAAAGTCATAAGGGGCTTCATCTCCAGGGCAGTCCCCTCAGTGCCTAACAGTTTGACATTCACCTGCCATAACCAGACTGCAGTACAAATCCTGCTGCAGGACTCAGCTGCTTTGGCTAAATCCAGCCATTTTACCTGCTTTAGATTTATCAAAGCCAACATGCAAGTAATTACACAAGCAGAGGAGTTCTTGACATTTCTGAGTCCTTTCATTGAGTACATCTCTCTAGCACGTGGATCCCTTGGTGTAGACTCATACAGGTGAGCTCAAATTTCAGTCTTTTCAGTGGGGCACTGATAAGGTCTGAATCCTCTTCTTGACCTAATATTTTCAGAAAGCATGGAAAAACTCAGCATGGTCAAGATTCCTCTCTAAACTTTGGTTGAAATCAGCTGATAAGTTAAAATATTACCAAGGTGGAGTTATAGTTAAGAGATGAATTCACAAGACAGCAGTGCTTTGACTTCAAAATGAGTCACACTCTCCCTTTGCTGCTGTCCTGTTACCATCCCAAATAACACTTCAAGGAGGGATTCTCTCTCTCTCAGCCACCATCTCAAAATATCCATTCTGCTGGGGAAAACCCCACTGTGCCTACAACATAAACACATYTTATTTGCACCCTTTTGGGAAAATGTAGTGCAGACAGAACCTTGGCATCACCCTCATCCATTACCATCCCACATGTGGGAATGTGACACAGACATCCCCACCTCACTTGACCCCAACAAAAAACCTGGGTGAATTCAAGTGAATTGAAGGAAATATAAGAACCTAAATTGCCTAAATTCGAAGTTTAAGGGCACACTAGCTTAGTTTTTGTGTCAATTTTTGCTTCTTTTAAACATTTTCTTTGTCAAACTGGCTTTCCCTATCAAGGGAATACAGCCATTTAGGTACACAATATATATTACCACAGCACAAAAGACATTTGGAAAGCTGAAATTGGATGAACTTTGCAAGGAAAAGCCAGCTTGGGGGAAGTTATTTCTATGCATCACTGCCAAGTTTAAGTAATATAGTAATGACATGGGACTGGACACATAAAACACCATCTGGATAATTAAAATATACACAAAGGTGGTATGCAGACAAGTAACATCTGAATGTTAACAAAGTAAAATGGTAAAACAATTTAACCCTTCATGGGCTATACATTCTTGCACATGGCCGGAATGAAATAAGCCATGTGCAGATGTATCAATTTTTTAAGGGTGCCTGCACCTCACAGAGTGGCTTAAAAATAATAGTGAGACGGCTCCTTGGGCATGTTTTGTAAAGCACAGGGTTTAATAAACTTATAAAATAATAAACAATAAACGAACAAAATAGAACCCCAGCACAGGTACTTACAGACACTGCACCCAGCTATCACATCCCAAGAAGCTCCGAGAAGCTTTGTTCTCTGCCTTAAATACTGAATGGTTTAGGTGGGATTTTTGGCACACTGCCCAATAGAGAATGGCTGCATTTCTGAAAGACAGGTAAAGAGACCTGTCTGTGCTTCTGTCTTGGCCTTGAGCCAATGGCTGCAAGCACAGCAAAGAAGCTTCTAGGGCTTTTCCTTTTGAGTCTTACGGTAAAGCTGAAATCCTTTTTCCTAATTGTGGAAAATACCTTTTTGGTTTAAAGCTGCATTGCTACMCCTGGGCACATTGATGTCAGAGGCAGGTGTTACAGAAAAGTAGGGAAGTCAGCCTTTCTAAGACTCACACCAGGTACAGGTCTTACCAACATTTTAGCTGCAATTCTGTAGTGCATTTAATGCTTAATTAACTGAAGGCATACGGTCTGTGCCTGTAAATGCTGAAATTCACGTAAAATATGATTAAGTGCTTTTCTTCACTTCAAACAAGCGTGCTGCTGTCTCTCCCATCACTTGTAAATCACACACAAGCATTTCTCTCATCTCTTTACATCACTGTATATGTAGCCTCACTGGAAGTTTACCTTACAAATCCAATGCTGCAACATGGCTCTAGCATTATAAAATCAGGAACTGAATTACTGCAGTTGATAAAATTTTTTTGTCAAGTTCCTAATAACTCAGTTCTACATCCCAGCCCAGACTGATCAGAAGGTGGCAGTATTTCAAAACGTTACGKTTTGGTTTTACCAGAGGGGCATTTATTTTTTAATTGCCTACTTGTTAATAATTAATTTTATTATTCCTAACATTTAAAGGTCAAGAGCTGTGACTTCTAGTGACTGAGGTGGAGTGGAAGCAGCAACATGCATCAGGCTGGAATTTTGAAGAGAATCTSKTGAATCCATAAGTATGGGGAGACAYAGAGGGGTGCGTTTGCTTTCTAACTGCTTTTATTTGCTATAAAATATTTTTTAAATGTTTTTATAGAAATGACCACTTCTATGAAAGATGAGATAAGAATTTCCAAGGTGTCCAAAGCTTTTTCTTGTTTCCCAAAGCAGTCCCTAAATTCAACAAAGTTACTGGGAAATATTTTGCCTGATTTGTACCATGTACCTTCTAGAGATTTATATGAACGACCCCCTTGCACACTTCAAACTGACACCCTTTGTTTTAAAAACAATCACACACACTGTGAACTGCTCTTCCTGGAACTAAGAACGTCCTACTCTTGTGTTTGAGCTGCCGCTGCTTTGTCTTCTACCCTTGTACAACACAAAGTGAATTTCAGCAGCCACCGCCCTTTAGCACCTCTCACTTTACATGCACAGGAACATTCACACTCTGCAGAAAGACATTCACTGAACGGCTTCATAGCAAATCTTACTGTAGCTTGRAGCTCCAAATCACAGCTCTGGATCACCCAGCTCGTGCATTCAGGAAAGGCTCTGCAAACAAGGTGTGAGTCTGCAGTCTGGCTTTGCCTTCATGGCCCCACAGTGAAGCTGCCTGATCAAATTATAAAGAAGGTGAGAGAGAAAAGAAAGTCTGCCTTCACTTGGCAAGTAAATCAGCAAAGGCTCTTATAGAAATGGAAAGGATGTCAGRAGCATCTTTGCCTCCAACAATATTTTTCCACTATTTAGTTCTGCTCACTTTTAACAGGGTTTAGTCCAATAACASTAGAAAYACYATTCCAGAGTAAAAAGGAGAGGGGGTAGAAGTTACAGACTAAAAGTTGCTCTGCCTTCTTCCTTATCTTTCTATCTGCACRACTACAGGAATTATCCAGAAAAGRGGAAATATTTTGTTGGTGATTTGTTGAGCCTACTTGCTGTGTCAAATCATCTGTGCCAAGATATTTAAGGAAATTAAATACCATAAAAACCACTCATGAGACCAAAACGCAGTAAAAACATCCAAGCCAACAAAATAGATCAGCAAGCTGAAATAAGAACTAGAAATACTACAGTATTCCTTAATCAGCCTCAGATCCAGCCATAGACTTGAACTAATATTCCCCAGTGTTCATGGAGGAGYCTGTCTGGATTTACAAAAGCTGTTTAAAATAATAGAAACAAAGAATATTCTGAGTTGCAAGGATCATCCAAGTACAACTCCTGGCCCTGCACAGAACAGCCCCAAGAATCACACCCTGTACCTGAGAGCATTCAATTGCTAGAAATACAGACTGTCAACTTCCCTTGAATAACACTGACCAAACTGACTGTATTTAACATTTTGGGCTTACCTGGAAAAATAACTTCAAATATTGGATATTAGATACAGTTTAAATTTTAYTCACATTGAATCAATGCAAACCAGAGATATTTAGTGGATTTACTCAATGTGTACGGCAAGGTAACCAGAAGGAAGTTCCACCCACCTTTTCTTTGATAAGGGAAAACTARGCAGGGAGTCATGGAGTTAAAATGCTGAATGATTTACATCCCCAAATAACAAGAGAAGGAAATGAAATTCTGTTTCTATTTCTACAGACCAATTAAGACTGCCAGCTGCCTGGGCACAAAAACYCAAGAAAACCCACTATCTCCTGCTAACGTTTTATTATAGTCAGTGCCTGACAATCATTTTTGTCAAAGAGCCACGTTCTGTAAACACTTGTCAGTGGTCTCTGCTGCCTTGCTTTGCTCCTGTGGTGAAGCATGAAGTGAAACAGCGATGCAGGAGTATTATCACAGTTGCTTTCTCTTCTCTGACAATAGCCAGGCTTCTTTGGAAGGACCTYCGTGTTGGCAGGCTGCTTTTCATTACAACAAGGCAGCCAATTTTGGATATCACATGCAGCTGAAAAATTGTGAGTAAACTGCCATTACTTGCAGTAGGAACTAAAAAGGCTTTGACTTGCAGAGGGGAATATCACAGGCCAACAAGAAATTCTCTTTTATTTAGGTGGACTGGAGAGAAAATGAGGGTTCATGCCCTTAAATTGCAGTGATCCTTTGTTCTGTTATCTTCTTATACAAAAGTGGGAGAGCCAAACACATTTCATTTGTACTCAGAGACGAGAGTTATCCCCGTGCTCAGTTATAGTGGACAAAGCTCTATTGAATTGTCCAGGACAAAAGCAGCTTGAATGAAGCACAGATTCCCCTTACAATGCCATCTGGTTTCGGAGGGGCAACTTTTGCAAGTACTTAAGCACCACTTTGCTTAGTGCWGCAGTGTTTAACTGGCGGAGGAGCCGGACTCCTACTTGCACAGGGAAGTCAGGCACACAAAAAGTCAAAGCCCTGATTGTTTGCCATGGCTCAGAGATTATCTACGTGGCCAAGAGCACACAGCAGTTCACCACCTCTTTCCATGTGCCAAGCCAGCTGGGTCTCCACCCACAGGGATCCCCAGAGTTCTACAGACACACCTTTAGGAATCCAAATTCTTTACAATCTGTCTCTAAATGCCTTRAGAAAACAAATCTTCTTAGGGGTGACGTGAGGCCAAAAGCCAGGTGAGTTTGGAAAGGCCTCTTAGTTTCACGAGCATTCTACTTCACGCCCAGGGAGGAGTTGAAGTCCTCTCCGTAGAGTAGCTGATGCTAGAATGGGTTTTCCTCCTACTGGTTCCTAATACACTTATTTTCCAGAGAGGGCTGTTTTTGCATTGGCATGATGCAGATTGGAAGAAAGCAGCTCTTCAGTGGCTGTGCCAGGCAAGGCGCTGCCACACRCAGCTTGACTGTGCTGATGCTAAATGCTCTGATTCTCCTCCTCAATAACAGTGCTAAATAAAACAGCAAGGTGAAGTCTCTCATTACACGGGCAAAAGGAGSTAGGGAATGTGAGGCATCTTACTGGGTGGGCTTTCCTATTTGCACCCCTTTCTGTTGCTCTGGATTTGAGTTTTAAAATGGGTTATATTTTGCCTGCAGCAATTTCTTTTAATAACTGCAATTATTCTCTTCCATTGTTCTGACTCTTACAAGCAAATTAGGGAAATTCAAAGGCAATTTTCATGATTGTTTGTTGTCAGGGGCTTATGAAWGGCTCTTCTGTTTCACTGGGACGTTTCATTAAATAAATAATGAGTGTGGCACAAAAGTCATAAGCAGTCAGATAGGGATCAGTTGGTTTTAGGGACAGATGCTGCTTGGTGCTTGGGTGAGCAGGCAGGAGGCACAGCAGGACTCTCTGCACCCACATATATTTAACAGCTTCCATGTTTAAGAAAGGGCAATTTCGCTGTCCTCACATGTGACTGCGCATCTTTAAAAATCTCATTTCACACGTTTCTCACGTGAAATCCATGAAAAGAGGGGGTAGTGTTGGGAGGTTTCAATCCCCTCTTCTCTCAGTGCTTGTGTAGCAGGCAGAGAGAAGTTGCAGGCCACAGCAGAGGGCAACCTGAATAAATAACACCAGGACTTTGTGCCATACTGTGTGGGAAATAGCATTCACAACGTGAGCTTACAACAGCAAGACTACATTTCTGGAAAAAATCCAAAGTCAAAGCCTCCAAAAAAGACTCAAGCATCCATTTATCCTGCTCAAAATATCATGCAAATATGTCACTAAGTGGCATTCATCAATGACAGAGGATCAAGAACACATGCCAAATAATTTCATGTTCAATCTGGCTGGAGGAAAGTGAAYGTACAAGGGAAACTTAAGCTAATAACTTGTAAATGCTCCCCCACCTCTGAGTTTTTTTAGCATAAAACAGGAYTAATTCCCACTTCCATTAATATGCATATATTCCTCTGCTAGATCACTGTAGAGACAAGCCAGGTATAAAAGACAAGTCTAATGTTTTTAGCCTGGTTTAGTTTTTCAAACCTCTGATCAGCTGTAATCATATCCAGTGAAGTGGGAGAAATCTCAGTCTAAGTTACATAAAATGAAATTGGATTCAATACATCCAGCACTGTGCTGATGTCCTAGTGGACTGTAGAGGCTCAACAGCATCAGGTATCCATATAAAATGTTCCCAGTGGGCACTCATAATTAGCCATGAGTCAGGCAGCTGCCTGATCTTGAACTTAAATCCCTTCTCGCTGAATTACTTTACCACCTACTTTTTAATGTTGATGAAGGCAGAGAAATGAGAAGTCTCAGCAAAATACCTGTTACCTAGCTAAAAATTCACATGCAGAACCTTCTCTGCTTATCTAATATCATTTGTGCATCACAGATTTTACAACCCACCTTGGCTACAGACAGAAATCAAATCATTTGCCTCCTGAATGACTCAGCAGGGAGAAAGTCAGAGACAGTGCTAAAACATCTATCAAACCCCTGTGCTCACAAGGTGCTCTGAACAGGTCCTGCTTCACAGACACAGCTTGGCAACCCATATAATACAGAGCTTCTTCTCAGAGATCTATGCTTATGAGAATTTCTAAAAGCCTTAAGGTAAAAACTAGCTCTGACCAAAGGAAATCAGCAAAACTCTCCTCCATCTTCTTATCCCAATGCAACCTAAGCCYAGTTCTGGAAATATTAATCTATTCTTAGCAGCTCTTATCATATAAAGACTGTGGACCATAACCTAAATAACCACTTTTTATAAATTTTACTCCAGCATTCAGAACTATCTTTATTTAGTGCCTTTGCAAGAGGCAAYCATGCCCAGCTTGGTCTATAAACTTGTTCAGCCTCATGTTCCCTGAACTCTCCAGGACTAAGAAAAATTTGCTTTGTGCCCATTGGGAATAAAGCTAGACGTTCTGTTCAGAAAATAGCTGTATGTGTGCTCACTCAAAATAGTATATAGGTTACTGATATCTCTACAAAAACAAAGAACATTTGTACAAAAAGGAAAACTGATCTTGTGACTCCTGAATTTTAGCTATGAGGGTTTGAAGTCTTCCTTGTAGCAATATTTCATCACATCTTCTCATACTCCAGAGACCATAAAGTCCTTATTACTCACAGACTGAACAGGTAAAAGAGCCCTTTGCAGCCTCTCTCTTCTATACAACCATGCCAAGAGAAAGGTGACTGTTCATCAGGGTCCTTAAACTTTTTGCCACTAAATTTCTAGCCCTGTCATTTGCTTTGAGATTATTCCCTATTTCTCTGTGTTATGAAAAAAAAATTGCAGAAGAAATACAAAAGTGAACCAGTTTTGCCTTTATTCAGATTTTTTTTCCCCCTAAAAATCTAAGCTTACATGAAGCAGAAGAGAAGACCCTAAACAAAAAAAAGTCAGTAAAGATGCCCAGGAACATTTAGACTGTTCCATACCTTTGTTTTCTTACTCTCTGGTARATTGAATTTATAAATTGAAGGGAAGGCATGAAAATAGTCAATGCTTTCTAGAGCCATTATTGGAAACACCTAATGACAAACAACTCTATTAGTAAACAAAACCCTCAAGCCTTAACACTGTAGCCTTCTGCATTCTCATGTTGGCTTTCCYGTCCCTGGTCAATAGAATCTTCGTTTGTGATAATTTAAAAAAATTACAGTGTTTACTGTAAGGAATCATAAACAGTGGTAGAACAGAGAGAAAAACTAGGGCTGTGGAGCTAAGGAGAAATAATGATTGTAAGCAGCCTGGACATAACCCTTCTTTATTCCAAAWGAGATTGTTGCCTGTTAAGCACAATTTTAAATAGCACATGTTTGCCATCCCAATATGTAACATTYGAACTATTAAAATGGTGTTTCCAATACAGAGCTTTATCTAGCACAGGGTCTGATCCAAAGCCACTTTATGTAAAGAAACTTTCCTGCTGATTGGAACAAATGAAGCCATGAAACAAGGACAACCACTACAAGCAGACAGAAAACTAAGAGGAGATATAACAGTAAACATCTATATAGAAAGGTTGCAGGGATAAGGAAGGGGGCAATCTATTCTCCACTTCCAGGGTAGACAAGATAAAAATAACAGGCTTAAGTTACAAAAAAAACCCCTACACTTCACAAGAAAAAAAAAAAAAAAGACAACTTGTTAGCAGTAGAGCAYTGGACTTTGCAACAAGATGAAGCAGTGGTCTCTTTCCCCACCATCAGAACAGCTACCAGACGGCTCTGAGGAGTGGCTGAGGCACATCTGGTTCTGCCTGGGCACTGAAAGACCCCTACCTGCCTCAGTTCTGATAATTCTTCTACTATTGCAAATCGCAGCACTTGGCTGCAGGATGAGAAACCCCAAATCCTTCCATGGTCACCAGTATTTAAACCTCCTCTGTTTCACAGGGAAAGGCATGGGAGATAATGCAGTYATTAGCATTACTCTTATCCTGGAGTGTAGGAAGAGGATGATCATTATGGAAAGGTACTGGAATCTGAGAAAGTGGGGTCCTTCCCACCCCTGCAGCTCCCCCACTACACCCACTGCTGCCCTGGTAAAGCAGACACACACACAAATTGTAGGAAAAGCTGTGGGCTGAAAATGGCCACTTGGCTAACAGTAAATGAAACAGACAGCAACATATTCAACACTCTTCAGGCAATTTAGAGGCCTAATCCTGACTGGAAATGAGTCACTGCATAGTCCCACTTCTGAAAACAAGACTTGAATCTCAGGTGACTCAGGAACCCCTACAAATCCCATTGCACATTTAAACTAAAATGAGAGCCAGTATCCTGCCATTCCCAAGGAAATTTTACGTCTCTCTTTACAGTCCTACTTGTCATTTGGGTGCCAAACATGTATATTTCATAAAAAGTTGGTAAAGAGTTAATGTGCATGTTAGCATAYAGTAAATCAGTTTTTACAGAGTCCAGCCATTTTGCAGGTTGCTTCCAAGTTTGGCCTGCAGCCATCCATGGCACCTTCAGCTGATGAGCTAATAACCTCTGTAATACACACCATCCACTACCTGAGCCACCTATGCTTTCAATCTATCATTTATTACCTTTTCTAAACTATAGATAGACCCTTAATATAAAGAATGACCATTTTATGTTTGCTTGCCTGAATATATACGAGCACTCAGCCACATCATTAAAATAATTTTACTGCTAAGGCATACCTAATATTCCAAACAGATAGAGCAGAATTTAAATTAGGGGGGAAAAAAGAGACCGTGATTCCTTACAGAAAGGTTTGGGGATGTGACAGGAAAGAAGAAAATGGATTTGTACAAAATAACAAGTCCATAAAAATGTGAGTTTTTCTGGAAAGTTTTCTGAGCTTTGACAGAAAGTGACAGTTCACTTTTAGCTTTAATTATGGTTTTGCATTATCCTTGCAATTCCTGTGTTCTCCKGACCATGGGAGCAAAAATACTGAAATACCACCACTAATGTACCAGGTGTTTTTATGCCAATCCACAGCTTAAAAAAAGTCAGATTTCTATTCCAGAAGAAAGTACATGCTTCCTACTATTCTAAACTGCATCAGATCAGGGAGAACGGGTAATTAAGGCAATGGAGAACAAAAGAGGAAGAAGAAGGTTATATAAAAAATCCCAACCAAATACATGCATGTACCTTTAATTTTTGTAAAGGCTCAGGTCTGGAATCATTGAATAAAAGAGGAAAACCTCCTTTGTTTYCCACAAATATATCTCTCATTTAATGATTAGAATGAGAKGWCCAARTCCATGACTCAAAGGGACTAAAAACAGTTCAATGTCTTCAGTGATTTAAAATGGTTTTCCACAAGCATGGTGCATAAATATTTGGGTGGGCAAGCTTTGCAAACAGGCACAGAGACATGAGAACATGGGAGGGTACAAGTACAACTGCTCAGAGAAACAAAGGACCCTTGAGTCTCCCTTCACCTACCCCAACATAARCAGTCATTCATTGCAGCTGGGATATTACTCCTTGTTCATGACACTTTTCACTTAAATTCAGCTTGAGGCTAAACAAACACTTGTCCCCAGCATTTACAGAAAGATTTTMATCTCACCTGAAGACCAGCCCACAAAATTCCTTTTGTTGCATGGCRTAGTGGTGGTGGGCATCCAGCTATCCTCTGGTGGGGAAAGTGAAGCTCCTTCCTTTCACCTCTGGCAGTCTTGGTGRGAAACTGAGTTCTGGCAATTTAACTTATTCTCCCCCTTTGCAGCTGGAGAAGTGTCAAGCCTGAAAAAAAAGACAAAAGACATTATGCTGAGAAGGTGAGAGACACAGGAGCTGCCTTGGAAGCCCTTGGTGGGGGCTTGCACACCMAGTATGAGATTTGACAGCATCTCCCCTTTGCCCCTTCAGTTTACCACCTGCTCTGCTCTGCTGGAAGGATTCAGTTCTTTTGCAAAACACAAAGCTGTGAAACTTCAGAAATTAAATCCATGCAATGAGATCCTCTTGCCTCCTTTTTCACAAAGCTGTCAAAATAATGATGTATTCATGGTGTTTTACTTGATGTGTGAAATTTCGAGCTCACAGATATGAATCAAAGCATTCTGTGCTATTTATCCTCTCAAAAGGATTTTGAGCTGCTTTCTTTTAATAGATAGAAACTATAATTTTAGAAGGTGAGTAGTGAAACTTCACTTTACACTTGAATGGACAGCTCAAGGTGATAAGGGAAGTGCTTGGGAAGCACAGCAAGCAAAAATGTTTTATGTCCTGTTACACCATGGCCATTCCACATCATGTCTGATTTAAGGGAGAAGAATTTGGGGTGGAAGAATGCAGAGGATATGTGCATACAGCCATGTATATCCAGCTTTGTTCTCCTCTGGGAGATGCACACTAGTTGCAATGTCACATTTCAGAGCAGGGAAGTGGCAAATCTGTGCCATTATGTTGTGTCTTTGTCTCAGCCAGACATGGCACCACAAGCTCAGCTGTGCTGCCCAGCTTTACTGCAGTGAAGCAGCCACCTTCTTCAAGGCAGTGGCTTTGGCWGTGCCTTTAACTCACAAGCAGACATTAAGCAAAAAATACTTCAGCAGAATCGGTTCAGCCTGACCTGGTTAGTAAAAKATACATTTTTGTCCCTCAATAACCTTTAAAACACGTCAAAAAACCAGTTAAGAGTTACACTGGCATTATATGGGAAACATATTATTTCTCCATTTATTTATGCCAGATTAGAGTGGAAAACATCAGGCCATGCATACAAAATGCATGATGAATTGCTAAGTTGGGCCAAAGTTMCCAGCTGGGTAAACTGGTGCAGACACTTTGACTTTTTGGACTTGAATGGCTTTATAGCTCAAGACCAGACCAAACTGCCAGAGAGATTGGAAGCCATGGGAATGCTTTTCCTTTTGCATTTGCTTTTCTGCTCRAGCTCATCACCACTGTCAACCATGTGTGGGACTGCCCAATGCAGATGTCATTTAGACAGCATTTCTTAACACTCAGATGAAGATGGACTGAACCAGGTTTTGGGTGCCACTCTACTGCACATTTGTATTACAGGGCTGAATAATCAAACAAATAAAAACATATTCAGAACCTTTAGAAACCAAGAAGCTTCTTTGTTGAGTAGCAGATTGAACTTTTTCTTTTTAAAATGTCTTTTATAGAATTTGGACTTACTGAGCTTCAATGATGATGGAAAAGACTACAACATCAAGTGATTTTAAAAATACCTGTCATGTGACTTTTCTACAAACTACTCATTAATGTAAATATTTTTGCAAATGTGCAATTCTTATCAACAACTTATTTGCTTTTCCAGAGAAATCTTTTTAACACAGCTGCAGAAGATACAATGCTTTTTTTCTTGAGATTTCAAACCTCCTGAGCAACCAATTACGTTGATTGAAAATTGGTTGTTTCCTTCACCAATTCCCCACCAATCAGAATCACTACACAGTTTCCTAATCAGGATTCATTCAGGTGGATGCAAAAAGGTTTATGAAGTCTTCTCTTGGATTACTTTGCAATATTCYTTAGGATAAGAGGCTTGACTTTCAAACTATATAATAAATCAGCTCATAAGAGCAAATTATATAGGAATGATATAGAGGAAAAAAGTAATTGCACTTACAGGAATAGTTACCCGAGGATAGAATCTTTTACAAAGCATCTATCTCCTCAGTGCAACCTTTCACTGAACAGTCCTGACAAATTGAAAACAAAAAATCTTCAGAGCACTTCTCAGTCACATCACATCCTTTAAGAACTGAATACCAYCTATAGAATTTTASACWCAACAGTAACATATTTCCCCTAATTAACTCTGTTGGCTTTGTATTAATTTAAACAGGRCCTTAATGAAGGTCATGRAAAWCYTACKTATTWCCTCCCCRTCTTCAGAGRYTTCAGTTTAACAAAAAACCCTAGCMTAACATTTAGCTTCAGACACAAGGGAAACTRCTGAAATGACTGCTCAGCTTCTACCTGGATTTATTGGTGCTCCYTCAAATGCCAATGCTGACGGCTGTTTTTCTTTCATAAAAGATGGGGCAAATATCTTGACGTGCTGCTGGAACTGGTAAGCWGCTCCCAGGCATGCCCACGGCAGCAGACCAACTTAATTCTGTGCCTGTCATCAGACCTCGCAAAATTGGATGTCATGTGCTGAAGCAAGTTATGGCATCTGCAGGGCATTTTCCTGCTGGAGATTGTGTCTTGCAGCAATGTGACATGAGACACACTGGGAATTGCCCCAGTCTGCACCTCTCAGGCTTTTCAGGCCTTCCCTTTCTGCAGCCCCTATTATAGACTTTTAGTATATTCATAAACTCATATGACCTTGAAATTTGTGGAGGTTCAGCTCTCCAAGTATTCCCTCTCTACCAAGATTAAGGTCCAGGCACTTAGTTCAGCAGTCTGCCATTTTCTGGTGTTACTAACTATTAAAAAACTCARTTGTTTTTTCACTCTTTCACCTCTCACCTCAGCAGTAAACTTTGACAGGACAGGAATTTTGGCTCCTTCTTGGAAGACACTGGATCTAAACGGACATGGAGAAGATTCCTTATAATGAAGGAATTATTTCTCCAGTTAAAAATCTATTTATTTATTGAGTAAACTGTCTATTAAAAAAATTTCCATAGGAATGCTTTAATGATGAACCACTTTGAAACATTTTTTTATAAGTGCATTTTTTAATAAGCTAGTCTCATATTTGATACTGGTTTTTCTCTACACTTTCTGTGTCTAGTCAGGCTGTTGCACGCTCTTTTTTTTTCTTTTTTTCTCAACTCTAATTAACTTGGCAATCCCTTTTTTTTTGTTACAAAATGTGCCCCTTTCCTGTGAAAGCTGATCAACAAAATATAACTTAAGAAGTTAAGGACATAATCTAAGAAGTAGATCACAGATATGAAAAGCATCCAGACAAGTAACCGCACACTGACAGTAAATTAAGAAAAGATTAAAGAAAGCATTTATTATCCCTTGGATGCCAGGTGTTACAGTTAAAGTACTGACAGCATAACTGGCCTCTGATTATCAGTGAGAAGGCAGCTTGTTCCCCTYATTTTAAGCATATTTATCAGACTATTCTTTATTCAATGCTGAAAAGCAAGGTATGAATAAATGTACGGATGTGCATCAGCGCAGGCATGTCAACATTAAATCATTTTCAGCATGACAGAAATAGTATAGCCACAGAGCCATCCCCTGCTCTGGTTGGCATGACAAATTTTGAAAGGCTGAATTTCTGGGCTTAATAAGAAAAGAGAAACTGTGAGAGAGCAGGGGATGAAAAAAAGGGAAAAAACCCACCTCCAAACCCAGTAATTCTCCCTCTCTGTAGTAGCAGCTTTATAATAATGCATTTTCTAACCACGTGAACACCTCCCCAGGAGCAATGAGTATATATGCCTTCTTTTTTTCAGCTGGAACACTTTGAGRCTCATATTGAGAACGTGACCCTAAAGCTGTCAGTTGACTCCTTCCACCCAGCACAGTCCCAAAGCTCTACAGATTTACAGAGATTATCACTGCAAGTTTACACTGTTGATTAGTAGGCACAATTTAGGCTGATAATCTTACTTCATTGCATTCAAAAGGACTGAGTCATGGGGGTCTTTTCATCTGCTTTTCATTTCCAAGAACCTGAGAAATTTTACTACATTCAGCGACTTAATAGATGATGTGGCTTAGAACTACAATCCACAACAGCAGAGCACCCTGGAGATACACTCACTTGTCATAATATATAAAGCTTTTTCCAAATCCATTGTGCATGGCTTTACACTGCTCACTGCAGACCTCGAAGGAAGAAAAGACTCTTTTCTTGTCTCATTGCTCCCATGATGACGTTTGAAAGCTGGCAAATGAAATATTGGAGAGGAGTCTCAGAGTTCTGTTACATATTTGTTTTTCTCAAAGAAACAGAGTGGAAAATGGCTTCACAGAAAGTTACTTCAGAGCAGAATTATGAATGCTATTTACAGAATACCCTAGGCATTAATATTTGACTTGTACAGGTACGCTTGCTAGAAAAGAAAGGTACACATCTCTTGTACAATGTTAATAAAACATCCCAAGATATGAAGTTGCAGAGTCAGACACCTGTGCAGAAATAAAGARAAGCTCAGCTACCAAGTTCAACTGCAATGAGAAACAGATCCCTGACAGCCTGGCTGACCAGCTCTTATGCCTCAACCTCAGGCACTCACATGAGTTTCAAATMATCTGTAAGCAGGTATGCAGTACTAGGTATCCATAGTCTCTTTTCAGGGAAAATAAATTAGTGAAGATTTTTCTCTTTGAGTTTTCATCAGTCTTGGTTTTTTGGCCATATCATTAGAAAACTCAAAAAGAACATTTTTAAGAAGACAATTT
Source organism: Alauda arvensis (assembly GCA_902810485.1). NCBI lineage: Eukaryota > Metazoa > Chordata > Aves > Passeriformes > Alaudidae > Alauda > Alauda arvensis. The sequence goes on from CADDXX010000061.1 coordinate 1,258,223, forward strand.
TTTTTGGAAGTGAAATGAAAGAAGCAGCTCTTTCTCATATGTTTTCACACATATTAAGCACACAAAATTGGGAGTGTTGTCTCTGTCTTTTTTGGTTTTATTTCCATAAATATTAAGAAATGAAAATTCCCTATTTWGCAGCAGCATGAAACTTCTGAGTGCTTTTACCACTGCAAGAAACCTCYTTCACTTAAGATTGAATGATATACATAGATTTAACCTCCATAAATGGTAACACAGAAGCTGAGTGACAGTTTCATTTTGTATCTGCGAAATTCAACAAGAGAGGCTCAAGCTAGTCTGCATATTTTCTAAATGCACTTAACTTGGGCWTTTCAAGAATGCAAAATTCCCCTTATCTTTAGGATTTCAGAGAGCATCTCATGTGAATCCCCAGTATTAAAGCCTGCTCCTCCTTTCTCTGTGAATGCAACCATTAATATTATATGACAGTTRTGGTTAGGAACAGACAGGGGAATTAATGTCACTCAGGTGATGTTGTCTCCTGAACACTGTTTCACTTTTCAACACTCAATGCACAATCTCTGCTTGTTTGTGTTTTCACTTCCATTCATACATGGTGTAATATGTGTGCAGAACTGAGATAATATAAAAGTATAACCTAAACTCTCCTCCCAACCCAAAACCCTGCTAATGTGGGACCACACTGACATTGGCATGCACAGCTGGATGACTGGAATACAGACTGCCATGAGAATAACACGAAATAGCCAAACCTACAAGTGATATCCAAGAATTTAAGGCATCACACCCCTGCTCAGGGGTTGGCACCATTATCTTCTCCTCATCTTCTCTCAGTTAAAAAGCCAAGATATGGAATAAAGGACACAAGCAGGAAACCAAGAGCACCAGTTTGTCGTGTTGCACACTCAGCTCAGATCTCAAAAGGCAATGTAATGGTGGGGTCTCCAAGAGACCTCCTACCTCTGTAAGGTCCCTGAAAAATATGATTTACCCCCTGAYTGTCAGCCAAGGGAAGATATTTTGAAAGCAGCCTGTAGGCTTGCCAGGACTAATTCAGAAACAACAGATGAGCAGCCCTCTGTTCTCCCCAGCCAAGCCAGAGACATTTACTTTGGTCAGGGCCTTATAGAATCTCACTTTCACACACCCCAAAACTGGCTGTCACACTTCTGCCTCTCGGAGTTACTCCCAATTGTGAGCCTAACCAGAAAACACTTGGCTTCTTAGATGCCAGCTAGAGGTATTTGGTATTTCCAKCCCCATGTATATGTTACAGACCGTCATCTACCAAGCCTAGGGCCACAATCACTGCTTGTGAAAACACCCTTACGTAGTTGTAGAACTTGTAACATGAAAAATGCCATCCTAAAATATTACAACATACATAAAGAGCACTCAATTAAAAAAAACAAAGCTATAAATGTAGTAATTTGTCACAACACTCATATTTTAATTGGTTTCATTCGGGGTTTGTAAGGAACCTGAGAAGCAAAACACTTAAAAATTTGATGATTACTTTTCCAGAAATCAATTAATTTGGGGAAAAATAAAAAAGCCTGTACAGAAACCTTCAAGCCAGCAAACAGAGGGCTGTACAAAGGCACCACTGTGCTCCATCTCCAGCACACTGTTACAACCTGTGCCACAATTCCATGGGTACACTGGTTTCCACACACARAAACAGACACATACCCCTGAGCTAAACATCAACGTACACAACACACAAACAGTACAGACACATGAGAACACACCCACAAACAAACAGGAGTTCCCTCTCTCCTGTTTTCCTCCTCCTGTATGTATTTTCAGAGGGAATGCTGGTGTATGTGTGCAGTGTGTATGACATGGTGACATTTGCTGCTAACAGCATGAGACTTTTGTTCTCATTTTGCTTACCTGTCACTTCCTCTTAATCATGCAACTGATGCAGTTATAACCTAATACAACTAGAAGGCACTGCCAAATGCTTAATAATTTGCAGACTTCCTTTCCTTCACTGCAGTCTTGGAGTGCAAGTGGCACAGAAGCATGCTTGAACTCACTTGACCTGGACAGCTGCTTGAATAATGGCTCAAAAATTAACACCACTAAAAAAAAAGTGTTGAAGGCAAATTTTTGGCATGTGTCCTTCTTTGTTCCTTTGCAGATTTCAAGTATCTTCCTAAGAAAGTTAGTATAAATAGACTAAAATGCAAAGATCAGAAAAAAAGCACAAAATTGCATATAAACAAACTCCTTTTGTACAATGCATCCACAGATGAAAAAGACTTTTTTGAYGTTAAGATAATTTTGGGGTTTTGAGCAATGTTCAAACAGGAATAAACACAGGTCAGAGTGGTTACTGTATTGCCTTTAGCTTTGGGGCAGCAAATCTTTTCCCAGTATGACTGAGCCAAGCAATGACAAACAAAAGATCCTCTGTTATTCCAGACTTACTTGCACTTAATTCAGAAAACTATAAGCAGCTAAGTTACTTCTGACTAAAATACACCATAATCAAAGCTGCTCCCTAAAATACTAGTTTGAAATTTTCCAAGTCTGAAACTCCTACACCAGCACCTAATTCTACACCTGGAAAGCTGTGGTCCCCCAGTGCCAGTAGCTGTCCCATGTGCCCCTTGCAGATGGCCCTCCCAGGTGACACACCAAACCTAATGCCACAGCAGGGCCACTTTAATGCTTTGAGCCTGCCAGTGGATGATAAAGTACAGGGACTCTCCTCACCTCCTTCCAAGCTTTTTGTTTTCTTTTCTACAGATAACGAGGATACCAGTGACAAATTCGGARCCTGCTTCCTGTAGCAAGGAAATGTCACAGAAAGTCCTTTGAGTGGTATCCTGAGAGYGTTCTTATACCCAAGTCCACTGTCTGTACAATGAGCTTGGGCACAAAATAATGCCTGACTGAGGATGTGACCCCATGGGAGAATGAAAGTAAGGCCAGATGTCTACAAGGGTCAGGAGAGGTGCAATAGAGCACATTTCCAAAGTGTCTATTCCCTTATGGATGTTACTAGGCACATCACTGCATTTAAATACAATCTCAGTCYCCTAGTCATTGCTGGATGTCAATTTTTCTTCTCCCAGGAAACCAGACCTCTTCCCAGCAAGGAATCAAGCATGTGGCACCATGCAGTCAGGGACCCTGAAGCAATGGAAGCTGCAGGGTGACTCAGCTCACCCAAGCACTTGGTAAAATTTCTTTTTTTTTTTTCCTACGTGTCAGTCTGAGCTTCCATTAGAAGAGCATCAATGCCCTGTTAAGGCCACATCTGAAACTYCAAGTAAGCTAAATGATGGAGAGCTGAAGGGGACGCAGCTAAATCCAAAGTAAAAAGTTGAGGGTGCCACAGCACCTATCAGGCATGTCCATATGCAATTGCTGATATCAATCTCCACTGAAAACTGGCTGCAGAGCAACACTGGCAACATTTCCAGCTGCATTTGGTACCACCAGCCTTGTCTTGCTTGCTGCAAGTACAACTGCATAAAGCTGACTGCTTATGTCATTTTATCAGCTTTAAAATGTGGTCTAGGTAACTAATCACACTATCAGGGAAAGCAAATATATGGAAGATTGATCAGACTTGCACAAAAAATGTGTGTGCCTCCTCCACAGACAAGCCACGGASAGGCAGTCTGAGAAGGATCAAACACAGCTACTGCCCTTCTGCYATGAAYCTTGGCAAAAAYGGGATCAAAATACTTCTTTCTAAAGTAAAGTCTCTTTGCTTTACTTACCACTGTTGTTTTACCCTCCTTTGCCATGCTTTCTTTTATGGTCCTTTACTTTTCAATTGGAAAGACTTCCTGTTCCAAGCAGAAGGATGAGGCACTAGTCCCACCAGACAAGACACAAAGCCCAGAGTGTAGCAGCAGGGCATGGCAAGGGCAGTGCTGGTGACTGGAAGCCAGACATGGGCTCAGACTTGGGCCAGAAATGCAGTGTGTCTCATTCCAGCTGGTGTTGAACCTTCACCTGGCCCTTTGTGTTTTGGGCAAATTTTGCTTATTATGCTGATAGTGGTAATGGGAATCTGAGCAAACCAAATAAGCAGCTATACTGTTTCCCTCTTAATAAACCTGACTCTTTTTTCTTGCTATTCTGGTGCCACCYGAATGCAGCATGGTTATAAATCACAGGGAAACGTGCTATTAATCAAGGAGCAAGGATGTTCTACATGAAGAATGGCCGTTCACGGGTAGAGCAGCCTCTTGTTTTATTTGTAGCTGGCTTCTTCATAAAGAGGGCAAGTGAAAGGAGAAACTCAGTGGGTGAGTGCTAAATCCCAGCCCCTGACTTTTCTAGTTTTCTCTCTTTAGCACAGCAATGGAGCATACAGGAACACTTTTTCTACCACTGAGTCAGGTCGCTGACCAGCAGCTCTTCCATCTGGTTAAGGGTGGAGGCGTACAGGGATTCACACCTACCTGGAAGGCCCTTTTACATGGTCCTAGTGACATAAAGGACTGTGACTCATTCAAAAGCAAAGCTGTAAGCAAAGTGATCTCTGAAAGACAGAATTCTCTTCAAGTTTAAGTGGTTCCCATCTGTGTGCGTGCATCGCATGTGACTCTCCATTTAATTGCAAGCACTTTTCTTTTTAAAATATGTTTTTAAAAAAAAACACATTAGTGGTAGTTTAGATCAGAACTTTGAAACTACCAAGGCATTTTAATGGCAAAGTCATTCTCTGCAACTTACTTTATATCACTCTCTAAAGTACACCTTTCTATTTTGTTGTCAATTATTTCCTTCTACTTCTTTGAAGACGAGTAAATGGCTCTGGTGATTTATTCCCGAAGGCATTCATAAAACCCACCCTGGCAATAAACAACAAAACAGGTATTTTCTGATGTCAGCAAATGCTTATACTTATGAAAGGCCCAGGAATATATTTTCCAATTTTTTTCATTCAGAAGTATTAAAGCTATACTATTACCATTATTTTTATTTCATAGAATTATTTCTACAAYATCTAACATTTAGATGTCTGTCAAACAACTGAAAGTTAATTTTTCATTTCTTGATTCAGAAAGCATTTCACACTCAGTTCAAATATATCCACCTGGATGTGACATAATTTTTACATTAGTCCTTGCAACTTCTTCTGAAATACACYTTTTGTCTCCTCTCTTGACAAAGAAGCCAGAATATGGTTACATGATAAATTTTCCTGGCATTCACCTTTAAATCTTTCTGAGCAAATTCTAATAAAGCCATTTKTTATGAGGTAGTTTACTTTGCAAGAAATTTCATATGTAGTTGTATATCTTTCTGAGACTGGCCTAAAAAATCTGAACCCTCACATGGATCTTTAATATAAACTCAGTGATAGCCTAATTCAGTAAATATTTAGCCTGTAGTCATTTTCTTTYACAGATTCTCTCTGCCATGGGAAGATTATATTCAGAAAACTGCTAAAATATGACTGACATTTCAAAGAATCCTTAAAAATATCTTCATCTAAATTAACTGCATTAAGACAAGAAATGAACTCATGGCAAGTAGCAAATTCACCATCCTCTACAACAAACAATTATGGGAGTGTGAAGCATATACAGAAAAATCACATACCCTACAGCAAAGCAGGATATTAGATTTGCCTGGTTATAAGTAAGCCATCAGCTGGCTTATAGCTACACTATTTATGAGTTATGCTGTCTTTCAAGATACCACTCACATTTTGCTTAATGCCAAATGACACATTCAATTTAAATCAAGATATGGCAGAAAAAAAAGCTGTCCCTAATAAGCGACTCAAGTATTTAATTTTTTTTTAGGGCTTCTTATTCTGAGCATGGGGAATTTAAAGGCAGTTCAGAATCTTTCATTTCATACATCTGAGATTTCTTTACTTCGGGTGCAGGAAAACCACATTGCTGTAAATCTCTCAAGATGAACTATCAGATCTGCAAGCAGCCAAGGGAAGGATTTATTTTTAAAACAGGGATGATTATTGCTGATATCTGTGCTACAACTGTGGAAAAAYATTTAGGGATGTGCTCACTTGTAGCACTCTCATTACCTCTCTGTCTGTGTTCCTGGTCCACCAGGATCAAGGATTGTCACCAGCCCATCCAAAGAAGGACATTACAGTAGAAAAGAGAGATATCAAAAATAATCAAGACTGCTTGGYTTAAGAAGAGACTACAGATACAGATAGCTGAGCTTGGAGGGAGGATGGCAGAGGGGTATTTTAACAGAGGTCTGTAAGATSAAGAAGATGAGTATGAAGCTGCTTTTCCTATCAGTGAGATGGAGGCAASCAGGGAAATGACAATGCAGCAGGTYCAAARGAAACAAGAGGTAYTCCTTGCATATAGAAACAATAGACTATTACAAAAGCTGAAAAACAAGTGAATTAAAAATGGATTAGCCACATGTCTGGAGTCCAGGTTGCTTAAGTAGTCATAAACACTGGTTGTAACCCCTGACCTAGACAGACCCTTCACTAGAGACTGCCAGAAGCTAGGAAAAATATCCAAGGAATGGGTCATTCACAACATGCTTTGCTTACTAAATTCCCTCCCCAAGCATTTGCAAGGGAACCTTGCTTTTAGGTTTTTCTGTGCTCTGTATGTGCTCCAGGTGGKCTGCTGGGGCCTAAACTGAGATATGCATCTGTCCCTCTTTGCACATACCTTCAGTGCTTTCCAGAATAAAAAAAAAAAAATAAATTCTGAATCAGGAAGCAACTGGCCCTACTTCTGTGCAAACCATTCTCACACTCGTGTTTTTAGTTATTAAAGCCAAAAATCCATGGAAATATACTGCCTATATGAGTCCAAGAGTCAAGAAACTGCCCGGGTGGCCTATTGCTAAAGTCACAGATGTGCTAAGCCAAACCTGAAAGTTGCTGCAAGAAAAGCATCTCTACCTGAAATCTGGTGAAATTYAAGTGATCTGATGAAATTACCATTACACTCCCAATGAACTTCAGCACACAAGGAAAAAGGAAAAAAACAAGTAAGGAATACAAAAGAAGACATTTTCAGTGTTTTTGTAGYAATTGAGGTTTGTCACAATTACACTTTGAATTCAAACTAGACAATAGGCAGAAATCTTCCACTTTGTTTCAAGACTGAAACAAAAGCCATCCTTTTTTTTTTTTTAAATATAATGTTACAAATCCCTTTCAAAGTTTTAAGCACTGTGTGCCTATCAGCCATCTGCTAGTTTTGGATAGGATGAGTAGGAAAATCAATATTTTAGTACAAATTCAATTAGTGGCTTGTTTTACCCAGGCAAAATAAAATCTCTTTATAATACTATGAAATGCAGCCAGTTGCAATGGGCAATGAGCAAAYACTTGCACTTAAGGGACTGTGGCTCAATTCCATTATCTGCCAGAACAAAGCTCCTGCYACTGCAAAGGAAGGAAACACACCAAAAAACAGACAAACAAAACTAAAACAAAACAACCAACAAAAAAGTCACAGCCAAAACCCCAAAGAAAGACAGAGAGTTGCAAAGCAGGAGAGCAAAACTGGATACAATCCTAGAGCTGACAGCTTGCCTTAGAAGTGAAAGGAGATTCCAAACATTACCTTGAAGGAATAATACACGATTACAAACACATCAAAAGCACAATCTGCTGGGAAGCAGAGAACAAAGATAATCAAAAATAGTCTGAGAAATGCATTTTCTAAAAGCAACCATGAAATAAGTCCATTGGTAAGCTATTCCAATATATCTACCAGGCACTTAGTGGAGTACATTAGTGACAGAAGCAYATTCACAAAAGAATATAGGTAAGAAGAGGTCAAACCTTAAATCAGTGCCAGTACATTGACTTTGGAGGAACATCACTGATATTTATCATGATGAGGGCTGACCCAGAAAAGCTCAGTAATAGCYTTCCCAGGAATCCTGACTCCATAAAAATGAAAAAGATCAGGTACTGCCTGTAGAAAATGTGTGTTCAATAACACAGAGCACACACGAAAACSACCCACCCCAGCAGGTACATGCAGAATGCACAGGGAGAACTGGCTCAGGAAGATGCACAAAYACAAAACATTGTGTGCATGTAACACATACAGAGGATGCAGATCACACCGTTGGATGCTGTGTGAAAACTGACAGCTGCACTTGTGTGCTTCCCATACTCCCCAATGCCTGCACTGACAGGCATTTTCACAGGCAATTTAAGCCTACTCATCTAATGCATTCTTCTTTCTGTTGCCCTTTGCAGATCTTCAGACAGGGTACAGACCCTCAAAGAGATAGGCATACCAGAAGAAATACTGTCAATGTTTCATATGGGGAAAATGGATGTGACCAGCTACTTCCACCTCTGCACCCACAATGTCATCCTAGCAGTGTTACATTCCACTAGAAATCACCTTTTCCTYACATGCACCAAAACAGCTTGAAAGAACAGGCTTTCTAAGCTAGCCACTGTTCTCTCAGCTCTTTCTGTACTTCTTCCATGCAGGTCAGAAAGTCTCAGCCACTAACAATTTCATGTATGCTGGTAGTTACCATACATTTTTTGTGACAAGAAAACTAAAAAGACGACAGGAKATCCATAACTGAGAGCTGCTGCCTTGAAAGGCATCCCTCGCTCCTGGTAAAACAGATATCAAGCACATCTTGTGAAAAAATTCATCTGTGTCACTTCTCTAATAAAAATGCAACAGTTGCACAGTTCATTTTACAGTGCAATTGATAAATCAATCAAAATGTTTCCTGCAGAGCTAATAGCACCAGACACAACTTCTCCRAACTTTTCCAAAAGAAAGTGCTGATGCTACCCTCTCTGCTCAAGGAGAGGACTAAAGAAGTTTGCCAATAGACCTGGACAACCCAAAGAAAAATCCAGTAGCAGACAAGATMCTTAAGGAAGCTTTAGCCAAGTGGATGTGCTTGCTGGACCCAGTGGGAATCTAGGTCTAGTTCCTAGATCCTGCTATTATTTCCTAGTTTCCTGCTGTAAACTTCCTTTGTGACTTAAGCTAAGCTCCCTCAGCAAGCTCTCTTCTCAGTTGGCAATGAGACATTGAAATAAGAGGCTGAATGTCTGTTGTGTCATGATCTTGCTTGCAAAGTAGGGACAAAGAATGAGAAAACATTTTCTGCCTGGAGKATCAAACTGTACCATGAACTATCCYTTGCAATGTGCAGCACAGAACACATGTTGAGGCTTTGATGCTGGTCATGGTCCACTGACTGTATTTTAATAYAAACAGTAATGAGCAAAAAACATTTTTCAAAGAGTCTTTTTCTGGSTGAGTGCAAAAATTACAAATGCAAYAGACAAACCCTCRGTGTTCTTTAATAYAACTACAAAATTACTTTGAAGTAGGAAAGAATGGTTTATTATTTCAAAGTGGTGCAGCCTTAAACACTGAGAAAATATTCCCCATATTTCCCCTCATTCTCTATACAATGGCAATGAATGTCATAAATCTCATTTTAAATCTAGTGGTATGTACACATAAAAAGCGTTAYGTTCATTCTGAAACCACAAAAGATTGCTCTGAATCAATCTCTGGCTAAATATATTTATATGCAGTGATAAAGCCTTATTCTACATTAAAATCACTCTGACAGTTTATGAATTCAAGGTTTCACCAATATAAATAAAAGAAAGTCCTGTTATGATAAAAATGGAATTGAAAATAGAGCAATGATGGAATAAAACTTTGAGGTAAATTAAAGACTTGATAAAAGCCTTCCATCCTCAATGAAAGGTACAGTGACAGCACTGTCACTGTTATAGTGATTGTAAGTCACTTCATGTGGCTACATTTCCTAAAAAAAAACTTTTTTAATGAATTATCCTTTGAGAGTCACAGTCAAGCACGCACACATAAGAAAAGATTCTATTAAAGAGGAAGGTAACAGGGTGTTGCTTTTCAGTATTGCTGCTCATGGTTTTTCCTGTGTGATTCCTACTAAACAAAAGAGCCACACTGCCTGGATCTCTTTCAGCTCTGAAAGGTGCTGGTGTAATCCTAACAAGCTCAGCTGATAGTGGCAGGCTGCCAAGGATGCTTGGCCAGCAACACAGCTCATGGTGAAAAGGGCTTCAAGATCTCAGCAGGCTGCCTTTCTCCTTCTCCCTTAGCCCATCCCCTAAGCCCTGAAGTGCACAGAATTGAAAATCACACCAAGTCACACTGACAGAGAGCCTGAAGCATTGCCAAGCAGCCCCTGCATGCAGCTTCAAGTTCAGTCCTTCCCAGGCACGATTCTTTTCTACCCTATGCCACAGCAACATATTTCCACTTCCAGYGCTCTGCTACAGCCCTTTCTCACTTCCTTATAATGAGTCTTGACTGACCCARTGCTGGATCTCCTCAGCTGGTCACCTCAGACAGCCCTGTACTCAGGCACTTTCCCTCCCTCCTCTTTTCCCCACCAGTCACATTCCAGCTCTGTSTCTTCACTTCTCTCTGCCCTATCCAGCCTCATGATCCGGGCTGCTGTTCTAGCCCCTTCTTCAGCTGTGACCACAGCAAGGGTTTGGACTCCAGCTCTCCYTTCTTTCTCTCTCAGTAACAATCTCCTTCCTACAAACTCCTATTCCCACTGGAAAAGCATAAGTCCCCTAGACTCACACAGGACAGAGAAAAGATCACAGTGTTCCCCAGAGCTTGGGCTTATCCATATCTGGTCCTTCCCAAGAAACACCTGCCTACACACAGAGGACAGGGAAGGGAACTCTCTACTCCTAAATCTGCTATTTGCTTCTTCTGCACTGTGGGAGGAGAAGAGATGGCACAACAGAAAACAGATTTTGTTTGGAAAATAAAAGAGCTAAATGCTTCACAGTAGCAGGTAGCCCAGTGTATAATCCATTATTATTCTGTGGTGCCCCTGTTCCAGGTGAATTCCCAAGCTATGATTTGTTTGGCCTAGAGTTTTTTGGGCTTCAACTACCCTTTAATAATGTATAAAGGATGAAACTTTAACAAGAAATAATGACCAGAATAATGTAAATCAGGTGACCACAGCTGTAACCAAGAYCTCTTAAACCACATGTGCTAGTAGCAACCAAACTTGGGTTTTTTTTCAGAAAGAAACCCCTTCCTACTGAAAAAGACAATGAAACCAACATGCTTCAGAAAAAAAAGCCCAGAACTGTCTATGACACATAGGCCACAGCTGGAAAGAGGAAGCTGGATTTTCTTTCCTGTTACTTTTATAGCCACTGCATCATCTCCAGGCTGAGGGATTCAGGCAATGGAGCAGAACATCAGAAATGTCTGCAGAAGGAGTCTGAAGAGGCACATGAAGAACAGAARAGGAAGCAGAGAAAAAGTAAGAGCAGGAAAAGTGGGTGGGAGAAATAAGCCAAAAATGAAGACAAAGAGCTGCAAAAACAATGCAGAAGTGGGCAGATAAAGGGAAAGAGGAGAGGAGCAAGACAGAAAATCCATCTTGCCATAAACAARCATTTCTTATCAGTTATAGGAAAGTGGTACCTCTGCAAAATCCAATTTCAAATGTCAGAAAAGAAGTGATAGAGAAGGAATGAATCACTGTAGAAAGGTACAAGTTCCTTAATGATTGAAATTCAACACTGGGAGGTGCAGAGAAGTCTGAAGGACATGGTGTTTTGAAATGAAGATGGAAATAGCATCAGGAATGGGAAACCTTTCATCACTTGAGATAAGGTAGTGAGTAGACTGAGCAGCTCTGAAGCTCCATTCATACGTCCCCAAGTCATGCAGCTGTAGTCTGACTGTCAGTGACACTCGCAGGTATTTCTACATGCAAGAAGCAGATTAGAAACCTCAGATTAACACTAAGTGAAGTCCCACCTTGCTGGTTTGGAAAAGCCAACACCTATTCCCCCCATTGCATCAACAGGCATATCTACTTGGCAATGTAATATTCCAGGGGATCTGGATTCAGCTCATACCCTGTATCYAGTCTCTGAAGGGAGAAAAACCTCATAATTAGGTTCTAATTAAGGCCCTTAAAAATGGTACTTAAGGGCTTCCCTAAGGCTAGGATTCCATTTCAATATTTTCAGGTTATTTCTYGTGCACAAAGAATTGTAGCTGTACAGATAGTACACCACTAGCCAAAAAGGGATGAATATTAAGAGGGAGAAGAGAAAAAGAGAGACAGCCTAACAATAGCTACTGAAATCCTTTGTTACATATGCCCAAGGCAGGGAAAGCAGACCTTCTCTGGTGAACTCTAATACAAGAAAAACATATCAGAAAATATCAGCACAGACAATCAGTGGCATACAGTAACCATATATAGAACCATCAAAAAATAAGTAGTAACTTAATATACACAATTTATCCAATAGAGATTATCCAAACATAAGTTGTGTTCTGGGGTTTGTCTTTTTTTTTTTTCAAAATAACTAAGACTGCTATTTTATGTCTCATATTTGATTCTAGATGAGAAAAGGAAGCCTTATTCAATAGAACTCCTTATAGAATCAATCTGCATTAATGTTTTAAGACAGCAGATAACAGTTACTGGGACRCAGCTACACAGCTTCTCAACCAGCTATAAGACCAAAATATCACCATGTAAGAGAGATGAAGGCTTTATACTCACTGCCTACGCTTCAAAACTCATAACAGCAACAGTGTGGAGTTTGCTTCCCCCCCCTCCTTAAACTAGCTGCATTTTTTTTTCCTTGAAATAATCAAAACACCAGAAAAATCTCCGTGTGGCAAAAATCCATGTCCCCACCGCATCGATTGCTGAATGGCAGCAAACTGGCCGCCTGCCGCTCAGAGTAAGTGCAGGCACCATCTGCAAGATGCTGGAATGTCTCTTCTGGCCTAATTTTTGGAAGATGCCTAAAAAAAGGGACAGCACAACTTGGAACAAACTCTTTGTCCTGTCTGAATGGGATTTTGCCTGCGGGGAAATTCTGTGCTCAGCAACACAAAAAACTTTTGGCTGCTCGACAGACACCAGCAAGGCAGTGTTACAAAGATGACAGCCAACTCTGCCCTTTAATTGCTAGGCCATAATGTAACACACTTTATGTTATTTAAAGCATACACAAAACACAACTAACAYAGAGCTTTTGGAGATACTGATGAAATAGCATTTGTTCCTTTCAAAGCTTCTTTGACAAGACAAGAATGCTTCATGATGGGGAGGCTGTCTATGGGTTCATGGCTTTCCAGAAGTGTAAAACTCCCATTTCTGAAACGGCAGACCTGTCACATACCAGACTTGAAATTTTATGGCAGTTCATTTATTGTTTTTCTTTGGTTTAAGGAACAAGAGTTGTTGTTCTTCCTTCGTGAAATCCAACCGAAGATTTTAAAAACTTACGTTTTTCACTTAAGACCCAAAGCTCTGCCTATTGTGAGTTTTGATGAAAAAAGCAGACATTTTTCTGCCAGGCTGACAGAGGTTCTTTATTTTCAGGGCTTTTAACAGAAAAGAAGAAAACCACTGAAACAAACAAACAATGTTTTAAATTACCCAAATATGTAAAAATGTTAGAGTGAGCTTTTAAAARTTGTCAGTATCTCCTTGGGTCAGACAGGAACAATCAGGGAATTTAAGCTGTGAATTGTCACCAATTTGGATAAACGTCTCCTACTCAAAAAGATCATAGTGCTTGCAATTTTACTTGCAGTGAGACTAAAGCTCTGCAGTGGCACTGGATCAATTTACATCAGAGAGAACTCTCACTCTTACTGTGGATATAAACAGCTAGCATTCATAAACTAGGGGAAGTGCCCACATTTGAAAGGAGACAGAGAGATGGGGTTTTTCTCAGGAAACACAGCCTCATCTAATATCCTTTATGTTTTTCACTCTCCAAGCTTGCAAGTGACAGGAACGATAAAAATGTGTGACAGATTACCAGAACGGAATGTGGTCTTTGCTGAGTGTTACAACATGATAAACAGGTTACTTTTAAAGCTGTAGTTTTCATATTAATTAAATAAACTTATTTAAAAACACTTCCCATCCCTGTCACAGAATCACAGAATGACTAGCTTGGAAGAGACCTTTTTGGACTTATTAAACTTCATCCTACTGGACTTTGTCCATCCATCAACTATTCCAGGTCTCTCTGCAGAGCCCTCCTACCTTCCAACAGACTGACATGTGCTCCCAGCTTAGTGTCATCTGCAAATTTACTAATGAAAGGGGATGAAACCCTCTAAACCCTCATCCATGTCATCAATAAAAATATTGAACAGAAGTGGCCCCAGCACAGACCCCTGAGGGACACCACTGGTGACTGGCCACCAGCTGCCTGCAGCACCATTCACCACCACTCTCTGGGCCTGGCCACGCAGCCAGTTTCTAACCCAGCACAGAGTGCTCCTGTCCAAGCCACGGGCTGCCAGCTTTTCCAGGAGTGTGCTGTGACAGTGTCAAAGGCCTTGCTGAAGTCCAGGTACACAACATCCACAGCCTTTCCTGCATCCACCAGGCAGGTCACTTGGTCATAAAAGGAGCCAGGTTGGTTAAACACAACCTATCCCTCCCAAGCCCATGCTGGCTGGGTCTGACTGCCTGGCCACCTTGTAATTGCTGCATGATGACACTCAGTATAAACTGTTCCATTACCTTACTGGGTACCGAGGTCAGGCTGACTGACCTATAGCTACCAGGATCCTTCTTCCCACGCTTTTTGTGAACGGGTGTCGCATTGGCCAGCTTGCAATCATCTGGAACCTCACCAGTGAGCCAGGACTGTTGGTAAACAATGGAGCGTGGCTTCAAAAGTTCATCTGCCAGCTCCCTTATCACCATGGATCCCATCTGGGCCCATGGATTTATGAACACGAACATTTATGAAGCAGCTCAGCAGTTCTCTGACTGCCTCCTCCTGGACAACAGGGGGACCATTCTGCTCCCTGACACCATCAATCAATCGAAGAGGACAACTGTCCTGAAGGCAAGTCACCTTTCCACTAAAGACTAAGGCAAAGAAGGTATTAAGCACTTCTGCTTTCTCCTCATCTGCAGTTACTAAGTTCCCTCCTGCATCTAATAAAGAGCAAAGGTTGGTCTTAACCTTCCTTTTACCATTAATATATCGGTAAAAACATATTTTATTATCCCTTACAGAAGTCACCATTTTAAGTTCAAACTGAGCTTTAGCCTTTCTAATTTTTTCCCTACATGCCCTAGCAGCCCCCTTGAATACTTCCTGAGAGACCTGACCCTCCTTCCAAAAATGACACATCCTCTTTTTATTCTTAAATTCCTCCAAAACCTTGTTGCCCATCCAGGTTGGAGATTTGCTTTGTCAACTCGTCTTTCGGCACACAGGGACAGTCTGTTCCTGTGCCCTCAAAATCTGTTTTGAGGCATGCCCACCTTTCCTGAACTTCTTTATTTTTAAGGGCTGCTTCCCAATTAACTCTCTGAATAAGTCTCCTAAATCGGCCAAAGTCTGACCTCAAGGAGTCCAATGTAAAAGTCTTATTGATTCCTCCTGATTTCACCAAATAGCAAGAACTCTATTATTTCATGATCACTGTGCCCCAAGTGGCCTCCAACCACCACATCTCCCACCAGCCCCTAGCTAGCAGTAGCTCAGTCTTCAGTCTCCATACACCTTCTTGATGCCTGAAAGACACACTGCAGTTGGTGGTTTACCAAAGCATCAGCTGGGTGAGGAATATATGCATTTACCTCCTAGGACATTCCTTCCCACAGAACTCCAATAAGAGCTCCAGGGAAAATTACTCAAACAAAAGTCAAGGAAGGTCTCAGTGATTTAGCCTTGGCACAGAACTCTGCATATCACAGCTGAGGGAATAAGTGATGCATTGCCTGAGCCACTGTGGTAGAAGTTTCCACTGACACAAGAGCAAGTGAGCAGCATCAAAGCTAGTGAGGTGTTCGGTGGAAGAACCACTTTGCTGCAGCAAGGAAATGAAGTCCTTATGAACTTCTTAGCCCTGATGCTGATTATAGCCCATGATATTAGTTCTCTAAAGGTGCCTTGAACTTCTTACAAAGCCAAAGAAACTTGGCCCTAGAGCTACTGCTGCTGCTACTTTGCCAATAACAATAACTATATTCTAGTGTGAGTCCAGTCCTGCAGTTCAGGTTTCCAAATCCCACAATCAGTGAGTTTCTAAACAATACTATAATCCCCTGAGAATGCCTGCARGAACCAATATTTGAATACTTTGAAGCAGAAAATTTCTCTTTATCCACTTTCTAAAGCTTTCTGATTAAAAAAAAAAAAAAAAAAGGTCTGGCAATCAGTGACTGAGGAAAGCATTTTGTCTCTGGCTAATCCAGTTTARAGAAAAGATGGACTCTYTTTGATCCCAACTTCTCACATGGATTTGTTACACTAGCCTTTTATTTTCTTCCTCTTGGCAGAGTGCAACTCTAGAATTATTCTTCAGGCTACTGATAAAGTTAACTTCTCCCTCTTCTCATTGACTGATCACTGTAGCTAATGGCTCTCCAATCATTTTAAAGACACCCCTTGTCATAGTGAATGCTGTCATAAAGAATTGTCCCAGGAGTYTTTTCTACTGGGAAGTAGAAATTATAACCTACAGGGATGATTAAATCTTCTCCTTCCTAGATAGCTTAAGGCAATACCAAAAAGTGATACCCTAAGCTAGATATCTGTTCAGCCTTTCAGAGGAAGATTTTTACTTAATGGTTCCAGAAAAATAACATATTTCTCTTTGGATATCYGTGTGGATTTCTTGTTTTCATCACAATACTTGTCTGAAATTATTCCAGTGTGCCACAAGTACAGGACTGAGTGCACAGAATTCCTGGGGATCAGCTCAGAAGTTGTAACACAAGGCAGAATGACTCAGGGAGATTTAGCGCTTGTAGAAATGAGTTGGCCTAGGCTCCTTCAGTAGGGACTGGAGACACAGGGACCTCATCCAGTCCTAGCTTAGGGTGCATTTCTTCTGGAAGAGTCTTTCCTGGATTTTTGTCTTTTTCTGGCCCACAGAGGGCACATGGGGTTAGACAAAGCACAGACCTCACAGAACTAATCTTAAACTAGATAGATCTTCATTTCACAATGATTGTAAGAGCCAATGGTTGGCTTAGCCAAGAAACGGCATTCCCAAGAGATGGAAGCAGAGATGAGCAGCACGATCCAGAGCAGCAAGAGCCTTTTGTGTTCATTAAAAAGCTATGGGTGTCTCAAAACCAGCAATGGAACTTGAAAAAGCTCCTCTTTCTGGAGGGGTGTACTAACAGTACATCAGCTGTTAGAGCTGGACTTCAGTACTTCTACCCTCTGCTGTTTTAGTCTTCAGTCTCTAAGAAGCTGAATGGTTTAAGAATCAAAATTGGAAATGTTTCTATTCCCACATTCAGAGAAACTTTAAAGTAGAAAAAGCATCTTCATAACAACTATTTACAGAAAGTATTCAATGTGAATGTCATGGGCACTCTAAATGTCAGGGAGCAAAAACATAATAARCTCATTTTTACAGGGAGAGAAGGAAGCAGAGAGACACAGGATCAAAATCTGAGTCAGCTGCATGGCAGATATTCAAAAAATATTAATTCTTTTTTCTCAGGATATATTAAGTACGTAGACTTTTTCTACTCATGTTGGGGGTTGGTGGCTTTAGGGAGAGGAGTTGGGTTCGATTCCCTCAAATATGGAGTTTTCTTCATTCTAGACTAGACAAAAACTGAAAGAACTTGCAATTTTTTGAAAACTGGAAACCCAAAAGGGTGGCAAGAAAAGCACTTTCATAGATGGACAGTTTTTCTGACTGCTTGAGGGTAGGGYAGCCACTAAAACACCTTTGTCAGAAATACGTGGAGCAATTTCAGGAGGGTAGAACTTGGGGAAAATTATTGCTTCTATCCTTAGTAAAAATAAAACTTGAAAGAAACAGTACTGAAAGACTGTGGATGGACAATAGCAAGAACCTAGATAGAGAAATAACAGTGGCTTTTGTAGATCAAAGTATTGGCCTTAATTTTTCATATGCTTCTTCGTGACACATCGAGAGGGAGACAGAGCTAGAATGTGTTAATAAGAGTTTGTATCTGACACCTGGGAGAAGGCATTCTACTGCCACAAATTTGTGCAGGCTATAAGATACAGACTGGGAGAAAGCCTTATGCATAAAAAACCCCCAACTTCAGCCTTTTATTCAGGAAAAATGTAAATACCAAATACTGCTCATAAAACYTCAGAAGTTTAAATAAGAAAGATAGATTTCAGATGTATAGGGGGGAGGGGGTGAGTAAGTTAAGGAAGAAACAGAGAAAGAAAAATCAGGTTTGGTTTTTGCCTTGGTGGGATTTGTTGAAATAATTTTTTGTAATATTAAAGCTTTCTGCAATGGGCTTTATCAAAATACAGGATTTTAGCAGGAAATTTCCTACCAACTGAAGTGTGACCAAAGATAAGCACCATTATACAGATAAAATCCACATCAGCAAAACAGTCAGGAAAGATGGTGAAAGCAGAGGCTATGGACATGAGTGATAGGGGAACTATTTTCGAACTCTTGAAAGGAAATAACGAGGGAAAGCTGTCCAATGAAACTGAGACAACCAATGTAAAAACTAAGGGAAAACATTGACAGTGAGCTGAGACACCTTTGTTTTCTCCATCTTGATAGCCCCTCATGAGTTCATCTTGGCAATTTCCCAAAGCCCACATTGAGAACATGATTTGCTAGCAACTATCAGGCTCAGCTACACCTTTTAATCTATTAAGAACTACTCCAAGACCTCCAGTTAAGCTGTGGATGATCCATCACGTGGTGCATGTAACACTGCAAAGAAAAAGACTTAAGAAGCACTATGGAGAGAACAATCCTACACTAAGAGGGGTGAAGAATGGGGCAGTCAAATCCTTTCCCTCTGTAACTTTGGTAATTAAGCAGAACACATTGCTCATTCTTATGATTCARACATAATCCTGCTGTTGTCTTGACTGTAAAGGATTTGCAGATTCTAACTGTTTTAATGACAATGCACCAAAGGAAAGCCTTTTCTTTGCTTTCCCTGACAAATCCAGAATCCACATCAGGAGGGAAAGAATCCAGTGGTGTGTGAGGGGTTCTGGCCTTATAATTATCTTTTCAATTCTAGCAYATTCCTTTATTTGAGTTTTAGTTAAACAGCTTTCAAGCCAGAGCTAAYGTGCAGGGGAGGAAGGAGAGGGATGGAGGAAAGGAGAACGCACACTGCATTTTCTGCTGCAGAGAGAGATGCAGGAAACTGTCTAATACCATGCAGTTTCACAAGCTCCAATATTTACTTGCAGAGATGCATGCATCTRTTAGAAAGTAGGGATAAAACCAGAGAATGGCAATAGTCTGCTTTTTGCTAATGAGTATTCACTAGTGATAGCCTTTGCCAACAGATGCTTGTAGTATCCAAGCAAAGCCCTGAAAAGAGACCTATCATCACATTTATGGCTCTCCTGAACTAAATTTGTTTAAGTCTTCAAAACCTGAATGTCTGTCCTTTCCTATTCTCCCTAAATTTCAAATGAGCCAAGTAAACTTGGCCCTTTGTTGTTCTGAGGATTTTAATAGTCAGGGCTTCCTTATGTCACCTRGCTCTGGGACTCCCACAGCAGCAGCTTCCAGAGAAGTCTGCCCAGCCCCATGAAATGTTTTCTACTCTAAATCATTGTAGCATTGACTGGGGATGGAGAGGAAGAAAAGGTCTTTCTTAGTCATCCTGAAGCATAAGAAATGCCAGAAACAGCATGTGTGTGTGTGAGAGAGATTGACCAAAAATGGTAGACACCAACGTGCTTTAACACCTTCCACTGATTCCTGCAGATCTCTCTCACTACACAGACAGAAAATGTAAGATCTGTTTACTGGGAATTCCACTTACAGGATAGCCTGCCTTTGATAGCACTCATAATCCATAGTCAGAAGAGAAWATTGTCTTCATTTTTATCTATGCTCAAGTGGAAGAAATAAGGACTTGCCCTTTATATTTTTCCTTCTTGCCATACCACAGAGATGGCAAATCTCCTCCTTTGTGAGAGCCAATAGGTCCTTCTAACACTTGGGCCAACCACGTTTTAATGCCCCTGATTGTATAGATCTGCTACAGCTTAGAAAACTAAATGGCTATAGGCCACACACAGGTGGATGGCAGGCTGCTTGGGGCAAAGATCAGGAATTCTCCACCTTTGCTGATTTGTAAGACAGCTGAGGACTTGCTGTGTAATAGAAAACATAGTTTCACTTCTAAAAAGCATCAACAGAAAATTAAAGATTTGATACCTTTGAGAATAGAGCACTCTCCACATGCCACCACCAAGGAATTTGCTCACTGAGGTTCAGTTGTTTAGCAGCTGCACAAAGATCTTAAGTGAAATGTATGGCATTATCTTCTCTTTTGAAAGTTGGCTTAATCTGATCAATAAACTATCACAGTTATGATTCACAGAAAAAGAAATTCTCTTGAGGCAATATCACAAAGTGATAGGCTCTCTTAAGATCTTATCTCAGATTCTCCATTACTCCATGTAAATGCAGGCTGAAGACAAAAACTGATACCACTAAAAATGCTTTAGACAGTCAGTGATCCTTCCACTTGAAAGGCAGATACAAAGAGTTTCTGCCCAAAGATGGCTAAAGTGCTTAAATCGTATTAGGGAGCCTCCAACTTTAGGTAACTTGGCTTGAGACAGCTTTAAGTAATTTTTGAAAGCACTGAGAGAGTGCCTAACTGTGGAAGGAGAAATGTGTCTCCTGTTGTGATAGCTCTGCAGCGAGCACCCTGTGAGGCAGAAATTCTTACTACTCCAAGAAGGGTTTCCCTTGGGAGCATCAGTGCCCTCARCCTGGAGAGGGGCAGGGCTTTTGCCCCACTTCCACTGCAAGCCAGCACCTGGCAGTACTTCCTGTAAAGRCTGCTGAAATAATTGGGAGGCACTGGAAAAATGCATAGAGTTGAGAAAACACCTGTTTCTTTAGCACASATGGTACTAAAAGAAAAAGGGATCTTGCATTGCTGGTTTTTCCAATGATTGCACAAAAAGCCTTCAAGTCCACTGCTCTGACCCTTATTTTTCTGTTCCTCAGTGTAGAGTACATGGAATACTCTTCATGCAATGCCACTGCATGAACTCGTGAGTCATCTTCTGAAGACATCAAGGCATTTTAAGTGCTGACTGCAGCCTGAACTTAATTTTCCTTCTCTTGTGCCAGCTGCTGATTCCAAATTYCCACAGGCACAGAAGGCAGTATCTCGCCTGAAGCTTTTCCTATGGGAGCACAGCAGACAGCCACGGAGCACAGAGGACCACCCCTAGTACTCCCACCCAGCACTGCTCTTACCCATTTCCTCCTTCCCAACTCAAGAAATCTCATCTGGAGACAAGAGATTACAAACTGTCCAAACCTGTGATACTCCTGTTTTGTGCTGGTACAGCCCCTAACACCTCAGACCTCAGCTAGTATTCTTTCATTATAACTACTACTCAGAGTTTGGCTGATGGACTGCAGAAAACTGAAAGCTACTYTCTCTCCACCTGAAAATATCCTAAATCCCATGCAAATGAGGGACAGATATATTTGCTTATCCACACAAGCAAGGACTTTAAATTCAAAGAAAGTGACAGTAATTCAGATAATACACAACCACCATCCAAAATTATGTGTTGAGTTTCTGCCATTACTCTTTCACTWATCTGCAATACACAGAAACTGTGAATTTAATGAGCTTCATAATTATTTTCTTCTCAAAATCCCTTCCTTTTTGGTAATGGCATTATTTCAAATGATATTTTTTACACTATGTCCCTAGTCAATCATGTCAATTCCCTGAAAGATGTACCTGTAGTGAAATAGTAAAATCCAGAGAGAGGATGAGAAGTTGATTTATCTCAAGGACTTTGTACCTTAAATAGTCAGTAAAATATTAAGCATCCCTATCAATAACAAGTGGACTGTGTCATAAGCTTCCTCATAACTGGAGTTCTTAGGAACAAATTGACATCTTCCTGAAAAGGTGTCAAGAATTTCATTTAATCCTTTTTATAGCAGTGACCATCAATCYATCTTAATGTTTATTGGAGAGAAAATAATTGTCTTTTCTTTTTGGCAATGGAATTTCATTATCAGTACTAGGATAAATAACTACAATTCAAAGCAAAATAAGATGAAAATGTCCATGTATTTTTCCTGCTGGTTTCTTTTCTTCTTATTATTTAATTTCATGATGAAAAAAATTATAATTAAATTAAGCCTGATTCTTATTTAAATGCGCATCTTAAAGTGAAAGCAGAGAAATTACTTTCTGTTTCAAAGTTGCTATATCCCAAYTGATCTTCCACACACTGGCATTATTATCTGATTGTGAAGATATATGCATTTATCAAAAGCTAGAGCCATCTGTCTCAATTCTATGTAATTTCATTACATATTCATCATTTATCTAGTCTGAGTATGTGACATGAGACCTTACTGACTAGCAATTCTATACTTATTACCATTTCATACTGTGTTTGGATGGACACAAGGMTGTCGACTTCCATTAATCTACTTTTGATGTAAAAATCATCATCTTGGGATAAGCCTCACAGCTCCTGCATAATCAGGCCACACTACYGCCTAAATGTAGAGGCACTACAATTTTTATAAAGAAGCCCACAGCATTTATTCCTGCTTGTCTTTGACAACATGCAGATGTCACCCTGCAGATGCATTGGGGGAATGAAGTATAAATCCCAGCAAAGCTGCACACCTGAGTGTGCAGGCACACACTATCCAAAGGTGACTGTCACTCTGCCAAGCATGAATGTGGAGGGGGGCAGGAGTTAATGGATGCAAGGAGAGATTTTTCTGACTTCAATCACAGTTGCTGGAAGATCCAGCATAATTAGAGAATGGGGGCTGAATCAACCCACTGAAAAGCCAAAGGTGCTTAACTTCAGCCTACCACAGTGATGCCAAACTGCTTGGTCATTTTGCAATGGACTTTGCAGAACCTGTTGTCTGTGCAACAATATTTTGGAAGCTTGACAATGTAACCAGCCATCTTCTTAACCTTTCTAGTCATATATTACAGCCATTCCTTTTGCTCCGTGCATCCTACAAAGTGGAGAGACATGCTTTGAGCCAGGTTCTCCCTGGGCACAARCAGCTGGCACCAGCCTGGATTGCACATGCTTCCCTGCTCATCTACTGCACTGAAACAAAGAGATGACAGAGATAACAAAGGCAGTTCATTATTCACATGGACCTGAGCTTGGATTTTGAAAATTAGGTAAATTGATGGTAACCACTGTGCAGGCAATTATTTGTCTACTCCACATGAMTTTTCTTTGGCTGTATCCAATTCCAGGTTGCCAACTATTTCTGTGAATGTTGTAGTGAGCAAACTACCAAGGCAAGAGTACTTGCTTAAACACACAGATATTGCAGAACACTAAGGCAGAATTTGGTTTTGTGAACATGAATATTCTCTGGAAATTGCATTTTAGAAAGAATCAGGCTCATCCTATCTGGAAACACAAAGATAGTCTGTGATTTGTCCATTGAAAGGATATATATCAAAACATATCTCAAACTGCACATTAGGCTCACTTGAAATTTATGAAGCATCCACAGGGATGGTAAAAGAAAAGATTTTATTCCCAATGGCTAACTCTCAGCTCTGCTGCTTCTCAGAAATTGGTTTTCATTGCTGTTTTCCCATCAGTTAAATGGAGAYGAGAGCACTCACCTTCATCTGCAAATTGCTCTGATCTCTACYAGACAAAAAAGTTCTGTATCACAAAGCAACAGCAGTAACAGCCAGCTCAGTTACACGAGTGACAAAGACTGATAAACTCATGAGCAGGAAAAAAGGGCYGCAGTTGACAAATGCACCTTGTCACTAACCAGAGGTCTGCTTGAGCAGTTCAGTGCACTGAGAAGGAGCCTAAACTCCCAGGACAGCTGTGAAACCCACTGGCCAAAGTAGTGCTGGATGAAGGGATTTGCACACAGAAAGAGARTGCACAAGTTCACATGTGGTATATTCATATCCCAGTTGATGTAGCCTCACACCACCTTCATGCACAGAGCTCATGCTGCCAGCTTCTTACCCAAGCAATCAGACAGTTTTAAGTTAAAAGGRACCCASCARGATCATCRAAGTCAAACTCCTGGCCCTGCACAGATCAGCCCCAAAAATCACACCAYGTGTCTTGGGGCATTATCCAAGTACTTCTYGAACTCTGTCAGGCTGGTGCTGTGAMTACTTGCCTGGGGAGCCTGTTCCAGTGCTCAGCCACTCTCTGGGTGAAGAACCCTCTCCTRATACCAAAACTGAACCTCCCCTGACACAACTACAGGCCATTCTCTCAGGTCTTGTCACTGGGAACCACAGAGAGGAGATCRGTCCCCTCTGCTCCCCCTCCTTCCAAGGCAGCACAACACATTTAATATGGGGAAACCAGGACCAGGAAAAATCTAAGTGATGCTGAAAAGAGTGATGGAGCCTGCTCCCATCACTTCCCACAGTGTGGGAAGTCACATTTAAGCCCCCTGAAAGCATTAGGTCAGCAGTGAAAGCAAAATCCCATCACCACCTCTACTAGATGGATCAAAAAACTAGAACTTGAATCCCATGGCGAAGGATTACCTGATCATGGACAAGTTGGCTGCATGTTGTGGCATGTGATCTGACTTGATATGAACCAGTATGAGGTGTCTGATCCCAGACTCAGTCAGGGAAGACAGAGCTACAGGGTGAAAACCAGCATCATGTCCAAAGCAAATGGATTATTTCTGTGTGACACAGCATAGGGCTGTGTACAGTCCTAAWGATCTGAGCCTGCTAATACATCTTCACGTGTCAAGGGTCTCAGCACTCTCTAGATCTACAGCAGCACTGCCAGGAGACCTCAGCTTTGCATTCAGCTCTGGCAGCAGAGCAGATGATGCCAGCTGGGGCTCGTCAGCACCACAATGCACTGTGCAGCCTACAAATGCTGTCAGTCACCTGGGTGTTTTGGATGGGTAAGAGTTCTCTCACCCACAATCTTTCTAAAACCAACTTCCTGACCACTGGAAGCCATTAAACAAYCCATTACATCTCAAATTAACTGTAACAGTGTGYTCAAGTGCTAGTTTGGATAACTAAAGTACTTTTCCTTTCCTTTCTGTGTAGGGAAAATGTWCCTTTCTGTGTTTTCTCAGTCTGATGCAGGTCCACTGAATGGCCCTATTCTTYTAAATAATGGTTGCCTTTACCYCARCTCTTTAGGTAAATTTTCATGACCGAGCAATTTGTCCTCTGCTCAGGAGGGGCTCTGCTATCTTTGCAAAGTACTTCACAGTTCTGACTGTGAATAAAGCAYATTCTAACATTTAAATTATTTAACTCAATGATCTGATTCACTTCAGTTTATCCCACTTGTGCCTGTGAATACACACTGCATATAAAATATCCTTCCTATACCAAAGTCAGAGATTCTGGCAATGAACCCTGCTGTAACTGTGAGGTTTTGTCACACGTCGGTCAGAAGCAGGAAGGGAACRTGTGCCAAGCACCATCAGAAAGTTGGTAATTTGTAACTGCAACTGCTACCTCTTGTCTTCAATTTAATTGCAACCCAAAGATTTCTTTTTCCCCTTCGGCAAGCGTCCCTGTTAATTCTGATAATTATAGTGAATACTTCCTAAAAATTAAGCCACCTACACCAATCTGTCCCCAAAATAAGTGCTGGAAGCACATTATAACATCTCCCTGTCACTTCTTGGGTATCTGTATCATCACTAGATTTATGTTCTAATGCTGCATTATTACCTATTACCATAGTTGTTAAAACCTTACTTTTCATGCTAATGAAAATGATGAAAGACAGGGGGTTTGACATAAATACTGTAATAAGAACCATATTAATGTGACAGACGATTGCTCCTCTGTGACAGACTATGAAATCCTGTGCAAGAGTTACAGAAGGTTCATTTACATGTCTGCTTATCTATCTCTCCCTACAGGGAAGCAAGGGACTCAYGCTCAACACTGGAACAGAATGAGAATCAGAAGACGGCAAAAAGGCACAAATGGGTCATCCTAAAAAGAAATGCATCCTAAGGCATATTCTTCCTTTTCTCAGGTGACCATAAGCACAAAATGTAAATTGCAGGACCTAAGGTCAGACACTTATGACCACTTTTCAGGCATGTAATTATACTCCTCCAGGCAAAACTTCCAAAATTTAGGACCGAAGCRGCACTACCAGCAAAATGGGGTCTGTGTTCCTAATTCTCTTTCAAAGTTGCAGCATTTTTCTTTCACTGATTTGACACAAATCTCCTAGTTGTTCTACCACCCCAATTCTTTCCACAGCTTCACAGATGCACATGTGCTCTCCCTCTGAGGAATATGTGTTTMCTATCCTCAGAGAGAGAGTTGGGCAGAAAGGGAGCCAAGGCAGTCTTGTATTCCCAAGCACAGGTATCAGGAGAAGGGCACTCAAAGGCAAAGTGCAACCACCCTCTGGCCATCTGCCTCTTGGAGTACTCAGTTTAGTCACAGAACACACACAAAGATGATCATGTCACATGCCAGTGACTCCCTTTTTGCTGATCAAACTCAAGTTTTTGGTCAGCTGTGTCCCCACACTGATTTCACCCAAGCACCAACTTGGTACAGTTTCATTCCAGCTCACAGTGCTCCCAGATCTGCYAATGCCACAGCAATTGTCACAGTGGTGCTGAATTCACACTACTCCACCAAGAGACAACAATTCTCCCCATCCTTTCAAAAAACCCCATAAAATCTCCATAAAAATCCAGCACCCCATAAATTAAAGGCAATAATAAATCCAGACTTATTTCTGTGTCCACTAGTGAAACATTTTAGTTGCAGAAATACTTATTTTCTTTTTAGAGCTTCTCTCCTTGCAAAGGGAAAGAAAATAGCAATCACCTAGATAATTCATTATTAAAACTCTCATTTAYTGATAACATGCAGACAGAGATTGCTTTCCCCATTTTTAACAAAGTAAACACGATAGCTGTTAGAGGGACTCTCTGAAGGCTCCTTGTCTTTTCACATCTTTGCTGTCTCTTTATTCCCTCCTGCCTAATTTAGATTACCTTTCTCCAAACTTGGCCATATTAGCACACTTTTCTACACGTCAAATGTTTGTTTATTCTTCAGCCCTTCTTGAGCAAGTGGCTAGGACTGATTTCTAATTCATCTTGAAAGGTGAACTCACTATTTTTCTCTGTGAGGAAAGTAACTACAGGAAAAAAAAGATATTTTCTTTCATCTGTTTCTTATCCTTGAAAAAAAAGGAATGAAGTGAAATTTCTAAGGCTGATGGTGGCCTTAGAAATCACCTTTCACTCTGCAGTTTGGCACATTTTGCCTTGGCAGCAGTTCAAAAGGTCACTATCCTACATCTGATGCCTTCTGCTCACTACAAATGTCCRCAGTACAGCAAGAAGTTAAAAACATTAAAATATTGCAGCACAGAGGAACCCCCAGACCCCATAAAATCGTCACTAGCTTGCTTAAGCTGAAACAGCATCACAGAAAATTCCCACATTGCATTTTCTGTGAGTATTTAGGAATTTAACATGATCAGTTAGAGCTGAAATTTAAGCTTTTCTGGTCTTCATCTAATTTCACCAAATGTGTCTGTATTTTAAAGCTTTCCTCTGCAGAGTGCCAGATCTGAAATTTCAATGTCTGTGAAAAGAGGCAAAACCAAAATATTTAGCAATAAACTAGCATCCTCTGAGGTTTTAGCAAAACCCTCAAAAATATCACTGGAGTTACGAGATGCCATACATTGGTAAACACTGAGAGACAGTGGCCCCAAAACTGTCAGAAAWGGATGTTTTTTCAGTCTGGCTTACCAGCACAATCTGCATGAAATCAGACAGGTAGGAAAGCCTAATACTAAGGTCCTGCTCTTTACTCCAAGTATGCAGCAAYCCTCTCATGAAGTAAGAATGGAACCTGAGCTATGATTAAAGGAATCTGCTTGCTCAAGGTCACAGAGAACATCCTCACATTTTGGTCACCCAGCTCATTCTGCAGTGCTTTAACCCATCAGCTCTCACGCCCTGCAAAAGGAATCACATTGCCCACGTTAAATATTGTGTTTGTGTGGCACCTTTGTTTCCAGTCTATTTTTTCTGAGTGCAGAAGATACCATCTTTCATGTCATGAGCTTCCCTTCTCTGTGGGATGCTGCAAAGTCAGCAAGCCTTGATAAAGCTGTGAAGTAAGGACCTCTGCATGACTGCAGGGGTAGTTTGGGACTCCTGACTCCAGTGCRCTGGGGAACAGAGCCCTGACTATGATTTATTTGTCAGTGCACTACACTGACAGCCAAATCAGCCAGGGAGCAAGTAAGAAATAAAAGGGTAGAGGGAAAATATTTGGGTTTGAAATTGTTCTGAAAATTCCTCATAAAAAAAATCAATTACAACAAAAAAAAAAATATATTGTGTAGTGGCTAAGGCTATGAACACTGGCCTACAGCAAGGAGCAAAGTCATTTATCTTCAAGGCAGTGATCACAGACAAAAATAGGAGTGCCCTTTCTTATTCCCCACTTGAAAACCATAGGCAAATTGAGTTGCTAATATGATTTCACAACTTTCAAGAAAACAATTATTTGCCCTATACGTTTGTGATATCAATTTTCAAGYGGCTTCCAAGGCTCCCTTCTCAGAYGAATTCTGAGTCATGAGTKTTAAATTGCAACTAAAAAAAMCCCMAAAACTAAACAAAAAAAATCCCAAACAAATAAAAACTCAACCCCCTCAACTGAAAAATAACTTTAGAAAATAGCATACAGGAAAACTGAGGCCACAGCAGACTAAGGCTCAGCTGCTCTGAAATATTTAACAAAGCACTTTCTCAATTTTCAACCAGTCTGTGAGCCAACAACCCTTTCTGGGAAGGTACTGACTGCTCTTTCAGACACAGATCTGACTCTCTGCTTGTACAGATGGGGAAATAATGGCTGCTAGCACCCTCTGGAATATTAGCAATAATAAAAAAAAATCTTGTCTTTGARGGGGAAGCAACCCAGGCAATGCAGACTTCATTTCCAAATGTCTTTTCAGTGTTTTCAGCCTTGYTGCTGAACCAAGCATGTGAAGGATGTTTCTGCTTCAGTCAGCACATTGCACATCTCTGCCAGGCCCCTTAACCCCTGGCTAGCTCCCTGCTTATGGTCTGGACCTCTTTAGAAGGAACAGAACTCTGAGGAATGATTTTTTCTCATTTTTAAAGCAAAATATGTGTTCTCAAAAAACTAATAATAATTACTAGGAGCTTTACATTACTTAACTTATAAAAAAGTTGTCTTCTTAATTTTCAAGACTTATAATATGTAACCCAGTGCAGCAGTTACATTTCTCATTAACAGTTCTTCTCAAGCTGAAAGCTCAAACACCAACAGGCATGACCCAGAGTTTATCCCTCCACAGCACAGGAGCTTAAGGCAGAAGTGACCCATGCAGGAATCTAAAATGAGGATTTGCCCTGAAAAATAGTCACATATAATCAGGATCTTCTTATTCAAGAGAGTGGCTCACCTTATGTATTCAGGCACATCTGATCATTTCCTTATAGAAAATGGACTTTTTGTCAGTATTCTCTGACTACTATTGGCACAACTCCCTGGGAATGAACTACAGAGTCTTTCCTGGAATCACATGAACCCTTTGTGTTTTTCTATCCATCCCTGTGCTGCTGACTATAAGTGTTCTAGAATTACAAGTTAGGCTGTAAAATTAGGAAACTTGCTTCACAAAAAAAACCCCAAAAACCAGAGAAATGAAAAACCCACACAACAACAAAAACCTCAAAAACCCCCCAAAAAACCCCAAATAAACAAACAAAAATACTCCAAATTTTAAAGACGCTGAGAAAAAGAAGCAAAGCCTTTTTTTTTCCCTTTTTTTCAATCTTCATGCTTAATGTGAGGTCATTTTCCAAGCATCTCTTTGAGGGCTACAGACCTTATTGATGTGATTCAGAAAGAAAAGATAATGGGTAATAAAACTTATGGATAATAAATGTTATGGATTTCATGGTGGAAGAACCATGATAAATCCGTAAGAGATGGAAACACCTTGCTCAGAGCAGTGGATCCCCAAAGAGGYCTGATCTGATGATCCTGAAGCCAAATGTGAGTGTGGCACTTCCAAAGCACAGGCACCTATTGTAAAGGAAACCTGCTCCTGTGATGAAAATGGATGAGCTAAGATAACTTTTTGAGTTAGAGGACTTGGTCTGGTGTTTCCCACCTACAAAACGTCCAGCCTTAAATGATGCTGCAGGGACAATCAGGTTTGAGCTCAGCATTCTACCAAAATATAGTGCCTAAAATAGTAATCCAGGCATTTTACACCCAGCAGACCATGGAGAAGAAACAACATGTCCATRGGGTCAGCTGGTTTTCAGGTGGCATCTGAATGCTTTCCTTTCTGCTGTGAACAGCAGATCTGGAGGGAAAGTAAGGTGTGATGGTTCCAAGCCTCATTTTTTTTCTCTATAAATGCAATTTGTAGTAAATTCTACTGAAATAAACACAGCCAGGAGCTTACCTTTTACAGCAGATTTTTCTGTGCATGGAAGTACTATAAAATAAACCTTTTTCAGATGTGAAAACTATTTATACAAAATGTAAAATCACCATGTTTATATCCAGGTAATGACAGAATAATGTATTTGACTAAAATAGTTACAGTAAATTTTTACACCATAAAATGTTTTGCATATCAGGCAGAACTGCAAGTTTCTTCCTTTTCATATTTGTCAATGTCAGTGTGAAAGCTAGAAAGCAAGAAATCTGAACAGATGTGGTGTTGATGGGACTCTGCTCATTCTACAATTTCAAATTGTGCTATCATAAGTCAGCTGGGAGCCTAAAGAAAGCCTTAAAGCTGAAATTCCTTCAGCATACTGGTGGCATGTGGCGTACAGTTCTTGTGTCACATCTCTAATATTTTTCCTTTAAATAGCAAAGTGCTTCCAATACATACACACAGAGAAAACACCAAAGAGATGCAAAGGTTTGAAGGGAAATGTGAAATAATTTCTGTCCAAAGGATCAATGAGCAATTTCAGTCAACCTCACAAAGAAACAGGAAAAAAGTATAATCCTACTGAGTGGAAATACTGAAATATATCCATTAATGGTGAAATAACTGCAACACTACTCTCTTCCCAGGCAGCAACAGAGCTTTCACGTGACACTTCAGAATTTTAATAAAGATAACCAGAGCTAACCTACACAACTATTTACATTACATGGTACCTAAACTTCCCAACAGTCTGATTGCCCAGTGCTGTCACTACAAAAGTACGGGACGTGAACTCGCCACATTCTGATTAATGTGGCCATAAAACTGGAAAATTTGGAAAAYTGCAGAAAAGTGATTACTTGTCAGGGTTCTTGGGTGAAATTCCCATAATCTGCACTGCTGGGAGTTTACAACTAACCAGACAAGCAGAATGGTGTAGATGTAGTCCTCACCTCATTTCTAATTATTAGAGCATTTTGGTGACCTGTCTCATTTGCTTCCAGTGAGCTGGAGGGAGATAAACAAAAACAGACTTCACAAAACCCCAGAATGTTAAAATCACTGCTAAATTATTCACTGTATCAAATGAGATGAAGTCTCAGAATGAAATCTGTGAAAACTGTACTTTGGTTTATAAAGCCTTATTATTGTAGGGTTAAGGAGGAATTCTCCATCTCAACATTTAATTAAACTTAATGGGAAATGTTTAATTAAATTAAAAAAATGGGAGAAAATTCCCTTAGGCAACAAGATCTGTGATTACAGTGTTGCAGTAAGCCTAAACAAGGTTTAACACACTGTAGGGCATGCAGGGCCAAAGCCTCTGGACTATTTTTAACATGTTGCAGAACATTGGTAATTACAAATAGGAAGTGTTAAATACACTCATGCCAGGCTCACATGGGGAATCTCATCAAATAATAATTGAACAGCTTCTGCTACTACAGGGTCATGCTCACTCAGTTTTAGGAAAACACCAGCCTACATCATCAACATCTGGATTCAGATTTTGGGAGACTGGAATTTCTGGGTAGTAAGACCAAGGGAGCAGGCTTGCCATTATTATGAACAAAACAGATGCAAAGAGAGAGCCCACTAGCTTCCCAACACTCAGGTCCATCTCTTACACCTATGATGGGTCTATATTTCCTACAGTGAAGACTGTATGTGTATTAGAGTTAAAAATGCCTAATAACTGTGAGACAAAAAGGAAATTATGAAATGTTTGTAAACATTCTAAGGTCCAAAACCCAAAGCWGTTATTAAAGTACTCATTAAAAAAAAACTAAGCAAGCATATTATAAACAGAGGGATACATAAGAAAATCAACAAAGAAAGGAAAATTTACAGATAAAAAAAGCTGACCAAAAATTCCTTGTTTCCCTCGGGTTATGTAGGTAAGTTTCCCCTGATATAAGCTGATACAGTCTCATGGACACTACAGCTTTCTGTCCTCAAGTCCTGTGGATTCCATACAGACCCAAGGTCACCCCTCCTCTAAACTCTGGCACAGGCTGAAATCACCTGGAGACCACTCATTTCTGCAGTGACCAAAACCACCAAAAGAAGTAAAAAGCCCAATCCAAGCAAAAATATATCTGAAATCTAAGTAAAACATTTACCCAGGTAAATAYACATTTAGCTCAGAGATGTTCAAAGATTTGTATCCCACTGAAACACTCTACAAACGAGTGCTCTGCAAACTAGGAAAGTATTGCCAAGCAAAGCTATAGCTATGAATCCCTTGGTCTARTAAGGGCAATCATTCACCTCTCACCAGAATTCTGCCTTCTCTGTCATTTCACAAGTACTCATAAATCACCAAAACATCAAACAGATCCCCTACTGTACTAAATGCAAAGATWATAAAAGGAAGAGCATTTAAATGAGACCCACAATAATGCTGTAGTGTAAAACTCCTGAAAATTCTTTCAATTCTTTGTTTCCTCATCTTGATCCTGTGATCTGTTTGGATTTGGTGGTTTTGGCTGCTTCCCCCTAAACTGCTAAAAGGGCCTCCCAGCTCTGGGAACTGCCTTATTTGATACAGGAACCTATTGAGCACCACTTCCTCAGCATGAASTGCTAAGGGCAGCTGACAGTGCATGAAGGTACCTAACTCAAATGCAAAAAACTCCAAAATGATGAGATCCTGCCAGTTCCTTTTGGATGGATAAATAGAAGTGAAGCATRTGGAATATCKGAAGACAGAAAAAAAATAATTTTAAGTGTTTTTGATTATCTAGTTCTGTCTTCTCTACCTCCTTCTCTGGTTTTCTACCTAYTTGTTTTTTTTCTTCWGTGCAGTATGTAAATGAAAGAGATKTTAAAGCAGTAAGGATACATTCAGCTTTCAAAAGTACTTAGTTTTAAAAGCAGTAGATTGTTTTTGCAGAGGGAAAAATATCTGTCATCTTTAAACAAGAGTTTGCAGTCATCATCTCTGGTTAAAACCTYACATTGAAGAGTTACTTCAATGCACAATAAGCAGGTACAGTAATTTTGTAACAATAGGAAGAGGGAGAAATAAATWTAACTCCTGCCTCCAGCAACAAGATCCTAAAGTAGCTCAATTTCCTGCAGAATTACAGCACTTGCAGCACAAACTGTGCCTCTCAAAAGAACAGATTCACTTTTTTAGTTCTTAAACARAAACACAATCATTTATGTTTTTCACCTGGACTGCGTCTGTACTCCTCATTCCTTTGTCCTCACCCTAGACCACACTCAAATAGGAGGAAAAGTATAAAATGCCTCTTGAACTTGGGACAAGAGGGTATCAAGATCACAGGATGTCCTGTAAAAGCCTGCTGGCTTTGAGTGTGCAGTACTACTGGAATGAAAAACTCGTTTCACTCTCAGAAGCTCTTTTAGCTATAAAGTCCCCAGAGAGGGGAAAGAAAAAYAMTAAAAAAAATAGCAGGCCCATCAAGTGTATTAAGGATGTTTGGTATCTCCTCACCTWTAGGTTTGTAGGATCTCATCAAGACACACTGCACAAGGTGGCTTTGTCAAATCATCACTTACCTAACTCAGACACTGTTAAAACATTAGAGTTTAGGCCCCCAATGCTCTGCAGTCTCCTGTCCACATCAGAGGCACTGTGTGTGTTTTTAGGGTGCAGCTGGACCCCCCAGACACAGTGCAGGGCTTTTTACATGATAGGTAAAGCAGAACAAGTTTTCCACAGCACAGACCTGAGTTTGCTGCTGTCGCTTTTGGCACCCTTCTCTCTGACTCTTGTATCCCACTATTGCATTTTGTGACTGGCAACATTCCCTCCCACCAACCCATAAACAGTCMGGGGTGCAAGAATTGTGTGCAATAAATCTCAGCCTCCACGTCCTTCCTGCCTTTTGTACCTACGTGCCCTAGCTAAATGTTAGGTTTGAGACACTGTGCCAAAACTTATGGAACTTATAAATTATTCTACTGAAACAGCATAAGACAGCCTTAATGGTTCAGGATACCTTTGGGCATTGTGCTGGCTGGAAAATCATGACCCASTCTCAGCTTTTAACTCATTTCATATCATCTCCCCTGCATTAGTGAGTTTAAAATGTACTTATTGTTCCATTAATAACCAAGGAGAATTGTTGCTACTTCTTGTCACACAAACACTAAAGTCTAAGTCATGGTAGAGTCTAGTCCAAACACACCCCTCGTTAAAATGYTCTTATTTCTATTACCTTTAATAGGGATCAGATTTATGGAGGGGCTGGGTCTTGTTTCATGGCAGTGTGGGGCTTCTGAAAAGACAGGAGAAAGCAGCAGCATCTTTGGAAGAGSAGAGGTCTGTGCCTCGCCTCACAAAACCTTGGGCTTCTAATGCATTAACTTTCTTTGACAGAATATTTCCAGTTTGCACAGCTTTAAGCTTAACTGTCTGTCAGAAAATTACATAAATCTGATTGCCCCTGTCACAGCCAGATTTGCTTTAGCTCTCAAGGCTTCCCATAAATGATGCTACTTATCCTTTAGAGATGGAAGTGGTGCACTGGCAGTACAACCAGCATCTCTCTATGGAACCTGATGCAGCTCACGCTGGCTTTGCACAGCAAGAGATTCACTTGGGAGCACAAGAACAGCACAAGAGGCAGCAACAGACTGGGAGTGCACCTGTGTGGGGTCAGGAACCGTGGAAGGCAAGGGGGAGAGACTGCTGAAAGGCCCTATTTGGCCAGCCAACTATCATTGTAAACCCAGAACAGCTCTATCTGCTTAAAACAGGCAAATTCCTGGAGAGGGATCAGCTAGACCAAAGCCCATACCCATGGTGGCCAGGACACAAACCATGGCTTTTCCAGCTGCT
This sequence comes from Alauda arvensis, assembly GCA_902810485.1. Lineage (NCBI taxonomy): Eukaryota > Metazoa > Chordata > Aves > Passeriformes > Alaudidae > Alauda > Alauda arvensis. The sequence continues at coordinate 1,293,466 of CADDXX010000061.1, forward strand.
GAGTCTGGAGAAGACCTCCCATGCTGGCTGGCACAATTTCTGCTCTGCARCAGGGTCAGATTGATGGAATATTTGTCTCCCCAGGTAAAGTCMAGGCATGCTCAAGCATGTACATACATCACACTAGRAGTGTGYCTCCCYTCTTTTTACTRAGTTCTGCTCTGTATTGGCAGCTCYTGGATACAGAAACCACTSAGTTCCTGGCCCTTMACTTCTTCCCCCATCATCTTCACAATAACAGAGCAGGACTCCAGGAACATCCAGTTAAGTCTCCTGCCTCTGAGCCAAATGTTTATATTTCTTCTCACAGGAAAGGTCTCCAGCAGGGAACAGCCTTGTTCRTATTATAAAGACAGAGTCAAGAAGGGAAAAATAACAAGACAAGATCTAGAGTAGATTCCTGCAGAATTTTCCATTTGTTTCACCAAAACATACAACAAATGTTTCAATTCAGGTTCAAATTATTTCTTTTTTCCCCAGTGAGATCTTATGTAGGTGCTGTTGCACATACACATTTTGACAGCCTTTAATGAAAGAACCAGATGTTACTTTTCTACAGGGTCTCAAATATTACCTTATGTAGGCCCCACAAATTAAAMTATCTTGGTAAAAACCTGATTGAGTGACCTATGTAAGCAGAATGATTAAATGCAAGAMTTATTTGACTGATTAATCTGTTTTGAGGTTTGCCTTGTCAGAGGGACCATCACATAGGAGAAGAATCCCTTAAAAAATCAGTAAGTAATGAAAATTGCAACACTGATGACCATTCTATAAAAGTTTCTTTCTAGAAATAAAAATAATTTTAGTTTTTATCACATGCTGCATTTTTTAGCATATTTTTCCATCTTTGGGTATAAAATAAAACTGCTAATTTGCTACACTCAAGTTTTTACTCTCACTAATTGCTCTGCTTTAAGCTGTATCTACTGAAACCTGTATTTTGTGAATGCCTCAGAATACTGCAAGGTGTTACTGTKCTGCTTCTGAGGGCTCAAAAATGGTTAAGGTCCCCTGGTGACAAGCAATGCCACATGAATTCTCCACATGCTGGCAGAGCATCTGCTAAAAYCAATTAGGTCATTACTCAATTTCTCAATTTTTTTTCTTTAAGATGAGAGAAAAAATATAAACCTTAAAAGTTTTCCATATAATTCCAATAAAGCCAACTGTTTTAGCATATAAACCCAGTGAAATTATTGGAAATATRCCTGTCAACAAAACCTTTACATTAAAACAAGGATAAATAATATCAAGATGGCATTAGTTGAGAGACTGTTTCATCTCAAGACTACTCTACTTATTTTGAACAGGTTCTTGGACTCATTTTAGGCTGTATTTAATCCTGTAAGTCTAGTGCATTTGAGTATAATAACACTGAAACCTTGATTGTTATCTGCATCTCATTTCCCCACCTTAATTTAGGTCTAAAAATAATAGTTTAGAGCCTTAACAGCTCAAATATTTCCCCATTAGCAGAAAGCTAATTCCTGAGCTCATTCCAGGGGCAATTAAGCTGGAAAAGCAATTAAGGTTTCAGAAATCCCTGACTGTAGGAAAGGTTCAACCTAATATCCACAAGTACATGAAAACAAAACATATTTTGGGGTTATTAAAAGAATATGGCCTCAGATTGCGGCCAAAAGCTCACAAAAGCAGATTTATTAATAGCCTTGCTGTTTCCACCTCAGGTGTCACGTAGGTCCTGGAAAGCAAACTGTCAGCTCACTGCAGAGTTAGCCCATGCCACGAGGTCAGCTGAGGAAACTTCTTGCTGGAGAGCAGCCCTCTAAAAAGGGCCCGTGCATTGCCTAGAGCATCCACYGAGCTCAAGTTGTGCAACCTGCCCAACAGCTCCTATCCTTTTGCAGCACTGCCCGACAGAGGCTCCCTTCTTCAAAAGGGCCTTACTAATGGCAGAAGCTTTTGGTCCTCAGACCCACCATCATCACCACCTAAGCTACATCATGTGAAAATGTTGGGGTTTCATCAGTTATTCTCACTCTTTCTTACTCATGTGCTCCTTCCTCCTGAACAAGATGAAATAGGAGGGCCCGGGAAGAAGACTGGAACAGAAATGAGTGGGGTTTATGTCAGAAAATTCAGCTGTGTTACAATGATCATCTGCATGATCTAAGAGGTGGGGAGCAGAGGTTTATAGGAAAGTCCTTGGGCACCTCACACTAAAAGAACTATTTTTCCCCCCTGAATTTTCCAACACCTACACACAAAGTAATTGACCTTCAACCTCGTGTAAACTTCCTCACAGTCTGATTGAAGTAAATTTGAAGGCTGGAGTCAGTTAAATCCCCTTTGCTTGAACCTTGCAGTCAGCCTGAACTTCCAAGGTAAGCCAAGATGGCCATGTAAGTGAGATTTCCTGAAAGAATGTCAGTATTTACCATTAGCAATCAGACTAAGAAACCAGTGAAATATGCTCCACTCAGCACTTTTGCCCTTCTGTAGTAGGCTCCAGCCAGCCCTGGAAGGGCAGATACCAACACCAACATCAAAACCAGAAAGACGAGAACAGTTTTGGAATTGGTGGTGGAATTGTTACAAAGCACAGGCTACAGACACATCTAGGACAAAGAACATAATGAATGCTTGACAAGTCACAAAAACAAAGAGAGGAAGTGTATCCCAACCCAAATCACTCAGCACTTCAGAAAAACCAAGTGTGTGTTTTTTGAGAAAAGAAGAACATTTGCAAGAGGAGTGGTTGGTTTTGGTGGTTCATTTCTTTGGGTTTCTTAATCCACAGAAAAAGCCCCAAGTCCCAAAACCCTTGCTGTTGGTGTCAGTACTTGCTGATGGATCTGTCTGACCAGAACCTGACCCAAACTGAGCAGTACTTTTCCTGGATGCCAAGCTGCAGCAATTTTCACGCTGCTGATGCCATAGCCAATCCTTATTGGCTCCAAGACTGCCAAAGGCCCCTCCAGAACTAGGCAGTTATCATCTAAAAATAATCATCCCCAGCATGCAGCCATGAATCGAGCCATGTTACAGCACACTGCAGAGATGGGAGATGCCATCTGTGAACCCAAGCCAGTTTATGCCAGCTGAGCCTCCAATACAACTGCAACTCCCTGTCCCAAAACATGACTCTTGGCACCCTGTACTGCAGGGTTTYCTTTGCAGCACTCACTATAAACAGTATTTAAAAGCAGAAGAGAAAAGCTTATAGCCTAGATGATCGCATAAAACAAATTAGTTGTGCTTTTAATCTTCTTGTTATATCTTTTCTAATTCAGGAATCTTTGCTCCTGGCACTGCTGTGCACAGATTTAAAGCATGCATGTGCCATCTTGCCTCATCCTGTTTTCAGCTAAACTGCAGCTTTCCCAYACCTATCAGCCTCACAGATACAATCAGCAGGAAGGCACCTCCATGCTCTCCTCACAGGAATAAAGATGTTTGARCAGCTCCTGGGTATGCATGGGTGACCAAAAAGTGCGGATCGYGTTGTCACTTCTTGCTCAAGTCAAGTTCCATAGAAATTAATTGAATGAAGATGCCAGCCTGCTTGGCAAGGATAATAAAATTGATGAATAATGATACATCTTCTGTGATAGCAATTTCATTCACTGAACAGATTTGACAGTACTGTGAGGTTATTATGCATTATTTTTAGCACTAGAAATCAATAGCACTATTGTCCTTTTCAGTTAAATTTGATTTAGATGAAGCTTAGTGTGCAAAGAATAATGAGGAACACTGCTTCACATTAAATGGAAACAGAAATCATGTTCTTAGCAGGGTGTGTTTTATGATAAGATGATTGTTCTGTGAACAGCCTCTTATTTCAATATTTTGGATGTTTAAATAAAGTGTGTGCTCAAGACAGAGGGAAATCTTCTAGGAGATATATTTCCCCTGCACAAAGATGACAAATTCTTCTGTGAGGAGATCTACTGTCAGTRTGCTTCTCAAGGGCTTTGTGTGGAGAAGATGGACATTGAACTCATGAGGGAAGAAGACTCCACTGGAGAATAATTATGTGATGTGGGCATCTTTCCTAGCTTGAGTTTGAGTTCCTTGTTCTATCTATGGCTTGAGCCTGAGGCTTCCATCATGGGAATGGGTACCCCAGTCCATGCTAGCTCCTCATTCTCAGTGAAGAACTTGGCAAAGCTGTCATTTTATTTTACTGAAGAATGGATTTTTTTCATATAATCTTTTAAATGTCAAACATTTTTGTAAGGCAGAAAAACCATTTTCTCCCAATCAAGGGAAGCAGCAGGACAAATTTTCCTTAGAGAGCTCTGTCAGAGGACTTCAGTTTTCATCTGTTGATGCAAGGAGCTCAAAAGGTCACAGTTCCACCCTCCACAAAAAAAAATGCAAGTTGCCTCCTTTTCTCTTGTGAATGAAATAGATACAGTGTCATTGTACTGGAATGTTGGGTGACAAATTGCCCAGTCATGCTCGGTTTTTCCCAAGTGCTAGGAGATGTACTTGCCTCCTACTCAGGCTTTGTCCTGCCATCTTATGAAACTGCACCTGTGCTGTACAAAAATCTGCTCTGCATGAAAAATAGATTCTTGAGAGGCCTCCTAGTGATGATTACACTGATATGGCTCCTAKTTCATTAAATATATTTATTAAATTACAATAATAAATAGCACCCTGCCCCACTGTGCATTCYTTTAGAGCTGCAAATGATTTCCCACCTTCTCCACCTGAGTTTATAAAGACCCAAGGGAGCCTGCTGACATCTGAGGACATGTGGAAGAGTGGCAGGACATGCAATGCTTCTGTCAGAAGCTASCTGAATGTGCACCCTTCTGTGAGATACCACGCCACTTAAACAGGGTCACTCAACAATACGCACTGACCTGTTCTGTCCATGCAGCCCAGCCAGGTAGCAAGAAGTGGTTCTAKCCCATGAGCTCTGCCAAAGAGAACGTGAGGGGATTTCCACACAAAAAAGACATCAAAAAAGCTGGAAAAGGAATAAAAGTTGTGGCCAGAGTTAAAACTAGGCTGGCACCTTGCATTCAGGACTCACCTGGAAGTGATTCAGRGTGAGCTGCAGCACTCATTTCTCACGTTAAGCAAGGAGACAATAAAAACCTCTTGTGCCAGTAGATGGCACTCRGTTAATGACCTTCACACCCTTATGAGCCAATTCTGCAGTATTCTGCAGTAACTACAGAGCCTGTAGCTCTTTCTGCCTGCTCTATGGAAGAGGCAGCATTTTGCTGACAGAAGACACCCAGCTCCATCCCTAGACCCTTCACACAAGTGAAGCTCAGCTCCTCTCTGCACTGTCCTAACCTGTGCTGGTTGATGCTCATCCTGCCCATCTGCMACCCACTCCTAGGCACAGACAGGAGGATAATTCCCTGCTAACCAGCCAGCCCATCCTGACATATTCATGTGCAGCACACAACTGATGCAGGACCATTTTGTCTTGAAGACAAACAGAAGTGTGGGTAGGTTGGACTTGAGGAAGATGATGCAGAATTACTGTTCAAAGGAGAAGATGGCAACTTGCAGAATAATTCTCTCCTAGACACAAAACGCACCTGAAAAGGATCTTGCTTCTAAGAGCAAAGCAAGGTGCTGTCAGTTTTGAGCTACACATGGTCACCACTCAACACCCTGAAACCTCCATCTCTCTTTCGCAAGAACCCAGGCCCCACACACCAGCAGTGCAACATCTTGGTAAAACACTTTCTTACTGGACCAAGCATGATCTACTATAAGATTTCGGTTCTGTCACACAGATTCAGAAAAATACAGCTGATCCTTCTGAAAACATGACACAAAGCCAGAGTTCTTCACTTAAAAAAAAAAAAATAGCTTTGCAGCAGACATTCTCTTCAATAAAATTGTCAGTTCTACCAAGGTTTTTCTCAGACACTGTTGAAGGACAACTTCATGGCAATTTTAATTCACAGGGACATTGTTCCTCCAACATTATTAAATTCTTGCTGACATCATTCTAATTAAGACCACATCTTCCCTYCTAAGAGGCAGCCTTGACTATAGGCACCACTGGATGCATTCAAACAGAAGGCATTTCCTCTGAGAGAACCATTTCTGTGTCACAGAACAGCAGACATCTCACTTGTTTGCTTACCCCACCTTTCTCCTTTGGATTAGAAAGTAGCAAAGGATTCTCCTTCACTTTGAACCTGTTTTGCTATAGTATCATGCTTCACTTTTGTGTTAAGCATGTAGGACAGGAGAAAAAGTCTTTAAAAAAGGAAGAATGAAAGAAGGCTCTTAGAATATAGGAGGCCATGAGTGCCTCCACTTGAGTGAATATAAACTAGACACCCAGRGGAAAGAGGGGGTGACAGTTTCCACATGCTCAAGCTTTTTTTCTTTTGTTATCCCAATAAATAGCCTCACTTTGATGTCCTTCCCAAGCCAAGGTGCCCAATAACAGACTGCAAGCTGCATCCCATCAATTATGACAGCTAAGTTGTCCTTTAAGGAATATTATTCACAGAGCACAACTCAGGGCACACASAGCTGAAATTCCAGGTCTGTCATAAAAGGATGAGACAATTTATTGATTTCTCAGTTTGGAAAAAGTCAGCCTCCAACCAGAAAGCTGATTTTTCTCCACCAGAGACTGAAAACACTTACTTCTGGTAGCATAAAGCTTTCAAGTAATGAGGMTTCAGGCTGCATTACCAATCAAAATCCATTAAATGGTAGACTTAATACAGCATATAAAAATACATAGGCATTCAAATGAAGTTTAACAAAAATCTAACCCATTCAGAGTAACTGAAAATCTGCTAAAGCTTTAATAGAGCTTGAATTTATTCAATCCAAGTCAGTGAAAAGCTATAAACAATGTTGTTTAGAGCAGGAATGAAAAACTTTTTTCCATTAGACAGCAGGTGCCTATTCGAATTTTCCACTCCTGTGAATATATGATTTATGGTTGGAGTGACAGATTCAAAATCTGGCCTGGAGAGTGACTGCAGTACATGAATTCCACTTTGGGGAAGTAACTTCAAATTCTAAGWACTGGCAAACTCCCCCTCCCTCAGTCTGCCTTCTGTGCATGTGTAAAATGCCCTCTAATGAGCACAGATTAGATCACAAGCTGAGCATGTCAACAGCAAAATTGTTGTGAAAAGGCAAATGTCTAAGACAGAAAAAGGAAGCAAATCTCTGCRGTGCAAAACCTTATCTTTCTTCCCTGCTCTGCACTAGTTTTAGCGCTATGCCTACTTTTAGGAGCCATAATGCACAAAAATTCATCACCAATACCAAGCAATCCAAAATAAGCTATTTAAAGAGAGCTTARGAACACTTGCACAGAAATATGCATTTCTGCAGGTATTTAATAAAAAGCTATTTTTTCACATGCATTTTTCCGTAAGCATGGGCATAAGAAGTGATAAGACAAATTCAGGCATTTTCATACACAAATATGAGCTCATTAAAAAAAAAAAAATATATATACATTTAAAACCTCTGCAGCTGCCCATAAGAATAGAAATGCCTGAGCATACAGAAAAAGACCACTACTACTATGAAACCTTGCAGTGGATAATGCTGCTGTTAAAAATACAAAAGCTGGCAAACACAAAGAATTGCTTCTGGTGKCCAAATAAGAACTTTGCATTTCAGTGCCCATTTCTGGATAAATTATATTTCTCCTGTGTAACTGTGTGGCTTTGTCTTTGAGGTATGYGAGGGCAGGGGCTGTGTAAACACAAGAGAGCACAAACCCCAGGTGTTTTTTCAATTGCTTCTGCAGCTGTGCAAGCTGCACWGAAGTGGTTGGTCAAACCTCAAATTCTGGAGCAGTTTCAACCTTATTTTCTCTAAGTTACTTTTCACCTCTTACTAGCTATTGATTTTGAGTGACCTTAGTGTCCATTTGTGAAAGAGSAATGATGCCTCTCATCCCACACCCATTTGAAATGGCTGATATCAGCAGGCTTTATACAACTGTAAAGAAGATAGATACATGGCTATGAGCTTTTATTTGTGGATTTGTGCAGCCAAYCAAGTGGCTTTTCATGGCTTCAAAACGCCCCTCTCAAAAACTCTTTGGGGCTGTTTGGCTGGAAGGACACACATGCTAAAAAGCAGAGTAATTTGTGTAGACCTTTGGGCAGTGTCAGAGTGATTAACAGTGCCTGGGTGCAGCACACAGCTGTTACTCAGAAAATGGACTTAAGCTGGTGAAGCTGACTGCACCCTGGTTTTGGGAACCCCTTAGCCACCCCTGAGATAAAAATATGGCATAAAAGACCTTTTTAATCTCAGTAGCATCATTTTTGGCCTTGCATTGCCARGCAGTATCCTCTTTCCCAGCCTTCCCTCCATTTTCCAAGCAGCTCCAAGCTGAGAGGGGCTGTTCTGCCACCCAGAACTGGCCCATCTTGCTGCTGAGGCAGCAGCAGTGCAGCCTGAGTCAAGCAGCTTCAGCAGAAGGAATCTGGGGCTTGTGGTGGTTTAACATCAGCTGGCAACTAAATACCATGCAGCTGCTGGCTCACATTCTCCCTCACTTGTGCTGGTGGGGAGGAGAATCAGAAAAGATAAATCTTATGGGGTGAGATGAGAAAAAATGCACCAGGACTCCAGGCAATGCCTCCCATATATTCTCCCCTGACACTCTGCCCATAATGGAAGGAACATATGGAAGGGATACCTCCTCTAAGTGACTCGCAGGAGCACAATGAACTAGGGTTTGGTTTATGAAGCCTTTTTAATTTTTTAACAAAATGTTACTATTCCTTGCCTTCACTGACTGTAGGACAGAGCCCTAAATCCATACAAGTTACCCTACATGGGCAGTTCTGAAAATGTGCCATTTGCTAAATCTCTCTAATAAATGGTTTATTTCCCTTGTCCCACKACACAGTTTCTGGTACAGATATGCTTTTTCTCTTAGTAGCTCAGGCCAAAAGACTTGGACAGTAAATTTGTCTCAGAAACCACTGACTTGCAATCTTCTTTGCTGAAGGTTATTTGTACCCACTGAATGCAATGTCCATRCTGCAAAATTTGACAGATGAAACCTGGTATGTTGACTTTTTAAAATGAGTTTTCTAGAAGAGGTTGAGCAAGCAGAGAGGCACTTAAATTAGCACTCCACTGAGCTAATATACTACAATTTTACTGAGGTAATTAAAGACAGAACAATCTAAGGATCACATTAAGGTCATGAGTAAAATCAAATCAATGCATCAAGAAGTTCAAGTGATGAAATCATCAACAAATCAGGATGTAAAATCTAARAACACRTACTGCAGTAAATGCTAGCTTTTTKGTTCCAATCTTCCTTTGGAAGAYGGCATTAAAAACATTYCTTCCTAGTTGGAAGCCTCAACCCCACTTTCAGCATGAAATGCACWGACCTGACTGAGGAAAAGCACAGATAGCTGGATGCTTATGTCCTACAACATGACTTCAGCATTAGTTCTGGTCTAATGTTCTTGCAAGCAGCTTTGAGCAAGCACCATGCTTTAGACACTTYTCTGCCTCCTCTCATTCCCTGACCTGATTTCAGCAAGTGTTTTGGAGGGCTATATCCTTATGGATGCACTCTTTTATAATTCTGGCCAAGCCAAGAGAAATGCCTCATTCCACTAAAGTCATCTAGACAATTGCAAGGAACATCAGTGATAAAAGAATGGCCATRTTTTAACTTCCGCTATGTTTATCTCRGAAAAWTTTCTCTCTACCTTAACAAGWGATTTCTTGTCCTAYCCTTACACCTGKCCTGCCAGACATATGACTGTGATTAAATTATGCTTTGGATAGTATCCAGGAGGAGCTCTCTTAAACACACCCCTCTATGCTGGGAGTTCTGTAACTCCCTACTCAATCTCTCCTCTCTTCTTCCCTAAAGGATCAAGATAGCTTTAGGGATACAGGCTACATTCATTTCATCTTCTTCTGATGCATGGGGATAGACTGTCCATTCTTTCCAATAAAAGTGAAGGATAATTATTTCCTTCTTCAGTACCACAACACAGGCTTTTAAACCACACACAGGAAGTTTCCAAGCAAAGGGTATGATAGTTTGAGTTACCACAGAAGTAAAAGTAAAACCYTACTAGCAATGAAAGCTTTGATTTRTTAATTTTACTCCTCGCTTACCTGTGCATCCCTGTCATGATTTTCATGACGTTGCTTCCTTTCTCAGAAGAAYTAACAAGAAGCCTTGCAACCACCACTCAGCCCTGCAGCACTGATACCCTGCACCACTGCTGACATAAAGGTACTCATTGCCTTGCACCAACTCAGGACACCCMGGAAGCCTTTCTGAAAATGAAAGGRATGGATTTTGCAGCTCTTTTCTTCTGATAAGGAAGAAAGATGGACMATAGAAGAGCACATTGATGAAAGGGGGCGTTGATCTTGCCCTGTCATTCTGCTCCCCATCTCATAACCCATGATTAATAAATGAGGTATAAAGCTGTTTGAAAGTAGTTTACAGAAGAAACAATAGATTAGGTAAGACCAGTGTGCCCTTGTGCCTCATAATGACTAGCCACAAGATACTCAGAGGAGAGTGAAGAAATACTGCTGTAGACAAGTTTGGCTAAATTTATATTCTGTAGAAATCCTCCTTTTTATCCCAAGTTATTTGTTTAACCTTGAAGTGCAAGGTCAAGTAAGTCTTCCATGATTAATTCTGCACTGCTTATAAACTTTTCATCTTTAGGACTCCAAAAACCTTCTTGTTTTCCAGCACTTTTTTTTAGTCTACAATTGCTTAAAGTCTGGTGCAGATCAGAATGTACTCCTTATTCTTAAACTAACTCACCCATTATTTGTGGTAAGCCTCTGCATCCACAGTGGAAGCCACTATCTCAGAATACTTATAAGTCTCTTAAGTCACTTTTTGAGCAGGCTGCTGTTTCCTGAATGCATTAGCACACACAGAACTGGTAGTTGACTTATATTGTCTGTCATGCAGACTTTGCTGTCTGCTACAAATATGCTGCAAATYATCAACAWTCCTGACTTCTTGATAARAAATGAGGAATTAATCTGATGAATGCCAAGTTTGGTTTGTGTCACAATGCTCTTGGTGTTATGATCCATCATATGACAGATTAAACAGAGGTAATGCTATGAATCAGATTCATTTCAGTCAGTGATCATAATGCAAATCCTTTCACTGAATAACTGTAGCCTGGGCTTTCTGTGTTTGGCTCTGCTTGTTCTGGTCATGCTTGTAGGTCCTGTTTCTGATCACAACTAGCTGTATAGCTACCAGAAAAGGAAATGCTGTACACCTCCCATTGAGTGCAGAAATAACTGTGCCTTTCAGCAAATCAAACACAGCGATACAGATATTAACCCTGCAAGTATCCAGCAGAAATATTTTTTAATCTAAGGTGGGACAGGATCATAAATAATTTACAAGGAGTTATGACTTTATATTATCTGAGTAATATATCTGGGGGGAAGGACTAGAATCAGTGGTGTGGRTTATTCCCCTCTGAGATCTGCAATAAATTTCTTCCAGAATAATCTGTTGTGAAAAAYACTCTGGTTGTCATGCTCTATACACTGGAGGCATTCTAAGTGGCCTGCCACTGACTCCCCATTGGATGATAACACTGTCCAAATTTCTCATCGTTTCACACTTTCACTCCATAGCTGTGTGCTTGTTACAGCCTGCTGCCATAAAAGTGATTTTTAATGGAAAAGATCTGACAGRAACTTTATGCTTTCTTGACAAAATTTTTATTGGGCTGAATACTGGAATATTACTGACATAGCTTTGGACAGGCAGCTATGAACTGGGGAATTGCTCTGGGAAGAGGTGTGGAGAAAGCTTTTATTACTATCCTTATATCCCTGAAATGAAATGTCCTCAGAGCAGAGGGAGGAACTTGAATGCTGCTATCAGAGAATGGTATGGTCCCCTGGGGCTTATCACCACTTGCATTATCAGGTAGAAGAGAAGTCACGTATTTTTTTCTCCAGAAGTTTAACACCCCCAAAATCACATGACCCTTTAACACCACACTATATAAATGCCTCCCAGTCTTGTAGTTGCCCCAGGTGATGCTTCCAAAGTGGGAAATGGGTAGAGACTAAGGAGTCYTGAACACATGGGCACACTCCTTGCCCTCTCCCTAATGAATGTGGGATTCAGGCCCTGTTGCACCTCTTTGCCCTCAGCCACCTGGGGTTCCAGTGCAGGGCTAAATCTCACGCTGTAACTATGCAAACTGAAGCCAAGTGTGAAGCCAGGCAGCACAAAGTGTCCAAATTACTGACAATCAAAATCTCCACATCTTTGTCCTCCCTCCCCACAGCAGCATGCCCTTGTGCACAGTTCTYTTTTCTGACAAAATTGTTTCAGAACACCAAAGATGACAGAAAGGGGGGAAAAAACCCCCCAGAAACTATCTTTTCAGCACTAGGGTTGGAGCAGTCATTGGTTAACTTGTTCAGCTGCAATGAAATGTGGTAAACAGCAGCACCTCAAGGCAAGCAAGCTTAATTGTAGTCAAGTAACAAACCTCAGAGAGTTTAACACATTCCTAATCATAGTTGGACCTTCAGAAGTTCTGACTAACTCCTGCTGACTTCTGAGAAGTAGGACATTTATTTAGTTTCACTAGGAAAAATTTAATGTTGTAGTCTAACATTCAGATGCAGCCTGAAGACGTTTAGGTCTGGATTTATGGAAGTATTTAAAGGCTTAAAGATGCAGATACAGACAGCAGCAGAATTTTGAAAAATGCCTAAGTACCACATATTATGAAAATCCTCTGAAAATCACACTAGCTAGATATCTYTATCTTGAAGCTTCTAATGCTGAAATGACCAAAGTTCATAGTCCCTCAAGACTCTCTTACAAATGCTGCTGAAAATCTGGCCTTAAGTAGCCCAAGGCTTTTAAAAAGACTTAGAGAGTTTGATTCAGACACTTGGAAGGATTTACATGGCTACAGGATATGTAGGTACTTTCCTGTCTTAAATCTGGCCCTGGGTGTACATCTTGCTCTTTTCCTGTTTTTTTTAATAGTTATGATTTTCTGTAGCTACAAGTGTCGTATGAAAATGCCAGTGCTACTTCTGCTGGCATCTGTAAGCTGCAAAAAAAGATAAACACTTAAAAGCACTTTTTGATGAAGCCAGATCGACAGTAATTGAAATTACGTGCTTAATCAAAAGTACTGYAGACTGTATAGAGGCCTCTCACTGCTCACTAAGTATACATTGACCTAGTAGAAATCAGTATGCATTGAAATAAAGATTAATTAAAATTTATAAGCAGAATTTACAACAGCCAGCTGTCCCTCAGGGGGCTACCAACTTACATGAAAAGTACCTTCAACCAGTAGAAATATTTCAGAAATTTCAGCTAAAAAATGAAGAGCATGCAGGGCCACCCCTTAATTCAGAACATGACTTTTTGGTCTAAAGACTCCTAACATATYTCCTGAGACTGGCAAAGGACTCACACTCCTTGCAACATCATWGGCTCAGTTTTGCAGGGTAAGGATGACCCATGGCCATTTGATTCCCTCCATGCAGCTCCAATAGTAAGAGGACAGTCATTTATCTACAAATTCATCTTAACACAGCTTCAAAACAAAACCAAAAAAACCCAAAAAAAACACAACCAACAAAACACCTCCCCCAAAAAACCAAAAAACCCCCACCCAACCCCACAACTATCCACATGCTAAAATCATTATTTCCCTCTTATGAGCACTAGCCCAAGCCTGTTTACCTCACRTGCTTTCCATACTGTGGGTTACAGCAACTCAGAACTGCTGGCAGGTGTAAGAGGCATTCTTTGTCAGTAGTCAAGCTACTGATACACTGTATGCAGTACCCACAGTAAACAGGGCTGTGTCACTGCATTAAAGGACGTTTAAAAGGAACTTCCCAACTGCACACTGCCCACAGAAAGAACTGAATACTTAAGGCTGGCTCCTGCTGCTCATAGKAGCACTAACAGCTGTGACAGTAACACACCATTTGCACTGTCCAGAATAAAGCCCTGGTCACTGGAACAGCATCTGGTCATACCTGAAAAGCCTTCACTCTCTGATACTCTCACAGTACACACTGGGTGTCAAGCCTCTTTGCTGTGAGTTGGTGGTGTGAGGCTTCATGGATACAAGCAGACCAGTCAGGCAGCAGCCACTTGGACACCTGTCACCAGGAGCCCAAAGTGCTGAAAGCCCCAGGCCCAGATTTATTTTCYTGACAAGCTGTGTCACAACATTGCTTCATGCTGCCAGCACTTATATGTCACAGGAAGGTCTGTCTGGAAAACAAAAATTGTATTTCATCACAAACACTGAGGCTCTGACATTTGGTTCTGTTGCACAAACAAAAGGATATGAAGAACTTTTGTGGAAAAATTCTGAGGCAACATCCAAGCAAAAAACACGCTTTTCCAGAAAAGCCAAAGCAACTTCCTGGGATACAAACAACAAAGAAAAAAAAACCAAAAAACACAGCACTACAAATGCAGCTGAAAGCAGTCCTGCTGATTGTCCACAGGCTGTTGAATCAGTCACTTTGTCCCCATCAGTGTGTAAGTATCCATTGTGTCCATGAAAAAGTAACCCAGCAAGACAGACTGCAATAAAGTTAAAAAAAAAATTCAAGTCCCTATTCCAAATTATGGTAAGTGGACCTTTATGCCTGGCAGCTGTGGGTAAGAATGCCAAACAAACTAGCTGTGCAGAGCAGCCTCTTTTCTCTTACTGGCTCTGGCCAGAKACATCATATTGGATCTGGTCTTGAAAAAATTCTGATTCTGAGTCTCATCAATCCCTTGGATTTGAGAGAGGATTTTCTCCTCTTCTAAACACCAACGGGAACCATTAAGAAATGTCACTTAATGGACTCAAAAGCAGTCAGGAAGAGAAACCAAGGCCAGCAAAAATCTCAGCAGCAATATAAAAAGCAAAAGAACAGCAATTCAAGAGAATTTATGTTTTCATTTATTATCATAGTACCTTTCTCTACTCAGAGGGAGATTGAAAATAAATGACATGCTCAAATGAGATACAGAATGGATCATGTTTTGGTGTTGKGAATACAAAATTGTGTCTGCTTTAAAGTACTCTGGAGAACTAAAGCTTCAGATGAAATTCTGTGTTCTCATTTTCACRTGAAGATCCTGCTACAATGGTTAGAGGATATGCACTTTGGAGAACAGAGAGGACAGTTCTAGGGTGATTTCCTTTAAACCAGTTAACTAACCCCCACCAATCAGCCTATTGCCAGTCTACTGGCTGAGAAATTAGGTCCATTAGAGAGTTCTGTACTGACAGGCTTAAGCTACAAAGCACCAAGCTGTAGAGCCCCTGTCCTAATTTACAGATGGATCAAAAGCTGCTTAAAAACATGGAAGCAACTACACATATCTAGACCAAACATCCTACTCAGAATCCTTCCTCTGAAAGAGCCAGTATGGATGATTAAGAACATAGATGTGGGCATTTACTGTGTTTAAGAGTTTTCTCCTAATGGCCATGTACAGTTTAAAAATCTTCTCATTAGGAGTTTACATGGGGACTACACTGCTTATTGGTTGCATATTGACACAAATTTCTCTAATGCCAACTCCACAGCATCCTGAGGCACCAAGATGCATGCAGCACAATTATAACCTGGTCTAGAGAAAGCCTCCCTCTTATTTGGTTTTGTCATTTCTCTTCCCAGCTAGTGAGATGTAGTCAAGTTAGTCTCTTCCGAAGGCATTCAGCATTGCGTGGAGCCTTTTACCACCTGGTCAGCTGGGTTAATACACTAATTGAAGTTATTTGTACATGTTTCACAGGCTAAAGTCAACTTCACCTAAATGCCAGTTTGACTGTCAAAGAGKGAAAGGGCTGGGTGGTGTGGAGGGGTGACCTCTGCAGACCTTTRGCTATGGGCCAGCTCTTTTGTGACTAAGGAAGAAGCTTGAGACAGCAGGGCACGGTGTGAAGGGGCAAAAGGTCTCACACTGATTTCCCACTGCTTTACAGCTTCTGTAGTTGTGGCGCACACTATGGAAAATGTGATCTCTCTCCTCCTCCTSTACTAGTTGGTTGAGTCACTCATTACCCTGTTTCTGCCTCAGAATAACAACCTTTGCCCTTCCATGGCTTGCAAATGCCCTGAAAGCCCTTCTGCTGTTGAACCAGGAGAGGTGATTCAAAAACAGCTGTCTAAAACAGGCTGAATCTGATGGCCCTCCAAGCCCTCTGTAAGAGCCATTTGCTGGGAAAGTTGACAGGTTTTCAGAGATAATGGTAATTAATGCAATGACAATTTGTGTGTGTGGAGCTGAGTCACTGGCTGCCCATTTTCATTTGCTGCTGCTGCTGAACAACCACCTCCTAGATTTGCTGGGTGTATTATGCTGTTGGAAGGTTTCGTACATGCCATCATGCCATGAACTCCTGGGTCAGCTTTTCACTGTGATAAGAAAAGGAGCAGCTCAGAAACAATCAACACAGGCCAACAAATTCAGTCTCTAAGTCCCCAGGAGAAATTAGTCCATACTGAGCKCTGGACTACTGTGACATGACACCTACTGAGATCCCAAAAGATAATTTTGGGGGTCTGTGCCCTTCTGCCACAACCTTTTATGTGTGAAATGCACAGAAGGATTAACAATCCCTAAAACACCAACCATTATCAAMCAAAAACTATAGATTGCTTGACTTGTGTACAATAACCCTTAAAATCATGCTTAAAGTGGTTGATACCTAAGAGACACTGTGCTCCTTAAATCCCTGAAGTTTCCAGGGCAAGTCTTGCCCCAGTACATTTGAAATACTACTRAGATTTTAACTTAATCTTCCCAGATAACTTCATACACTTCCTCTCTCCAACTCTCCTCCACACTCCTCATCCAAAAAAATTTCTTTAAAAGTTTATTTTTCTTAATACAAATGACTACTCTTTAAACACATCACAGTTTTAAGTGCACAGCCTCACTGAGTGCTCTAAATAGATGCAGATGGAAAGAGCAGAGCAGCAAGTKGGGGAGATAGGCTTGCAGTAGGCTGGCAACCCCACGCACCTGAGCCATACAGAATTTACTTTGGAATTAAGAACTGGTTACTCTACCATGACACACAGCCAACTGTGACCACTGTCAGGACAGAYGGATACAGGAAAATGTACCTATCCTCAGGACTGAGGAGAAAACTGTTATTCAGAATTGCTTTATTAATAAACCCAAAACACCCAGGAAGAGTCAATGGTCTTTTTATTCCTATTCAAAATTTGGGTTCTATTTTGCAGGAGAAAGAAGCAGAAAACAGAGTGTGACAGCACAAATTAACTTTCACCTATTCCACATTGCAGCAAATGTTACTTTCCTCAACTTCCATTTCAGAAGGCACCCACAGGACCAACTGAGCTCACTGCCTCATTGTGACCCTGAGATGCTGTGGCTGATTTAACAAAATGAAAATGATGTGTGCAGCAGATCAATAGCAGAACCACGAGCCCAGACCACTGCCTCCCAATCCTAGCAAAAAAACCACTGGCATTCTCACTGGCTTTTCCTCCTTGTTCTTGCAGAGTTGTAAAGTCCCTGCACTGATTCACATCCATCTGTATTTAGGTGTTTTTTGCCAGTGACAACTGGTTTTTGTTCCAAACCACAATGCTTTGCACTGAAGAAGGTATGTCTGGAGTTTTTAKATGATAAATCAAATCCACCCTTGTACCTCTAACCAGGTAAAACTGACTGGGAATCAAACCTGGTATTTTCATATGCTTGATGTGCTTGTTTTTATGAAGCCCAYGCAGACATACATGGTAAATGACAAAGAGAAACAATTTTCCCCCTGCCTTCTGCCAGGTAAGCAAGATTTCCCTCCTCTTTAGTAAACGAGTTGTTGTATGATCAGCATGGGAAATGCATAGACAAGTTTTATAGYTTTGGTGATTTACTTCCAAATCTTTTCTTATTACATTAGAGTATTCACTGAAAGATAGAATGGTTAATATTTGTGTTTGATATGCTTGCTTTGTCTGAATTAAAGAACAGGGCTGATTACAATTTCAAACTCTGGAAGTGAAACTTCACACTCCTGTAAATACATCTCCAGTTGTTATGAAAATATGTATGTTTCACAGCATGCACAAAATAACCAGATGCTCTGTAGCAAAAAACCAGACAGGTCATAACTGAGAACACAGTCCAAAGTAAGACTGAATTACTAATATAGTTAAATATACTTGTCCATTGTATTAAAGCTTACTAAACTCAGATGTGCATGAGCAATTCTTGATATTAGAGTAATTTTAGAAGTATTCTAAATGAAGTTGTTTAAGGGAGCGAGGCAAGTCACTGTCTTGATCAGCTGGAAATAGTAGCCTGTGCTGCCATTCCACTGGATAGAAATCTAAAAGCAGTAGATGCTACAGGACACATCCTACCCTCTGCTGTCCAGAAGAAAAGGTCTACCTCATGCCCCTGTCTTGTCACAACACCCCTGGCAGATGTCAAAAGAAATCTCATCCCCATCCTCGGGCTCTGACCCTGCAATGAACTTTCCTTACCTGTACCCAGTCCTCCATCACCAGATGCTGGCTGGGAATGAGATTTTAATGAGGTCTGAGCCCCTCTGTATGACAAACTGTCTTTCAAACTGTTACATGATAAATGCCATTGTCAGTGCTCTGGATTAGATTCCTTAAATTACATGACAAAAGCAGGCAGCATAAAAGGAAGATGGTMATATCTGTCAATATGTGTGTACAATTGATTCAATCCTGCTGCTTTTTAARATTTCTTGTTCTGATGAGAGGGACAGGAACCTGAAACTATAAACATCTGTTTGTCTTGCATGACTACAGACAYGGGGGAAAAAACCCAAGAGATATCAAAACAAAATCATATTTGGGTGGCTGGATAATGTACTTTAAAAGGCTCTGTTTTAAATCCTTTTGTTTCAGGGATGACATCCATTGTTCAGCCTATAATTAAACTGGAATTGCACCTCCTGCTCCCCTGACTATTCACTCACCAACATTTGCCATGGTTGCATTCACATTCATTTTCTACTCCCTCTCTCTATGGATACTTCTGGCAAGTGAATTTCCTGACAAGGATATTATGGAAGCAAGTTTTAATTTAACATCAGAGAAACACAGACAGAAAGTGTATTTTAAACTCATAAACACTAACAATGCAGAGCAGAATCTTGCTTTAAAAGAACCACTCTCATTGTACTCTGGACTCAGTAAAGTGCTGAGGAACATACCTGTAAGCATTTTACTAAGTCCCTTTGAATTCTCTGCTTTARTCTTTTCCTGAACTGGAACCTCCACCTGGGGAGAGAAACAATACTTTGCTCTAAGTGATGTGCCTAATAAAAATGAATCAGCACAGCTTGCATTTTGATTGCCAATTACTTGCAATCAACTGCTTAGAAAAACTCACGGATCAAGGAAATGCTTAGAAATATGCATTAAAAGTATTTATGAGCAATTTCAAGTTCATACCAAAAAGAATATCTATAAATAAGTTYAATTGTATATAGGAAAGAAAATGTAAAATTGTTGCCAAATCGGCCATGAGGTGAGAATTCAGATACTTTATTAGTTTCTATTCCATCAGTGATTTACTTAGCTCTTACTCTAAGGCTATACAAACTAAAAACTCACCTTGCTGTTTGAATCTCTAACACTGCAATTAATACCACTGGCTAGTTTTGGAATACGTTACAATAAAATGTTTTATTTGAATGCATCTATATTCACCATCAAAAAACTTCATTAAGTCTCAGTTACAACTCCTACTCAGAATTGAAGTTAGGCAGAATGTATCGTAAATACTGAAGGAAAAATTAAGCCTATAAAAAGCATGGCAAGTAATAGAAGGAGAAGCAAGATAAATATTCAAAGCCATTTCCATTTCATGCACACTTCTGAATAACTATGAGAGTGGAAAGTACCAAAAATGCTAAAACAGCTATTAAAAAATAACTCTGACCCTTAAATCTGGCCCTCAATCAAGCTGAAAGAACACGCTTACTCAGCATCTTTGTTATGAGAGGATATTTAAAAGGTTCAAAGACAGAAACATTCAAGTTCCAGTGAAAGATGAGAAGCTTTGCAAACCTAAATCTCATTTTGGTCCTAAAAATCTTCCCCTGCTTCTTSAGAAGCTGGATAAAAGATTAAACACAAATTAAAAGTTAAACTGCCCAGTTGTTCAAGACACTTCTTTTTCAAAAAGCRTTTTTTAAAGAAATTAAAGCTTTTAAGGGAAAATTTCCTATTTCATCAAAATTGTTTCAATTCTTTGGATGAARGATAAATGGCAATGGAACATCTTCATGGCCTTTCTAAAGTATGAAAAATAGGGGCCTTTTCTTTCAAGGAAAACGAGTACCACTCTGTTCAGGGATGCTGGATGATCTATTAAAAACCCTGTCTTAACAAACAGCTGCTAGAAGTGTGTTTAGGTCAGTGGTCTTTCCATGTGAAAGTCACCCCATCAGCCTAACAGGCAGCCTGGGCTTCCCATCTGCTGTTGCTGATTGAGCAACACTTGCAAAACCACCTCACTTGCATCCAGCTGCAAAAATTTTAGCTGACCTTGAGGGCATCTCTCCTTTCTCTCAAAGTTMCTAACAGAGATCAGCCCACCACCTGCTCACCACTAATGGACAGAGAGGAATGATGTGGTAAATGTAGATATGGGAGCCGTGTCACTGCTTTGGAAGGGATTTATCCAAGGGATGCATATGAGGGGCTGTGTTCAGGTGTCTCYAGTTCAATCACAGAGGKGAGCAGAAAGACCAACAAAAAAGTTTTATTGCTGACTCTTGATCTTGCYRCTGTCTGYTAAATGCAGCAGGTCATAGCACATKACAGTTTCTTGTCATGCCAAAACCATGGTCAAATTCAAGGCATATTTTACCACAAAAGTCTAAAAGACTTTCACTGCTGCTCCAAGTGACTTTCTAATTGTTGTCTTRCAGTTTGGCACCATTTACTCTTCTATTATTTCGTTCCTAAGAGTAAAATATCATTTGGATTAAGTAGGTGACAAAAATGTTAACTTATTTTAAGGAAGAGAATGAAATTAGGAAGAAGGCAGATTGGATAATGGCCATATTATTCATGGGAGCACATACCTAATTTATATAGTGTTGCTAGTATGCCATCTAAATTTGCTGTAACTCCAATTAAGCCCATTTAAGTAATGAAAAGAACTGCTCTGCTGTGTCTGGCTATTAATTTCATGGTATGCTTTGCATATTGGAGAGTAAAACCATATTCCTAACTGGTATGGTCATTTTACAACAATTACTAGCAAAACTTTCCAAGGTGCAAAAGTCCTTCCAAACAATATTATTTCTAGATCCTATGATCAGATGTCCAAGTACTGGACAGAAGCTTTGGACAAAAATAYCACAGATAAATTAAATCTGCATGAAAATATTTAGCTGTCTGTCTGGAGRAGCTSGAATTTTTAGCCACATTAAYTAGCCCCCAAGACACAGAATTTTYTGCAAAAAATCAAGTCTGYAAGTGYCCCTATATTGGAAATCCATAAAATYAGGTAACAGCTTTGAAAAACTTGGGCATTTGAAAYCCTTTAGAAAATACAGAATAAGTAGAAAAAGTAAAAAGTTTTTCTAACAGGATTTKAAATGAGGTTAAACAATCTCAGTTCAAGACAACAAATACCAGTCATACTAGGAACCAGTTTTGGAGAAGGGGTAACCTGTGTGGTTTTGAAAGACAGCATAAGGAGAGTAAAAAAATAATTAACTGATATATTAAACCAAAGTTGGTTTCTGCATTTTCACCAGCTGAAAGAAGGCAACTCCCACACTTATCACCATGATGAAGTGGCATAAGCCTGTACAAGATGGGGCCCAATCTCAACAAGGACACAGGACTGAAAAAAAGAACTGCAGGAGTGATATGGACCTTTGCAAGTAACTCTCCATGAAGCTAATGAACCACATAGGAGCTCAAGCAGCTGTAATTCGTATTAGTAGTATTCACACACACCAGCATTTGCAACTCTGTTTTCAATCCATTAGTTCTTTGYWAAGTCTTATGCAATTAMTTCTCTTACTTTCTCAGCTTCTTATCCCTAGAACCACCTTTAGCAGCAGRCCATTCCTCCTCTTCCAAGCCACCAACAGATAAAGTAAACCCATTGAGTACAGTCAACAATAGCAYTTTGGAAAGCTTGAAGCTTTCTCTACTAAATATATCACTACAGTAAATGTTACATCCAGCAAGYAGGGGAAGAGAAGCTAAAGATAGGATTGATGCAGTGGGAGATAGTTATGCAAAGAGTTGGCATCTTACCACCTGCATGTCTTGTCCATTTGACTCTGCTTAGACAGCCCRAGTCCTTCCAGGAGGATCACAGGACAGGGAGGTGATTTGAGGGTCARTGCTGACACACTGCTTGCCCTTGCATTCCTCAGGGAAATGAAATCATCAGAACCAGGCATAGACATTCCTCATTGCTTAAGACTTGATATTCCTAGGTCAGTACTTTTCCTTGGTGGTAGAGCAATTTCCAGACACTGAAATTATTTARCTGCAAGTAAGAGGAACTTTCTTTGAGTTTTGGTGGCTCAGAAAATGCCCTTGGTGTTTCACATTTTGTTATCAAAAAGAAATTAGGTGGGCCAAAGAAGGAGGGAAAAAAYCCCCCAGCATACCATATCATATTAGAAAAGACTGTAAATGTCCACATCTACATAAGGAAATTGGGGAGCAAATAGAAATATGTATCATATTTTTCTCAGTCTTCTAGTGCATAGAAAGGCTCAGATTGTCAGGTCAGCTTTCAGTCTTACCCACTGTCCTCAGAAAAGTGTGTCCTCACACAAGGCACAGATATGCTTCTGGCTTCCTGATTAGGATCCCTTTCCTGCACCTCAAACCCTCCCTGTCATAAATCATTTAGCTTCATTTTTCTCTTGTGCCCTTCAATTAATGCTTGTGTATGCATGACATTCTCTTACTACTTAGGTAAAGAATCATGAAAAAGGAGCTTTTAAAAATCAGAGCCAGTCTTCTCAGCATGATCTTCTACTGGCCAAGTCCCACAGCCTTCAGTTTGTTTTTATTAGAGCAAGAGCCACCTCCAAAGTATTTCAGTTTAGCTGTGCCTGGAGGGGGATTGCTCCAGCCCTCCTTTCAGACATGTTGGCAGGCAGAAACAGGCAGCAACATCAGGCATGGCCCTCTCTAAAGGGAGATTCACAGAAAAAAATCCAGCTCCTTCTCCACCATGTTCCTCACGCTGTCCACATTGAGGCTGCCAGGCCACAGGACAGAGACATCTCAGGCTTGGCTTTTTTCACAATGAATCTTCACTTTTTTATCTAGAGGGGCTTGACAGAATAATAATTCTTATGAAAACAAGAGGACAGCAGAGCCAGCTCAGAAGAGGATGGGAGAACAAATACAGATCCAGCCCATGAAGAATCTGATCATCTTAGAATAAGGTCACATGCCCAAATCTCCCAGTTTCTGAGTGTGTAGCTGGGACACGGCAGCTAAGAAGGATGATCACAGCCAATAAATGAGTGTAAGATCAAAAATACCTGAAATTTTAATGTCCAGTGCCACAACCACGTGCCAAGAATTTAAACCCCACTTCTTGTCCACCTAAGATATTTAACCCCTGCTGCTCCTTTAACTAGGCTCTGGGCTTGCCAGCAGCATGACAGTGACTGAGATACTTCCATCATCAGCTCTGGGCTAAGTCACTSTTAGCAAAAGTGCCAGAGCAGGACAGATGAAAACACAAGCTGAAAAATGTGGTGTTGCAGTCAAGTGGCTGCTGCAATTGCAGCTGCCAGAGCAAACAGGTTTAAAACAGCACTGTCTCAATCATAGGGCCATTAAGTGCCTTACTTTGTGCACACAGGCATCAAAACTGCAGTGGGTACCTTAAARAACGAATTAACAAAATTCTGCCCATATTGCCATGCCTCTGTGCATCTCCAGTCATTCCCCAAATATTGCTAGCCAAGAAAAATGAAAGGTAGGGATGACTAAAACATGGAAGGGAAAAAAATCCTGGTTATATATTAAATACTGATTAAAACTCACACTCTAGTAGAACAGGAGTGAAAGTTAAGGTCACTCAAGYTGTTAAGAAATGTGATTATCTCTCATTTGTGCCAAGAAAACTTTAAACTAAGCAACACTACTTTGTAGAGTATTAAAGAGAGGTCGAGAATAGGATACACATGTTCATCAYAAGATGAATGGATTATAAATAGACTTTTAAGATGGCAATAAAATCATTCATTACACTTTTAAAATGCAAAGATGGAGTGAGAAAAAGCAACCAGTGTAATAATTGCTATGAATATCCACAGCTGGCAAGCAGCTGGATTTCAAATGGGCTTTCTTTCCCAAATGCCAAGAGCACTTAATTCATTACTGTGACTGCCTTTGTGAATTATAACTTCTGCAAACACTGTCTATTAGGGTGATATACACGGCCCCCTGCACATTCTGTGTGCAGCACACTCTATTAATCTGTGGAACAGCAAAACAGAGGGGATGGCTGTGACCTACATCATCAGAGCCATCTCTACAAGCACAACATTGACAAAACATTGCATCACAGATAAGCCCACTTCTGGAACAGTTCTTCTAGAAACAGAAGTTGTTTGAAACAAAAGGTGACCTCTAGTAAAATTAAAACYCTGCACCCACACTTTGGGAAAAAAAAAATTTCACATTTGTGAAGGCTGTGACTCTTCTGTGTACAACAATCAAACGCACAAACCCAAATTCCCACTTGAGCAAAGAGAACAGGGTTAACTCAAACCAGCAAAGCCTCAGTGATTTACAGTGATGTTYTCTCTCCTTGCATTAAATGTCTTTCTACACTTATGCTATCAGTATTAATCAGTGTCTGTAAATGTGAGTGGTACCCAAAATGCATCATCTTCCTTTCTGAATAGCACAAAATGAGCTCCGTGCATCTGCTGGCAAAGGTCAAYGTTGCAGCAGCAGGTACAATATCCCCAGGAGCTGAGTTCCACTGAGTGTTCTGGATAAGCAACAGAACAGATTGCTTTGGGCATCKCCAGACCTAAGGGGTCTTCAGAGTCATCCGCCACAAATAACATCACAAAAGTGCTGCTGTGGCTGCGGTGCTCTCGGAGTACGGGAACATGATAAAGTTTGCAATTACAGATCCCACGATCTATGTCCATACTTTCCAATAAAGCTCCCCTATTCTTTTTCTGCTGTGAAGGATAATAGATTAAGCTGGCCCTGCACTGCATCAGTGCAAAGATTAGAGGAACTCTTGCCRTCCCTTCCAGCCCTAATTTCTGTGAACCTCTGACTTTGAAACCACAACACAGAACACAGCTTTAACATTCCAAGATTAGGAGTGTTTAATAAGGTGTAGGATTCAGAGGTTCTAAGGAAAAAGCAGCACAGATCAAAGAATTACACTCTCCTACTACTCCAGGTCCCTGTGAGMTGATGCAGGAAAGTTCCTGTGGCTGCTGAGATGATAACTGAAGGSCAGGGCAGGCACAGGCAGTGCCTGTATTATTTAATCAGCCACAGCAGGGCTTGGGCATCTGTGTTCCACTGCTAACACCAGTTGAGAGCAGCAGCTGCCTGAAAAGCCCTATTTAAAAATAGAGCATGTGGACACAYTTGTAGTGTAGCAGCATAGTATGTTCAGGAAAGATGCTATCTTTGAGGAATAAAAAGTCCCCAAAATAAAAAAGAGTAAAGTGAGTGAGGCATCATCTGAAACCAGAGTCTGAGTTCACATTTATTCAAGACACCAAAAAATCCTTTTTTTTTTTTTTTTTTGATTGCTACAAGTTTCCTAAACCAAGTAAGCTGGAATTTATCAGTGGAACCTCCTAACTAGTTTAACAGTCCACCTGGCTAAAACAATACTAATTTATCATCATTATACTCAACTGGCAATCCTTGACCCAAATCTACTGAGTGAAMTTACTGTCATTTCAATAAAGAATTGCAACCCTGAAGGTACTGAGCACACAGAAACACACTCAGAAGCAGACAGTGTACTCTTCATTGTAGAAACTGAAGAGCCTTGCAGCATTGCCTGTTACTGCCTGTGGTACTTACATGTTCATTAGCACTGTTCGAGGGCACCCTGTGGTCTTTTTCTTTTTTCTTTTCCTTACAGGACTGTTGCTCATCTCCCCACGCTGCTGAGGAAAGAATTACAACACAGGCAGGCTGACTTGCTCACATTCATGTGAGAGCACTGCCTGATCATGAAGCTAAACCTACAACTCCAAACTGCAGACAAGCCTGCTAATGCTGACTGGCTTCCTTCCTTGGTAACATTGTCATGTACAACTTTGTCACTGAGCTGGTGTGGAGATGGGAAGTGCTGCAGTGTTTACATAAACCTTGGGCTATCACAGTTTCCCTGTCTGGCCATCAATCCATTCTCCTGGATAAGAAATGGTTTAATACCTGTTCTGCAGCAGAGATAAAAGCTCCCAAATAATCAGAATGGAAATGCTTTTGTCAACACAAGAACTACTCTGAGCTACCCAGAGAAGAAGGAAACACTTCCTGCAGAATACAAGACTCAAGGACTGAGCATTGAAAATAAAACAGGAAAGACAAGTGAATTTAAATTTGTTTGCATCTCAGAACTAAGACAGGCAACAGGTTCCAAGACAGCGTGAGCCATTGAAGCCAGTTGGAGAGCACTAACACCATACTGTTATAGTCACTTCTGGATGCACTGCTTTCCCTCAAGGTTAACTTGGATGTGGCTCACACTCTTCCCAAGCCATCTTCCCCACAATGWACTCTCAGTCTCACAGGATTCAGACTTCCTGAGGCAGAGGTGCATATATTAGCCCCATAAATTTCTCCAGTTGTTTCTTTTAAAATCACATGAACTTTCAGCATTTACATTTCAAGACAGTCCCATGGGAACTTGGGTAAGACAGTCCATATGATATATGAGAATCATGGCAAGGGAAAGGAGTTTTATTTTTATGTAACCTAATTTGTAGTCTCCATGTTGCAAACCAAGCCTTAAAGATGTTACCACAAAGACTAATTCATAAGCTTAAAAAAAMCTCATATATTCTCTATGGTAAAATATTATCCTTATCTGATTTTTAATTTTTTTTTTTTAAGTTTTAAACCCAATTACTCCAATTTTCCAGTTTATAGCATTATACCAGGCAGAGCGCCTTTGTTCCTAATACTGCTTTCCTTAACTCTGCTTGCCCAGGTTTATACCCTGTGGCATGTGGTAGTAAGAATGGAGAAAGCAATTCAAAGCTGAAAACACATCAAAAGCCATATACAGCCACAGGATGGACAGAAACCAACAGAGTCCAACAAATTGTATTTCTACTGTCAGAATTTTCTTCCATCTTCACTTTATTTGGAAATCTTACTGAAACCTAAGTATGAAATACAGTCTGCAGCTCTGTAAGACAGATCTGTATTTCACAACACCTTTTTTTCCTATTAGGTAGTAAGTTCTTTGTAATCTACATAATTTCTACAGCATTCCTTTTTTTTAGCCTCAAAAGCTGACCTTACAAGTGACAAAAAAACCTGCTCCAGCACTTAAAAGACACAAACTTASGTATTTTCTCTTCATTAATTTGGCATCAAAACAGTTCCCTCTGCTTACATACAACAAGCAGAAATCTAGAAGAAAAAAAACATATAATTTTTATGTTTCTTCTATATCCTTTTCACAGCTGAATTTCTTTGGGGCTAGGAAATCTAAGAGCCAAGCAAATCGATGTTATGACACAGACCTTGCAACAAAAGACACTTTGAACTTACCCTTCAGGCTCAGACACCTTTTTTAATTTCCCTGCTGAAGAAAACTCAAGACTGACCATGCCTGTGTTAGAAAAGACACACTGTGATCTTCTGATGTACTTTAAGCTGACAGTGCACAAGGATGCAGCAATGTGTGAGGTACAGGTAAGCACTGAGACAGCTGTCTGGCTGCTTACTTAGGTTTGGGTTTTATTTTGAAGAGAAAAAATGCTCCATGAGGACAATTTTAATCTCAGGGCCTTGCAACCAAGTTAGGGGTGTGTGAGCTTTTCTCTGKTTGTTTTTTCACTTGTTTCTTGTTTCTTTAAGGAAAACAAGCTCATTAGAACAGCTGATGGAAATTAGCAGCATGGCAAGTTCACAGTGGAAAGTGCAAGTCAGTAAAGCAAATTCAGCCTGACAAGGGAATCAACAAATGATAACAGGGAAAAGAATTTTCTCAGCTACAAGAAGAAATGCAATGTTACGTCTGGAACATTGGTAGTACAGCTATTTTGCTGATTAATGAGACAGATGAAGTTTAGTGAAGCTTTTGCTAGGCTGAAAATTTTGATTCCTTGCTTTCCTGCTGATTCACTACCCATAAACACCATCCTCTGCATGGAACCTAAACWGTCAAAATGCCATGGAGATGGTTGATTTATTTGGATGAGCCTCAAACAAGGGAACTCTGGCTGGCTGGAGACTGACCATGGTCTTTCTAGAAACCATTATTCATTCTGTTCGTTTAGAAAGAACAAAAATGCCCTAAATMAACACCCTGTATGTAAAATTCTGCTTATGGATAAGCTGTGAKTGAGAGGTATTACACCTATTGCTTAATACAGCATTGGAGAATGTTAATGTATAGGACTTGGGAAGGAACATGCCCAGAATGCAGAGAGAAGCACATGACTGTCCAGAACACCTAAGCATAAATTTAAGGGCACTACAGGACTGCATAGATTATGGAGGCTCTCTAACCTGAGCCTCCCACTAATAGATGATTCTATGCCAGGGGGAAGGGGGACACACTATGAACACTGCCAAACATTCCACACCTAAACCAGTGTGTTTAGAAATTTAGACTACCTGAGCTTCCTACACAGTCAATGAAGAGAGATTTCTGCAAAAAACAAAAAAGAGTGTTTGCCAAAGTTCTCTTTACAGCTAATGGAGAAAAATGAACCTAAATTTGTGCACAAGAACACTAAACTAGTTGCATTAAACCAAGAGGTATGAATYTCCCTCTGCAGTACAACACACAAGCAACTGTTTCAGCATACACATCTGGGAAGACAAGAAATGAGCTCAAATATTTCCAAACAGCAGGACAGAATATGGTCCAAGGTAAGCATATCAAAATATAGTGGTGTCAGGACTTCCAACTCTTGCCTACCTTTTCACTGGGTAATATCCCCTTTCTACCTTTCTAGGTGGGATGGCGAAAAAGTACAGCTTGGCTCATTTCCAGCTGAAGCACCCAATTCTTTTCTCTGTGCCAGTGTTCAGCTCCAAGGTCTGGTGTACAATAAGTAATTGCTAGTCAGGGTTGTACTTCCAGGGAAAAGTCCATAGTACCTCCAAGAAAGCTAAACAGAGTGAAATAATCTGCACATCCTTTAAGATTTATGAGGATTGCCTCTAACACATGGTGTGAAGATAAAAGTAGAGATGACTACAGAGAAAACATTTGTCTTCTCTGTTGCAATTCTGAATATTAAATATGGATAGCTGAGCTCAGCTTTTATTTAGCAACCTGCAGGACATCTGCCTAGTGATKTTTAGCATATTTAACCTTCCTTAATATTGCAGATTTGGAAAGGCAAATCATGTCATCACTGTGCTCAACTACATTCATGTGCTCTCAGAATCAGGTTTGGGCTATCTTCAGCACAAACTCAGCTGCTCTGCTGCTGTATCAGTTACATATCATCAACTCACACTTTCAAATGTCTTTAGGTTGAGACTTCAATCCTCAGCGTGGACACAGTGGTACCCAAATGGGGCATGTAGCTCCTCATTTTAAGGGACATTAATCACCAAATGAAAACAGAAGTGGTTCCCGAACTCAAAAGACAGTCCATAATTTGTTGAGCCATTGTTCTCACAGGTGCATAAATCAATTTAAAATCACTTTTAAAGGAGAAAGGTTAAATTTAAACTTTTAGTCCTCATAAGACTCCTTGAAAGAGATAAGTAATAACATCTAGCAAGTCACACCAGAGCACCAAGGTGTTCAAGTCACTCTGAGGAACACTAAGGAAGCTGCAGAGCAGATAAGAACATCGAGTTCCCAGCCACATCAATCAGCCATTTTGTAGGACCCAAATAGAGCATAGAACCAAGTCCCCCAAGTCAACAAGCAAAACAAGAGGAAATAAAACTCAGGAGGTTAAAAAAAGAAGAGAAAAATGCCACCTTACACTTTCTCTTAGTTCCCATTTGAAGCCAGTTTTGCAATATGGGGACTGAAATTACATAGAAACATTAGGCAGACCTTGGATTTCACAAAGAAGGAAATTAAGGGAACGATTGGTTTGGAAAAGGTGCATTGCACTGAGGAAGTCTCAGCAATTATCAGAATTTCACTAATGGCAGATATGTGATCTCCTCCCATCCGTTTTCTTTTCTGYTTTTTGTCTTCCTCTGTTCATTCGTTATTAGCTTTTTTTCCCCTCCAAGACTGAGTTTGGTTTGTTTCAAAATAAACAAAGCAATTTGCACTAGGGTGCCCTTTTTCCTTGCAGACTACAGACCCTAYCTTAATAAACTGATTATCTATTCATATTAATGAGACTGTTTCATCTGCCTGTAATCGGTGCACTATGGGCCATGGCCCATTCCTAATGCCACCTACACTGAATTAATAAAGCAGATATCCCCAGCTTTCAAAGTAAGAACTCCAAAGGTGAGAAAGTAAAAGCATGATTTTGCTAATGTAATCAGGAAACTGCAGTGGAAACAAGGGAAACACAAATTATGTAAATCAGTAACTGTTTACTCTGCATTATTAAACGAGAAACTGCAGACTGTAGAGGTTTCTGGAATCAGCTGGAGTGTTACTCAACTGAATAGAAGCAGAACAAAGTCCCAGCAGCTTAAGAAGCTGTKTTTTAGGAATCAAAAGAGAATTTCAGAATCAAAGGAGAGGAAAATCCTTCCCGCAGTTGGTTTACCTTCTTTTTTTCTGCTTAAAAATAATATGAACAAACAGCCCAAATTGATAATGACTGACACATGAAATCTAAAAAACAAAACAAAAACAGGAACACTCTAAACTGCCTGTGTTGCTGATGAGTTGAATAGGGGCATTTCAACAGATGAAATCACTCACCAGAACAGAGGGTTGCTGAAGATCAGAAATACCTGAAAAACCCTAATATAATTCCACATCATAAATAAAAATGAGACTATTTTTTGCAAAGAACTTGAGCATGAAGAATTGTTGCYATATATGAAAGAAAATCTTGTCTCCTTATCAGGAGTTAAAAGTTTACTTGCAAAAGGCAAGTAAGCTTTTAAGATATTCGTTTCAATTTGCCAGTTTAATCAAGAAATCAACATTTGTCTTATTTTTGGTAACCACTTAAACTTTAAACATTGCACTTTCCCAGATGTTAGCGAGGTAGCCAAAATGYACCTCAATTTTTAAGGAAGCAAGGTGAAGTACAGCAGTACACAGTACTCTGTGATTCAGCACCACATTTGCAGAGACTTCTTTCCTCAGATGAATCTTTCTTCACTGCTTTCTTGATGCCTGCAGGGTGCTTCTTCCAACAATCTGCTGGCATTCTTTACTCCTCAAAAGATATTCATCCAAACACAAAGTCTTCAGCTTTCAGCAATCCATACAAAGGGACCCACAATATTCTCTGAGCATCACCTGGGTGACCAGCAGCCTGTGACCTTTGGTTCATGTGCTGGCATTTTGGGGTGTGGTCTCTTCTTTYCTTCATGGTGCTTTGCCTGGAAGCCACTGAAGCCATTTCAATCTCCTAGGGAGGGAGATCTGGGATACCTAATACCAATTCTCAAGCATGGGCTTTACTGCCAGACAGAAACACACCCTCTTGGTTTCAGAAACCTGCTAGATTTCCTTCCCTGTGCACTCTTGCTTGCATGCTCAAGGTTAAACACCTTGCAAAGTGTGTGGTTGCTCAGAAAAGCAGATATTTTTATTTGACCTTTCCTCTTTTGTAGCATTTTCTGTTGTCCGGATTACACACGCGTGTTTGAATCAGGGAAGATCCACAGAAATAGAGGTTTCTGGCAGGGCTCACACATTTTCCTATTGTTTTATAGTGATACATGGGTTTTGGCAGGGCCAGGAGGTACTTGAACTTTTTCAAATGTCATGTCTACAGGCACCATATTTGAGAATATGATTTGTGTACAAGTGTCCTAATAGGAGTCCACAGTGCGGGAAGCTTCTGTCATTCTGTCCTCTCTCTTCACATCTGCCAACTCTTCAAATGAATTCAGAAAATACAAATACCTACATTGCACACAAAAATCCATTACAGCCTCCTCCTGCCTGTGAGAGTGTGGTAAACTTAGCAGAATTCAATTAAATTTTATAGGGCACTTTACCAGGAGGGCAATTTTGATGTAATCATAGACAAAATCAGATAAGAAGTTTGTCGTAATGGCATTCAAAGTATGCAGAGACAACACAGCTAAAGGAGGATCTTTGCTGTGCATTCCAGATCTAAAATACTTTTCAAGCTACTCCTGAAGGCCTTTTTGTTTTGACCTATTACCCACACAAAGCCAATCTTGACAGCAAGAGGAAATATTCTACCCAGACTCTGGCATTTCAGATGCTTTGCCATAAACAAAAAGAAATAAAAGACAGAATTTCATTTTAGATTTTCCCCTAAGAKTCTCTGAATGAACATCATGATTCTGATGTTAAAGATTTTAGAGTACTTTAATTGAAATATAACAATTCCCCATCATTTGTGCTAAATCTCACTAAAAATATAAGGCTCCCCTTTGTCCTCTCTRCTACCTCGTGGATTCTGGCTTCCTACAGTCACTGCCAGAGGAGATAAGAAGTATCCCTGGACATTTTTTTCCTCTGCATCAACATGTAAAAAACTATTCAGGTCTTTTCAGGGACTTCTGCAGATTCAGGGATAGCAAGATCATAGCCACATACAAATGATATACACAATTAAACATGACCTTCAATGACAGGCGAAAACACTGCAGTGATTCACTGATTATTTTCAAAAGCACAAGGTCAGAGGTAGATGGGATTTTTTTCCCCAAAAACACAAGGGCAAAACACACAGATTTCAAAGAATGCCAGTTGCTATTGATGTTGCATCCCCTGGTAATCTTGCCTCACCACATGAGTGTTKGGGACTGAAGGTCCAAGGATAAAAGACCCACATGCATAGAAAGATGTAAGACCTAGGCACCTGCAGAATGATTTCCCACATGATTTTTACCTATGCTTTAACTTGATTCCAGCTTCCCAGTGTGACATAAATGTTGCCAAGGTCCCCTGCTCAAGGAAGAGATCAAACACATGCCTGTTATGGCAGAGAGAAGATAGCTCTGGAGAAACCCTGAGTACCCCAAACAAGCAAGAAGAGCACTGTGAGCTCATGTTCCCCAGTCTGTGTGCTGTTGGCTATGAGAGCTCTTGGCCAGTTTACCTATCTGTTATAKCAGCATAGCAGAGTTCAAATTTTTCTAGAAACCTTTAAGCAATTCAATTATCTTTTGGGGARGACAACATAGGGACTAGGAAGACAGATTTTTTTTTTCCATAAAATCTCGAAGTGGTTTAGGGTGGAAAGAGACCTTTAAAGGTCATTTAGTCCAACCCACCCACAGTAAGCAAGGATGTTTTCAACCAGATCAGTTTCTTCAGAGACCTCTCCAGCCCAACCTCAAATGCTTCCAGGGATGAGGCATCTACAATCTCTCTGAGCAACCTGTTCCTGTGTTTTACAACACACATCATAAAAAAAAGTTATTTCCTTATATCTAATCTAAATCTACCTTCTTCTAGTCCACAATATTATCCCATCTCTTATTGCAACAGGCCTTACTAAAAAAAAGTTTGTCTCCATTTTTCTTACAAGTTCTCTTTAGGTACTGGAATGCTGCTGTGAGGTGTCCCCAGAGCCTTCTCTTCTCCAGGCCAAACAACCTCAACCCCCAGCCTGTATGCAGAGGAGAGGAGCTCCAGCCCTCTGACCAATTTTGCGGCCCTACTCCAAGAAGTCCCATCTTTCTTGTACTGACTACCCCAGAGTCAGAAGCAGCACTCCAGGTAGGGTAGAGGGGCAGAACCCCCTTCCTCACCCTGCTGGCCATGCTGCTTTTGATGCAACCCAGGATATGACATCCACTGAAGAGTATACCCATCAAATCTCTCCAGTTTAGAGAGAAGGTTGGTAAGATTATATTTCTTGCCCTCAGTTTCTGGAGCAGCAAGAATTTATAAGAACATGTTTATAAGTACCAGAGACTCTATACAGCCCACCTGTTCAGAAGATAAACATAAACTGAGCCAGGCCAAAGGTCTGTCTGAGCCAGTATCCTCACACTGACCACTACCAAAAGCAGCTGTCAAGGTAAAAGGGTAAGAAAGAATCAGTCATCTTTGGTACTTCCCCACATTGAGGAACCTCCCCAGGACTCTAGGGAACCACTTGTCTCCTGCATGAATTCATCCAGTCTTCCAGAGAAACCACGATGTTTTTAGTATTCATAKAATCCTTTTACAAAGGTTTCTAAGGCATAATTAAACCTCACATGAAAACTACATTTGTGTCTTTAGAACCTGGACCAGAGGTTCTGTCATTTTTTCCATACCACTCTGTTTTTCCCCACCATCCCACTCCCAACAATACCCCATCAGGCCTTGAYCATTCTCTGAAACTTTTCCAAGTTGCATTATCTTCTTTTTGAGATGAAGGGACCAGAACGACACAGAGCTTTTAAAATGTAAGCCACAGCTTTGTACAGTACCATGATTTTATTTTCCTGTCTATTCTACTTTTAATAATGCCAGTACTGCTGGGCTTTTTTGACTGCTGAGCTGATGTGTTCAGGGAACTCTGCCATAAGCTCAGATCTGCCTCCCAGGAACTTAATGGCCAGTCCAGAACTCATCACATAATATGTGAAACTATGAGTGTTTCCCCTCCATGCATCACTTAACATTTATCTATGTTTAATTTGATCTGCCTATCTATTGCCCAGCCACTGAGTCTCATAAGGTCCTTCCATAAATTTCAGTCAGCCTTCATCTTTACTATTGTGAATAATGTTTATTGATAGCACTAAATCATAYCCTTAATAACAGTTCTCCCCTTTCCTATTTCATTTATGAATATATTGAGAATGAATAGATGAATATGAACAAGTAACAGCACTGATCCCAGCACAAACCCTTTGGAACTCCACTGGAAATTTTTTACTACTGCAAAAAAAGACCACAGAGTCCTATTTCCTTTTTGTACCTTCTAAAAGTTCCCTTTGTGTTGCAAAATTAATGGTCATGTATGTAAGCCTCACATGCCATAAGTGCTCTGTTTTCTTACAGGATTTCAGGGCTCAGATCTTTTTGAAAAGACTGCAAATATCATTTCACCCCACCTTCAAGTAGGGAGTAATTAAATTATGAATTTTACCTTAGTTGTGCAACTAGTTTGAGGCTTTTTAGGTTGTTTTCTGAAACAAATCAATCAGATCTAAGAAAATACTTTTTAACTCATCAAATAGAAATTTTACTTACTTAAACCTCTACAAGGAGCTTCTTGAAAAATAAATCAAATCCAAACAGTCATGAACTGACATCTTGGTCCACACCCAAAATTCAACAAAATAAGGCTGAGGCTGTCTGCAACTTCTGCAAAGACTTGTCTTCTGTCTCAGATGCACCAAACTGCTCCTTGCTTACTGTACTCTGCTTCAAGGTATTTCAAAGTGCAGCACTGAGTTGGATGCTGCACAGTAAAAAAACAAAAAACCAAAACAAAATCAAAACCAACCAGGTTCAGTAGAAGCCTTTATCTCAAGAGGAGTTAAAAGAAGATTCCCATTTATCAAACCATTTCAGCAGGGCAAAAATTTRCATTGACCAAGGCACAAAAGACCAGTAAGCAGTCTGATCCTCCTCCTCCTCCTCTTCCACATTAGGGTCACTGCCAACAGAGCTARAGCAGATAGAGCTCCAGCTCTGTAAATGTCTAGGGTTAGGGACACTTTCCTCACAATCTAAGATTCACAGACATTATGCTCAGCCTCCTTCTGCTACTTAATTGTTGTGTTCAGTTCACACAGAAAACGCATAATTTTCCACGCTCACATGACAACATTCATCTCTACATGACACCACACAGCTAAACAGAGTTAGAAGGCTGATATTGCCCTCTTCTCCCTTGTGTCTGGAGCCATCTCAAACAAGTTTCTCAGCCTCAGCAACAACAGCACTCAAACTGGTTGGGGTTGGAGGGGGTTTTATGCAACCTGGYCTASTGGAAGGTGTCCCTGTCCRTGGCAGGAGGGTTGGAACTGCATGATCTTTAAGGTCCCWTCCATCCATAATCATTCTGTGATTCTAGGAGATAACAAGCACCTATTTAATAAAACATTTGAAGGAAACCATGAAGAACCTCCATGCTGTRAGCAGCAGCAGAACAGGTGCAATTAAAACAACCAATTGGTGACAACGAGAGCAGTCCAGTGCAGGGCAGTGAGGCTGTAGCCAGCAGCATCACCRAGAGGGAAGCCAGAGAATGATCAGGGTGATTTAGTGGAAGGTGGATGAAAGGAACTGTCTTGCACTCATGAGCAAGATCMCAAATTCCCCTGTAACTTCTGTCCTGATGTGCATACCAGCTACCAACACTAGACAAAGTTTGAGGTCTGCATCAATACATTGTGCTTCTGGTTGTGCCAACCACACCCCACCCAGCAGGGCTGTGTATCATACAGCCAGTAGAGACGCATGCAAACCTTCTATTTTACCAATTTCAACACAAAAAGTATTTGCTTTTTATTGCCCTTCATCACAAAGCCAAAAAGAAATACAAATATGTTTAAAAAGTTATGTTTGAGATGGGTACATGGGGCTCCAATTTCATAACCAAAATCTGAAAAAAATGCTGCTCGAAATTCCTCTGCCCTTGCTTACTCTGAGGAAATTTGGTTYGATTGTCCTCTCACTGACACTACTCTGAAGTGTCAAGTAACTCTATTAAAGTCAATGGAGCTGTACTTAAACATATCCTCTGGGAACAAATTAGATCTGTGATTTTCATAGCATGCAAATTCCCAATCTACTTCTACATGATTAATCATATTTTTAACATCTGCAGATAATTTTTTTCTTCCCAAACCATCATTGCACTGGCCACTGTCACCCTCCCACAAACACCTTTTGGGAGAGTTTCACACCTAGAGAGCATCAGCGTGGGAGGTGAGACATCACAGGCTCCACAGCATTGAAGTTCCTGAATCTTTAAACTCTGAAAAAAAAATCATGTATTAAACTAATGAAAAGYAACAGCAGTTCTCCTAAGGTTCYTTCCAATCMGTCACTGYCAGATTTTTAATGTATTAGAAGGAAAAACAGAAAATTTCAAGGCAGGCATCAAAACTGTAATTAAGAGGAAATACTTTGGTTATTTATAGCTGGCTATTCCCATTTAATAGTCTATACTAATTTACTTTTTATTACATCAGTCTCTTTTTTGTTAGGAAAGAAAAGGGAAAGTTAATCTTGGCATTAATGATATCAGATACTGGGGAGGGAAATAGTTATAACTGCATCTCTGAAGATGGAAAAAATATTCAACACAAGCATGCAAATACATTCAGCAAATTAAAGATTACTGGCYACATTCAGCATGGCAAGTGCCTATATTTAGTTGTCATTACATGCTTGTGTTGTGCAATCTTGGTAAAGCACTGAAGAAACCTTTGTTTTGATTACAAAAACACTCTTAAATTCTGCATAATATAGCACTATAGATTGCACCAGTCCCTTGAAAAAYATTCAAGCACAAATCACAAAAGTCCATAATTTCTTTCTTCTTTTTCCCCTAAAAGAAATAACTACACYGTAATTCATTCCCTCTCCATTTATATTCTTTCTCCCATCAGACAGCAAATAGCCACATCTGTCCTTTAGGAAAAGGAATAAAAGAAGACTGTCTCAGAGTACCTTCACACACCTTTCCCCTTATTTCCCCTCTCTCTCCAAAGGCAGCAGAGGAAAAAAAAATGCCTGAGATTAATTCTTATCACCAACCCTGCAGGGCTATCATTTTAGGAGTTCCTGAAGCTATTTCTTCTGGCTCTTCCACCTGCATACTCTGGAGGTGGCAATAAGGAAAAAGAAAAAAGCCAAAGGCTTATTCACCAAATAGCAATTAAATATGAAGTGGCAGTGCCTGCCTTTACTTGCAGCACCTGGCAGCAAAAACTGTGACTGCAGCAGGACAGATTTGCTTTCCAGCTCCTAATTGCCCTCTACAAGCCTGTCAGAGAGTGACAGAACTCTGAACAGTAGCTGGTATCTTAACCCCTTCTTTCTAGCTGTATGTGTCCTCCTGTTGGTTTTCTCCTCATTCTCCCTGCTCTGGTTCTTGCTGCCAGGGCTTTCCCWGCTCATGCAGCAAATCCCCTCCCACAGCCAGGCTAGAGCAGGCACTGATGCTCTTCCATGGATTGCCAGGCAGCACCAGCCCCTTTCCAGGCCTAGGATCATCACGTGTGCTCGAGGAACCTCAGCAGGAGTCTGGAGATCTTTCCTCCTTTGCTGAAGGCAAACCCCAGCCTGACACATCTGTCACAACAATGCTTTTCATAGCTGCCCCAATCCTTTGCCACTAGAGCCTGTCTGTAGGCCTGTGTTTGCATCCTGGGCCAAGGAGGTAAGAGGAGATACAGCTTGTATACCTTTTCCCAAGCATCAGGACCACTTTTAAAATTTGCCCTTAAACTGTTAAATCCCTCATTAACACTTTTGGACTTCAAGAGCAAAAACCAAGAAAAAAAAAAATCTCTAAGTCAGAACCAAAGGAAGTCAGGCAAGGTTCAACAGAGATCCTGTGAACTGACATGACAGCATTTCACTGAGTCCCAGACARCACCTCTCCAACTTCCCAGCATCACAGGTTCCCAGCACTACTGGGCACAGAAGAATCCTCACAGCTGCTGCTGTGAGCCTACATGGGCTAAATGGTGTGAGGAGGAACAACAGGCTCCCACTTCACTCGTGAAGCAGACTGAAGGGTCTGATGTTTCATTTAGTCAGACTCCTGACAGTTCTATATACTGCAGAGGACAAGGAAATGAAATGGTTAATTTTGGAATAAATCCAAAACAGGTTCTAGAGGAATAGGAATAGACTATGTGTGCTRGGCACTTSTGYTGAGAAGGGAAGATGGGGYTGGGGGAGGSCAGAGGGGAGATAKGGGATGACACAGGYRCCATTCAATAGCACCTATGCCTTCKCCACCTGTCTRGTAAGCAGGACTGCCTGCTRYTCCTTGGGAATAATYCAAAACCYGCTTTGGATGCWCCCAAGAGGAAGCAGGCAGTAAAGGAAGGCAGGGCTCAAAGCAAGAGATGGGCATGGGAACAAGCCTAACCCACAAGAGGGAAGCTCCAATGGAAATTTTCCTGCAAACAGATCCAGATGTCAGCCCTCCTCAGGTACCAAAACATCAGGTTAGGGTCAAGTACATAAATAACAGCCACTCTCCAGAGATTTGTCTCGGCAACAAGATGAATTTCCAGTTGCTGTCATTAYTTTGCTGCTGCATCTGATCAGGACAATCTGGTTTTAAACCAACTCTGGCTCCTAATCAGAGGAAAAAATATCTGCCCTGTGAAGCAATTATATTTCACTTTGAGAGCATGTATTTTTTTCAGCATTACCAGAACTGGAAAATCAAGATTGAACGTTATCTTAAATAATGTCTATGCCAAAGTTTTTTCATATTTTCCATAGCTTCAAAAAACATATGACTGGCTCATACACTTCAGAAAGGTTAAATGAATAGGGGAGTTTGAAACACCTCAAATTTCTTCAATTTCATCTCATCTCCTTTATCATCATTTCTGCAATGACTCCAAAATCCCCCTGACATTCAGAAAGTGCTCAAAAGGGCAAGAAATGTTTTAAGACATCACTCCTTGAAAATCAATTGAAACCAAGTGAACAAATGCCTTGTTTTAGCTTGGACAGTTGTTCAGAAATGTTCCTGACCACAACTCTACTTACAGATTTATAATTCAGTGCATTCCCAAGAATGATCATAAGCAGCTGGTGAAATGAGATTAGTCAGGCTCACATYTCTGCTTCTCATTCCAGTGGTATCACTTGGCCATGACCCCCTAGGATGGATGTGACAGCCCACATTCAGCCAAACAATCCAGGCCTGCAGATCATCTGAAGGACCAGATCCTCTGAAATTCATTAGCCAGAAGATGCTATCTCTACACCATCTTTTTTTCCCATGCAATTTCTGACAACATTTGTGCTATTTCAGATACTTCAGAGAAGCAGAATACCCCCATATCTCATTTTGGAGACAACTTAAATGTAATTCAGCTTCTAAATAAAATTCTCCCATGTCACTCCATAGAAACAAATGCAGTGATGAGAAAGAGGAAAAAAAAAGAAAAGAGATAAAGCCACACAAACCCCACCACAGCAACAGAATGACAGATGTGGTCACTTAGAGGAAGGCACAAGCAGCAAAACATATGCAACCATTCCAGATTGCAAATGCGTTCATGTTTCACATATAAGATTTAAAATTAAAAGTTAAAAAAAAACCTGAATGCATCTTATGGAGTTCAACAATTTGAGGTAACAGCTAAACAACTAAAAAAATCACATGCATCCATCTTCAATTCATTAAAATAAGCTATTACAGCCAAGCATTTCCTAATCAGATAATTAGTAGCCTCTAATGCAATTAAGTTTACACAGCTGGCTAGCATAATTAAAAGACACCACTGAAACAGAACCATTATCACTGAAAAAGTCTTTTGTCTGATTTTTATTTTTCTTTTGAAAGCTTTAGCCAAAATTGAATGTCCAAGGGAAACATGTAGATTCCATTTAAAYGCTAGATGCATTTCCACAGGAGATCAGAGGTTATTCTCAGAGTGGAAAATGAAAAAATTCACCCAAGTGATACAGGAATATTTTAAAACTCTATTATAATTATGCTTTYCTACACTTTTGTTGGGGCTGTTGGCTGAACTCACCATCTAACTGTCTGCTCTCTAAAGAGCATCTGCTCTTAGGCCCCACACCAGGGAAAGGCTTACAGTGCTAGGAGGCAGCCCAGGGACAATTTATGGAGCAGCTCCTTGAGGTGTGGGGACCTGCAAGCACAGGAGCTGTGTGTGCAGCCAGAGAGGGCATCACAGTGAGGGCTAAAATTTACCAGCAAAAATCTCCCCACAGTTAACAGCATAGAGGAGAAAGCAGACAGCTTCTGCCACTTGGACTCATGGAGTACCCATTTACTCCATTCCTGAACTGGGAAGCTCTACTGGGTTCTACAAAAAACAGGGAATTATGTACACAGCCTTTGGGCTGATCAAAATTTCAGGTCCCACAATTGTGTTTCTGGCTCTCTCATATTCCCACTGCTCCCACTCTAATGGATCCTCACAAATACAGTCCAGTGCTTTGCACTGCCCCCTCAGCCTGGGCTACAATCAAATTCACAAGCACTGTTGGCTTTTGTTTTAGTGATTAGCTGTGCATTATGTTTCTCTTTCTGTAAAGAGAGAGCATCTGTATTTTAAGACTTGGTTGTTTCCTGGTGCATCAGGACAATCTGCTTACCTCTGACTGACCAAATGAGGAGAAAAACCCTCAAATAAAGGAAACATGAAAACCTGCATATTCTACAGAAAATTTTCTTTGAAAGTCAAATCCTGCAAGGTCCCCAGGCAAACTGAATATTTGTATTCAAGTCTGCAATGGCAGGTCATGAAATTGCCTCAAACTCTTTCACAGAGTAGAATTTCTTTTTTTTTTTTTAAAGAAGGGTCTATTCCTGAACCTAAATTCATTTGCCTGCACCTAGACACCTAGTAACCCAAATATCTGGGGAGATGGAACCCATCTAATGTTGTCAGAAAGTAAACTGACTCATTGGATTCACAGCAAGTGATGGGACCAGAGTTAAAGTCACATCAGCACCAGCAGTGATTTAAATTTAGACCGAAATAAAACAAGTTAAACCACACAAGGTGGTACTTAATAGCTTTCACATAGCTTTCCTTGTAGGGCTCTTGAAAAGCTGAAGGATCAAAAGAGCAAGATAGGTCTTGTGAACTCTGATACATACAGAGACCTTATTCAAAGGCTGCCTAGATGGAGGAGCTCTCAAAAGTCACTAAACTTGCCTGTCTTTCCTTCCCCMTAAAAATCTAGCTAGATTTGGAAAATCTCAATGACAACAGGACAATCCTGTTTTTTACTGGGAAAAAATATAACCACTACTTACTTTTTTTGTATAACTCAGAGGCCTTATGAATGGTGGGAAATGAGCATAAGGATGTAAAATAGCCACCCAAATCTTCTTCCATATCATATTTTCTCTGATTAATACAGGAGAGATACAAATCAAGAGCAAAGCTCCTCTGAATTAGCAATAAGGATAGCATGCTCCCATCAGCTCTGCTGTCACTTACCACATGTTCTGGTGCTGAGAGAAGGGAGAARAGAGGGAGAAAAGAGTCACTCCCCATACAACAGCTGGCTTTGTTCTTGCTAGAAAGGGCTCATTTAGGAACCAGCAGCAAACCAACAAAAAAAAAGCAAACCAACAAAACTAAAAACCCCAGATTTTACATAACTACTGGGTTAGTTAAAAGCAGCAGGACCTAATGAGGTTTAATTTCATTCACTTTGTTCTGGCTTCATCAGCAAGTGTGTAGAAGGATGGCAAAAAGCCAACAGCTTTTCAAGCTGTGAACCTGTCTGTAAATCATCCTCTTCTCTCCAGGAGCAGGCCTCTACTCCTAAGACAACTTTCTGTCCTTGTGCCCCATTAGGACTGATTTGTTGGACAACAGGAGCTGCAGGGAGCCTTATCCAGCCTGCTTTGCAGCCTACTGTCTCTTTTGGAGATTAGAACAACAGGGAGCCAATAGAGCCAGACAAGCAGATTTCTTGCTGACATCCCTTCTACCTGCTTTCTCACACTAGAGAATCCCCTCACCACCATCTCTCCATCCAACTTCACTTTAACTCTTCAAACTGTCTATTTAGGATCTCAAACTGTCTATTTAGGATCTATCTTGGGGTGTGGAAGGGACAAAACACCACTGCTGTCTTCCTTTAGTCCTGGTGTATGTCAGCTCCATCTTTCCTGCAAGCAACTGAATCATGATTTCGGTGGGCATTCCTCCATTGGAAGAAAATTGCAGTTGTCAGCATGTGTAAGTCTCAGGAATCCGACAGTGCTAGTTAAAATGAGCAGGGGCCACAATCTGTATTATTTCTTTACCTGTGGAGTTTTTTCCAAGGCTTCTTCACCTGACACTGTGATAGTTTGAAAGAATGTGCACATCACATCTGGCCCAGTGAGTAACAGAGATCTTCTGTGCCTTCACCAAACCCTCTGCTCTACAGGAGTTGATGCACATCTTGTGGAAAAGAGCCAACCTCTATTCAGAGATGCCATGAAAAGATTCCAGAGGAAAACAAGCAGCTAAGAAGGAGAGGAAAGGAGGAAAGGAGAATGTATGCAGTCTTTCCCATTTCCTCCTGCCTGCAAAGGGAACACACGGGATCTGTAAGCTGCTTTCCCCCTCTCACCTGTCTCTCCATTGACCTCCTCAGGACCAACGAGAGGGCCGAGCACCCCCTCCATTATCCCATACACAGTGATTTTCTAAACCATTATTCCCCAGATGAGCTTTCCTCATTTTGCAGCCTGATGCACATGGCAATGGTGTTTTACACTTTTCCATGCTGCTGGAGCAATGGCATTTACTTTTGCTTTCCAATTACCTCTTTCTGCTAAGCAGCATTCTCCAAGCCTAAAACACTATAACCTTCACCAAATAAAGAGCACTTTGATGTCCAGCTCATGATTTCTCGCAAGCATGCAACAACTAATGCTGCTAGYAGAATTCTGATATTAATCTTCTCCCTCCAGCTAAATTTATGAATAAGAGACTGCAAACTCAAGATTTTAATGGGTGGAAATAATTCCTCTGCATTTTTGTACTTGTTTTCTTATCTTCTCTCTCATCTAGCAAAGCATCTGACAGAATTTTTTAAAGTATTTCTTGCTTCATCTCAGCATGTGGCAAACTCCGAGGAAACAGCTGAAGTTTCATGTGAGAAAATGTAAGCAGTGTTTCAAACACATATTGTGTCAACACCTTCCTCTGTCTCAGCAAACCTGGGCTAAGGCACTCTATGCAAATCATCTCTCAAGCTGCTGAAATAACTTTAATATGTTGACTGCAGTGCAGGCTTCCTCAGATTTGTAAATACAGATTTGTTGTGCTTTGTTTTACTGCATGCTTCAGAGCCAGTGTGCCCACACGCCTGCCAAATAAATAGGACTGCTCCCTCTTGTACAAACACTGAAAGATTAATTTTTTTCACCCAAAAAGATCACAGAAGCCTGCATGATTGATTAGCCTCTGCACATTCAAATTCTTTTTATAGTTATATTCAAATACAAATAAAATAAGTTGCTCTAAAAACTCATGAAAGCAGGATCATTTACCTATAGGAAGATTCTGCCGCCCTATCTCTCCCCATCAGGTTGGGGACCATAAAGTCCCTGACCATAAATAGGCTCTTTTGTTCTGACAGGACAACTTGACAAATCCAATCCTATTCACAGGAGTGTGTGACCCACAACACTCCCAGGAAACAGTTCTCAGG
Source organism: Alauda arvensis (assembly GCA_902810485.1). Classification (NCBI taxonomy): domain Eukaryota; kingdom Metazoa; phylum Chordata; class Aves; order Passeriformes; family Alaudidae; genus Alauda; species Alauda arvensis. Next base: position 1,338,122 of record CADDXX010000061.1, read on the forward strand.
TCAGAGACAGCTTGCAAGAGCAAGCAGGCAAGGCTAGGAGAAAAACAGAGAGTCAGCTTTGCTGTGTGTTTTAAGGTTGAACTGGACTCAGCAAAGAGTTAAATTTGATTTCTAAGCCCCATCTAGGCTTCCTTTACAGCACACTGGAAGAGTGTGCTGCATTATAAACAAACTTCGGCAGCAAGCCCTGAGCCCCTGCAGGCTGCTCTCCTAATAACAAGTAGTCTGTGAACTTCCCAGCCTGCTTTCCTGCAGCGTGCTCCCATCCAGATCCTCCAGTGCCTAATTAAAGTAGCTGGGCTCCTGCTGCCCTCTTTTCCACGGTGGAGACATCAATTTGGATGTCATTCTCCTCCACCACATCACGAGCTCTCAGTTATGTTTCAGGAACACTTCATTTTCCTGCCCTTCAGATAACTTTGGTTCTAAGTGGCGAGAAAATTCAAACACWGCTGAGGGAGCAGGGAGTCAAGCAGCCTGTCCAGCCACAGGAGCCCCATCTCTTTGGGAAACTGCTGCTAAGTGTGGCTCAGGGACCTGCTACCATTCAGAAGGGAGATTTGCCTTCCCTCATCCTGCCTGCACCCTCCCACAGACCTATCACCCACTGATTTCACAGCAGTCTGTGCCCTGCTGTGTTTCCAGTATTTCCACCTCCAGGATGACAATGCAGCATGCCACATACTAAGAACTGGATTTAACAGTGGCAACAAAAGGCTACCAGTGTTAGTGGAGAATGGTGTCGCTCGTAATTTTCAGAAGGGACTAGACCTTGTTTGTCACCTACAGCTTCTTGCATGAAACTGCATGTGCAGAAGTCATCTTAAGGCATTTTCAAACTAAAGCATTCATAGTTTAGCAGCCTCTTTTTCATAGCAATGCTCCTTCTGGGCCCACAATTTAAGATTTGCAATTTCCAAAAGAGAGCCTAAACACTATTTTTTAASTTTTCCCTGTGTGGCAAGTTCTCCTCTCCTCACTAAGCCTGAAAATTTACCTGCAGCTATCTGAATAATCAGAGGAATGAAACCTACTGCACATATTCAGGTTGAAATCTTACTCCAGACCTGATGGGGAAATATAGAGGCAAGCCTCAGAGTAGATTCCTCTGGCAGTTTCTGGATTAGAATTATTAAATTATGACTTAGGGTTTTAACTTAATGATCCGCTATGATATATTTTGCAATGGCATAATTTCAAACCCCTAAACATGCCAATAAACAGAAAACTGCTACACCACAGCATAGAGTGACAGAAGATGATCAACTTCACTTGCTTCATTCTTTCCCCTGGTTGKGGGGGATTCCACATAGCCCTGTGTGGTATCCATTCAATAAATAAACAAACAGGAGTACAAAGGWGTTTGATTGAGCTACCTGTAATTGGWAGGATGTGCCCCCAACCYCACTGAMCCTGTGGTTCAGTGCTGTCTAGCTGCTTYAATTGCAGTCAGCARAAAAACTCCCTTTGATTTTAATGGGAATTAGCATGACACTGATRCTGTATGAATCTCTTCCTAGATCTTGTAACATGGTGATAGCAAATCATCKAAAATCTGCAGATCCAGCACGAGAGAAACTGCACCATGTAAGGCAGCCTTTTATTACACGTTTACAATASCAAATACAAAGTATTAGTATTATGTTTTCGGTCCAGGAGATTCTGTTAACCTAAGTTATGTGACACAAAATCATTATTTAGAAATCACACTGCAGTTTGACATAGGTAGGAGGGGGCTCAGTGTCCGCCTAATGGTCTCAAACAGCATGAACAAAAACTGATAAATAGGAATTGTTAGCTTATTATTTACACAGCATTTCTCAAAAAACCAAGGAACTCTACCAGCTAGATGAAGACAGCAAACTATAACACAAAGAAAGGGAAAATAATGAGTTTAAAAAGGAAATTTAAATTATTCACAGAAATCTCAATCCTGCTGCCTGCAGAGAACATGAATTACTACTGGTTTGTATGCACACAACGCACACATTTCTGTGCTGGAACAAAACATGTCTCCCTCAAACTCTGCTATCTTCCTCAGTTAATGCCTTATTCCATAACACCCCAGTACATTCAAAATTATGGGCACACTGAATTGCATTACTGCAYTGGAATTCAGGCTCCAAAAGAGACATTTGCCTCATACAATGATCTCGATGCTCTGAAGGAAGAAACATTCAGAAGAAGTGAGCCTTGTCAATGACTTTAAGTAAAAACTTTTAAAAATAAAAATCTCTTTTAGCATAATACATTCCCCCCTCCCCCCCCAATGAAATAAATCTGAAATCAAAAAGAGGCACAACATCTCCCTGTTTTGGACTACAGTGTACAGATTTATAATCCTGGATTGCAGGAAAAATGTTCCCAGCTGAATTCAGGAGTTTGAGTCTTGGTGTAAAATGGAAAAAAAACCAAAAAAAGCCATTTCATGCACCAGGCTGGCAGGGACTGTCACATGAGGGAGAAATGCCATTGTCCCAGCTCCATTATAAGCAGCATAGGGACATCCAACCCACCAGTGCTCAGCTACCTGACCAGGTCTCTGTTCTCTTCTTCCTTCTACCCAGCCCTCCACAGACAGAGAGCCAAGATCTGCTTGGGTCACCTGCCACAAAACAGCTGCAGTGGCACCTTGCAAGTAAGGCATGCAGGTGTCTTATCCTTGAATGCACCATGGCAGGAGAGATGAATGCCCAACCCCAGAGCTCTGTGCCAGAGGGAACAACAGGGAGAAGAAAGCCTGATAAGCAATTCAGCAGACGCAGAAGGATGGTCTCCCTGCCAGAAAGGGGAGCTGCCCAGCAGTGCCTCCCACAACAGGAACCTGGCCCTGAGGTGGAAGCCAGAATCTGAGCAAGAAGAGAAAGAAACAAGCAATGCTGTGAAAGCTGCCTTCACCTCAGCTAGCTTGCCTCCTAGCAAGGGCTCAAGTTGTAATTGATTTTTTTGGTTGAGTAACTGGACTGGAWACCTCTGAAAATGTTGGTATGTGCAAGCATGTGCAGGAAGAATGCTGATCCTTAAAAAAACCCATTAGCTTTGCACTAAAAATATTTCTCCTCAAGAGTTAATGCAAAAAGTAAGAAAATATTGTGCTTCACCCCAAACTTGCCTTGTTTACTTTTTAAATTAAAAACGAAACAAATGAAACCTTAAGCTGAAATCAAAATGTTTTGAAAACCAACAGCACATTTTTTTTGTTCTGAAAATACTCAAATCACATGGGAGTTTTTTTCCATTTGTTTGCATTYCTGCTTCTGATAGTCCAGAAATGCTATTATTTTCAAAAAATTAAACTGCCTAAAACACTTGTTTCGTATTTTAGTTCATTTAATGCAGCATCAAGTACAGCAGGTAGATTGTGTGAGGCACCCCAAAGAACCTGAGAGATGARGGTACATGGTTAAAAACCCCCCAAGCTCCCTCATGCCTCTCCAGGGTGAAACTCCCAGTGTCTTCACTCATGCTGATTGCAGTAACAGCATCACTAAGGCAGCAACAGCAATGACAAAACAAATGGTCAGTACAGGAGCAAGGTTTCATTTCAGGCAAAGCTTGGAGCATCTAAATAGAGCTCAGCATGTGCTTTSTGTTTGCAGTCTTAGCACAACTGCCACTCTGATTTCTCATAAATAGCCTRAGTGCTTGCTTTCTCAGAAACGTATCAAAGGCTGTAAAAGAAGGTGCTAGAAGACTTAACTGCCATGGCCCAGGCAAACCAGTATCACTGCAGTGTATATAAAAGTCTCCTGGGGGATAGGTTGGACATAAAAATTCAGTTGGATCATTAGGAGCCAATGATTTAACTGAGAAAGCAATASAAGTCAGTGTTGGCAACAGAAAGACATAAACCGAGTTGGAAGAATTATTTAATGACTAGTAGACCAATAAGAGAGGTATTTCATTGCACTGCAAGATACTCCACATGATAAGAAAACTGCAATTTATCAAGTATGAGTTGTTGGGGTTTTTCCACCAGTGGCTTTCAAGGTCTATATAAGCCCAAATGTTGCTTTAAGCCWTTGAGAATGCCAGCCCAGAAAATAAGGTATGCATGTGATGCACACACATGTGCAAAGGCCAAATAAACAAACCAACACCAACCCCTCATTATTTTTTTCCTGCACCTATCTATGTACCAAAGATTGGCAGGACATAGTAGCATTCTCAGATCCTATCCTATTCCTCTCTGGTCCAGAGGAACAAAGAAAAGGTCCCAGTGGCAACAGTTCCTGGGTGGTAAAGACAGTGAGGAATTCCCTTGCTGTTCACAGCACAGAATGAAAGAAGGACTCTACAAGAAATGGGAGCATGTTTGGTCGTGAAAGTCAAGTAGACCAGCCTTGTTACAAAAGAATCACACTTGAGTCCTTGACTTTGGAGCTCCACCATGATTTCCTACTGTCTGTGATGCTGTTAGGCTTTGCCATGGCCCTTTTGGAGCCAGGTCACTCTCTACACGCACATTCTTGACTCACTRCAATGGGAGGCACATTGAGGTAACTAAATGTCATCCAGTGGTGTGAAGAGGAAGTTACAGAAATGGCCAGCATTGGTGCACTGTGTCCTCTTGAAGTCACTTTGTATCTCAGAATCAACTTTTAAGGGACATGAGTGAACACAAAATGGGAAAATGGTACTCTGGGAAGAAACCTCAGACACAAGATTGTCAGACTGCAAAGAAATAGAGTACAAGCACTTCTGAGCTACTACATTTGTCCTCCTGTCCTCATCAAGGAGGATTCTTGAAAGAGAACTAATTTTTCCTAAGAACCTTAATGGGAATAAACCAAACAATTCTCTTTACCAAAGATGTTTAGCTCATACTCTTTCAGCCATGCAAACATTTAATGAGTTCTGTGAAGTCTTCACTCYTGGCATTTTGAGGCTACTAGATGCAGKCTTGGTAATTGAACCATGACTTAGATTCCCAGCAATCCATATTAAAATGGGAAGCCTGTGAGCACTCAGAGAGACCAGTAATGTGAATAAGCATACAGAGGATAAAATTATCAAAGTATTACCAGCAATAGGCAGGTGACAAATATAGATCTTGGAATATTAGATAGGAGTAYCTCTATTGTTCATAGGGGCATTGATGGTAAGTCCAAATGGAAACGCTCATTTTCTACATGATCCTTTATGTTAAATGTGTGTGTTTTGCTATTGGGTCAGTACTTGCTCTTCCTAGAACTAAACTTTTTGATTTGGGAGCTTACATCATTAATGACTGTATGGTCTTAATTCTCTGTAGGACTGAGATTCTACTTGCTGCCATTCAAAACACAAATGAGCTGAAGTCAGAAAAAACTGATGGGCATTTGATTTTATGATAATAATGAAGATCTTTCCACATGCCTACCTGAAAAAACATGTTTTTCTGGGATGGACTTCCTGAATGTTTACAGAAGGTGGGCATGCTTCTGTCCAGCATTGATTCAGGGGTGCATTCTGACAGGGAACYTTCCTGTTTATTGCAATGGAAATTGTTATTAATCAAAAGATTTCCAATTAAATAAAGTCTTGAAAAGGTTTCTTTTTAATATAAATAAAGAAGGATAGAAGAAAGAAGCTTATGAAAAAAAGTATTCTATGAAACACTGAGAGTAATATTTCTGTTCATTCAAAACAGTCTGAACAGCAAATATTGCTTTAAAGTAAAAAAATGCTTAAATTCATTGTTATGACTTTGTTTACTGAAGTTGAAATGTCTTGTACTTCAAAGGAATACCTTATTAACATTTGGAACAATAATTYATTGCCTTCATTAAAAATCTAAAAAAATCTTTAAAACAAACATTAGGGTTTTTAAGTACACACAATGACAGTAAGACTTTATCTTCTGCTGGAAAATATATTTAAGAAATGAAATGCACCTGTTCCTTTAGGCTGTTATTTGATCYCCAGTTGGAAAATTAAAATGTCACTGCTGCCTCAGAAAGACATGTATTACTATTATCCCACATTAGGATTGAGTCAGTATYCCAAAACTCCAAGTCAGGAGCAGACCATACTGTAGAAGATTGTGTTAATACACAAAAATGTACATCATTCAAGTACAAATTCAAGCACTACAATGCCCACAGCTTTGTTAGGTTTRAGTGACCAAGGGAAAAAGTAAATTAAGTCAGTACCTAACTGGAGTAAAAATCTCTCGACTCAGCAGAGTTGTTTCATGTGTACCTGAGTTACTATATTGTATTGCAATTTCATTCTTACAACAACATTAAAAGGGACTTGCTAGTTTGTTTTTTTTTTTTAAATAATGAAGGTACATGGTCAGAACCCACTTCTAATGGAAATGGGTTCTGGTTTTGGCTAGGCTAGAGTTAATTTGTTCACAGTAGTTGTTATGGGGCTGTGGTTGGGATTCACTGGAAACAGTGTCAATAATTCAGGGGTGTTTTGGTCACTGCTGAGCAGCTCTTGCACAGTGTCAAGGCCTCTTCTGCCTCCCATCCCAGTGAGGAGGCTGGGGGAGCACAAGGAGCTGGGAGGGGGCACAGCCAGGACAGCTGATCCCAGCTAACCCCAAGGGATGTTTCATACCATGTGGCATCTTGCTCAGCACATAAACTGATGGAAGGAGCAAAGGACATTTGGAGTGCTGGTGTTTTCCTTCCCACATAACTGTTACATGTGATGGAACCGTACTTCCCTGGAGATATCTGAACACCTCCCTGCCCATGGGAAGAGGTGAATTCATATTCCTTGCTTTGTGTGTGCAGCTTCTGCTTTACCTATTAAACTTTCTTTATCTCAACACACAGGTTCTTGCTTTTACTCTTCTGATTCTCTCCCTCATTACACTGGAGKAGGAGGCACTGTGCAAGCAGATGTGTGGAGTTTGGTTGGCAGCTAGAGTTAAATCTCAACAGAAGATCCTCAAAATCATATGACATCTCTCAGCTAAAGGACACTTTAGTTGTTAGTTATTAAGATGACACTCCAGGATCTGGAGCATGATAGAAAACACCTAATAATTTAGTTTTTCCTTATATAGTCTGACTGTTCTTATGGTCTGGTTTTACAATTAATTAGTCAATGTGTTTGAATCAAAGGAAAAGCACTTTCCCTTCCATGCCTGCTGTATGCAGCCAACAAGTACCTGGATGTTCCAGATTGTGATTTTTTTTTTACCTTATAACAAAGGCATTGATTTAATTTGGGCTGGATTTCCACAAATACGTAGCTACACCTAGATTGAGAGGTGCCTTGTGTAAAATTCCTCCAGCTACTCCAGACAGAGGACACTGCTGCCTGGGCAGGCTGTGGTACAAGATTAGGCTCCATCATCTCAGTACATAGTGCCTGGTGTAATCTTAGCTGACCTAAGACAAGTTAGTCTCAAGACAGAAAAGGTTTTGCTGCCTTCCTGCTTGTCTATGCTATATTTTTTAGCACAGTATACTGGGAAACATTCAATTGGCTTTCACCAGTCTCTGGTGTTTCTCAGAGTTTCCTAAAAAAATAGTATTTTCTGTCTCTGTTTGCCTTAGACGCTTCTTTTACTACTTTTTTATTTTTATTTTTATTTTGGAGTGAGGGGATATGTGTCTGTAGTGCCCRATATTCTCATTTTCTTTTACTTTAGAAAAACAGAGCAGAAAGAACAAAACATTATTACTCTAGTCAATTCCTTCAGTGTAGCTATTACAGCTACCAAATATTTGCAGTTCTGATMGCAAATTCATTGCTGTTGCTGCAAGGAAAGATCAGGCCTTGCTGGAGTGAGATTGTTGTTGTTCCTGCTGCTACATACTGGTACAGTGTGACTTTTATTTAGTGATATTTATTAACAAGGAAGAAAAATGGGCTTGGCACTTTGCACTTTGCAGACCAGACTGAAAGGAGCACAAAGTGCAGTATATTTTACTGCAATAGTACTGGCCTGACTTAGTGCTGCTTACCTACATTGTGTTAATATGAGTGCAGCTGGTGAACTTGAAATGGAAGAACCTACATCCCTCCTTCCTGTTAAATTTTCATACTTTCCACTGCAGTTTTAACYCAGCATAACCACTATGMAACTGAGAAAAAACRCCAACCAAACAAAAAACTCCCACACAAATACCCAACATACCCACAAAACTAAAGCTTAAGGCCTCTGTGTTCTGTGCCAACTCCTGCCACACTCTGCCTTTCTCCACCAAGGGCAAAGATCCCTGACCAAATCCAACAGGATACACACCTTCCCTAGCTCCCTGCCATCTGTAAAGACTTCCTAATTGCCTGTCTCCAACACTGCTAGGAGCACAGAAGGGTTTTGCTGTGAGATAAGCACAGAATGGCGGGCACWGTGGCCTGGCTGGCACATCCTGGGCAATGCATTCATACAAGGGTTCCCATGGTGGCAAACTGTGTGCAGGCCCCACTGCCCATGCACATACTGCCAGCCAAACAAAGCACCTGAGGGACAGGACAGATGGCAGCATCTRCCACCAAAACCCTCCACCTGCCTCCTCTGAGTAGGTTATCTTAGGCCTAGGGGAAGGAGAAAGGATCACTGCAAAGAACCCACAAGGAAAGTCACCTCAGCTACCCTGCTGAGGTCAGCTCCAACAGGGTGGAAGGCAATTCCAGCAGCAGAAGATTGCTCACAACCCACCAACTCAAAGAAACCCAGTGACTCAAATGAAGAGAAAGACTGAGCATGGGTATGTAGCATTAGAAGCAAGAGAATAATTTAACCAATAAAATAAGAGAACTGAGCATCATTAATTCCTTTGTTTGCTAAATGGTAAAAATAGAAAAAAAAATTAGTGAGAATTCTTAGTGACCTCAGGACCCCCACCACTGAGAAGCCAGGGTGAAGGACCAAGAAGATGCCATTGGATCTATAGGCAGTGAACACTTTCTGCTTTATCTCTGTTTCTCTCTCCTCCTCCCATTTTCTATTTCTTTCTTTCTTTCTTTCTCTCTATTTCTCTCTCTCACACTGCATTGTTAAATAAATATGTACTATCAACTTTGGCATATGTTCTCATTTGCACCTTATTTTGGGTAGAGACATCTCTCAACAATTAAATCACTTGACTCTCAAGTCCAGATATTCCTCTCCATAAACTTGCAGAAATCATAATCCATTTGCCCTGCTGAAATTTAAACATGCAAAGCTGGCAGAATCAAGACAAAAAAATACCTCAAGCTATGTGACAGAAAGCATTATAACCACAACTGATGTGCAAAGAGACTCTCTCATGTTCTCACATTCAKATTTGCCACAAGTTGCTCATGTCTGTCAATCTGGTTTTGATTAGAACAGCTTCCAGGACAGTCCCTGAAGCATTTGTAAATGAATCCTTCAAACAAACAAATATCTCACTGATGCCARTAGTCCAGTTAAGTCCATTTCTCCCCTGTGGAAATCTCTGTAAACTCTGAAACAACCAAAAGCCATGGCAACTCAGACAAGAAACACATGAAATCTCTTTTTCAAGCTGTTTTGGGACTGAACAAAGGATCAGATAGATAATAAACTTTTAGAGAGTTAATGGAAAAACAGACTATGAAGTGCCTGATCAGGGAAGATTAATTGGGTTATATCCAGATTATATAGCTGATTGCTGGGGAGAAATGAATTGTGCTGACACATGTGCTAGGAACATTTCTCCTGCCCTACCTTGAGCAACCAGACAGAAACAACTCTTGAAAAAATTTCTGCATGCTTCTACAGAGTTGGATCTGCATGTCTGAGTGAAGGAGGGTGCCATAAAGAAAATTTAATAGTCCAACTTAATGAAATTTTGTTCTGTAGCAGACCATAAAGGTAGAAACAGTGAGGGTGGAGTCCTTGACAGAGCAGAGCTGATCATAACATACAAGAAGCAGAAGATTTGAGACCTCACCTGGAACTATGTCAAAGAAAGAACTTGGGCATCATGAGAAAGGACTGAGCAGAATTACCTAATTCTGCAACTTAGTTTTAAATAAAATTAACTAGTTGACAGGAGTCTAGTTCAGGAGATGCCCCAGAAGTTKGTTGCTGCCTACCCCTTCTGCCCAACCCTTCCCTGGCAGGTGAAGCTGTCCTGTTGAAGACTCTGAGTGGTCCCAGACAGCACAGGAAGACACAGAATTAGGTTTACCATCCCCAAGATAATCACTACTGCACCAGAACATCAAACAAAAAACCATGATACCAATTACTTCTCTTCAGGCAACTCAGGAGCTTCCCTCATGGTTYTGAAATACATTCCAAACACCCGGCAGACTTTTAAGGCACTTATATCCCTCATTGGACATCACTCCTGATGCATATTCAAGACTGATGTTGAAATACAAGCTAAAGCTTATACCAGATGTGAGCCTAGATATTTGTACATACAGACTGGAAGTTCTGAAACCACAAGATAAACTGAACAAACTGTCCCATTCCAAAGTCTTCTATATATTCTATCTTTTTATATTCATATATTAGATATTCCCTAAATAATACATTAAAGAGTAGAGTCATATGCATGCAGCTTGTAAACTATAGAAGGGAGAAAGACACATCCTGGATCTCTAATCCAGTTTACCATTCACTGGGCTCTTTTTGTCCTTAAGTAACTTTGAAAACCCCAGCCTTAGTCTCTACCACAAGTTCACAATTTCCAAATAAAAACAGCACACAAAGATCAATGAGATATAAGCAGTGGCAGGACATGAAAAACATGTCACACACAAATCTAAGAAAGGATGGTCTGTTCTAATACCTCATTGCTCCCTGTAAAAACTAAATAGTAAATTGAGCATTTGTGCTAAGCAACTAAGAAACCATGGACTACCCTAAAAAAAAGGCCAGAGACACAGCAGCAATTCCGGCCTAGGGAGGAATACATTGCACTTGTCATGTTTTACAGGGTGCAATTAGCTTTCAGATTGACTGAAAACTTATTTTGCTGGAGAYTGGGAAAACACACATTATAAAGTTGTCCCCAAAACACAGCACTTACATGTTTATGYAGAATCTTGACTAGAAGGGGTAAATGATAGGTAATTGTATAAATCAGGTAGGAGAGAAATTCTGGAACAGAAATTCTGAACACCCTCAAGCTTGCAACCCAAAACATGCCATTGATGCAGACATAGCAAAYACATAAGTAGCAACAAAACAATCTGTGGGGATATTGTGAAGGAAATCTGAAAATGCCAAGGGTTTTTTAATTATTATTATTCAGTTTCCTAAGCCGTCAAGTTACTGACAAAATGTAATCCCTTAATTAAATTAGATTAGGTGTTCCARCTAATTTGGAGAATGCAATCATATTATTCTGTCAGAAGCATGGGGTTTATTGCTGGCCAGAGAACTCACAGGGAAGGAACCTTGCTCTGCTGGAATCACACAGGATGTGCAAAGTGCCAACAGAGACTTTGATTCAGACTTCAGCACAGAATAGAACACAGACCCATGTCCAGGGCAAGTCTCTCATCCCACTAAGGGATCTGCTAGTATAACTTCAACTGGTCAAAAGTCATGGTTGCTGATTCTCTGGCAATTCTATTTCCCACAAGATACTGTTTCGATTTCACTGACTCACAGCCTAGAACTCACGAAAATCTGAGTGACTTAGAAGCTGCCAAGGAACTTGAAATTGATTAGCAAAATGGATTTTCTGGTTCCCTCTAATTTCAATCACAAAACAAAGCACCAGGATTTCTATTAAGCAACTAAAATAATATTGGACAAGGAGGAAGGCGTCCACAAATTTTTCCTGGTGTTGATTATTGTCCAGAAAAGTATTCTTTGTCAAAARTCCCAAATCCTCAATTAATTGTCTTTGATTCACCAACGTTTCAGTGACCGCCAGACACTTCAGACTTAAGAAGTCAACACTTTGCAGTAAAACTTCATTTTTCTGTGGAGATTCTGGCTCCCCAGAATTACAGAGGTGTTTGTGAGAAAATGTTATGAAATGGCTCTTTGATGCTGATCAAAGAAAATCGATTGGTGGATATTTCTTGCTGAGACCACGAACAGAAACACTATCAAAATCCATTCCAACAGCTTCAGACACAGCAGAGAGACCAAGAGCTAAATAAAAACAGGCCATGAGATTCCCCATTTTCCTTTTGCAGATTGCTGCATGGCACAGCAGCTGTCTTGTCCTTGCTTGCACAATCCACTTTGCCTCTGTTGTTTGTACAAAAGCAGGTAGTGAACCTGCAGGTCTGTTGTTCCAGTTTTCTCTGGGAGGAGGAAATTGTTTGACAGTGYCACAGAGTCCACACTTTTCAGCCATATATTAATTTTATGTCTGCTACCTGCACTCCACTCCTCTCAGYTGAAACAAGGACTGACCATGATAAATAAAATATGTTGGTGAAGGTAACATAGCTCAATCAATGGCCTCAAACAGAGCCTTGGCAATAGGTACTTCATATGTACAATAGAACTAAAGGGGCAGAAAAAATAACGACATAAACCTACAAGTTATCCCTTTTAAGATCCATTCCAAAATAGCAAACTGATGTGCCTCAGAGATGTAGTGATTAGATTATCACTAGAGAATATGGTATTAGTTTGGGGGGTTGTGCAGGCATTATTATTTCTTTTATGACAGCAGTTAAGGACTTCAAATCATGCACTGTGAGACTTGAAATGGTGATTATACAGAAAGAAGGAAGAAAAATCCCCACCCAGGGAGTTTACATTCTAAATTATTCTCAGATACACTAATTATTAGGTTGCCTGACATTTAATCAATCACTGAACAATTTAAATGCTTGACAGAAATGAAATATCTGTCTTTGATTTAGTATGARCTGGTTTCTAGCAGGAAAAACTTAAAACTGAATAAACCAATTATTATTCCCATTACCTCATCCTGAGTGACTCTCTGGGATGATAAACCCATCTTATTGGACTTACAGCTGAGAAAAAGACTTCTAAAGCATAAAGTTCTCCAGATGGATGCTTTTGGGGAATTAGTTGAATAAGAGAGATTTAATCCATCCAAAAGTCAGTATACTTAAATACATGATGAACATAAAAAACTCTCTGCTAATCCAAAGTGACAGGTACTAATAGGGTACTTAGTAGATTAATAGCTAGCAGGCTATGTTTGGGACCATGCTGTTTATTTCTATCSTGTGCTGGAACGGATGCAGAAAATAAACCCAGTCCCTCAGGCACATTTAATTCAAGTGGTCAAAAATGCCTGATTGTACACCTAAGCAGGCAACTGAACCTGTAAGTTTTTCTGTAAAGTTGCCATATTCCTTCCAGCTCTTGGGACAAAAAGTCATAAACCAACTCTGGATGAGCTTTCTAATCACTGCAGGTGGGGGTTTGCTGGTTTTCATTGCACTGCCTTTTGTCAAAGGGAATTTTTCAGCTTCAGGGCACTGTCTTTTCAGGTCTTAATTAATGCCATGCATAGGTGTCATGCAGGATAATCACAGTAAATCACACAAAGGGTTATGAGTCTCTGAAGGACTGTTATTAAAGACAGTCACATCACAAAGCAATAGGCTAGAAAGATGAAACTGTCACATGCTCCCCATTTTGGTTGGGGGCTTTTCATGTATTCAATCTTTCCTTCTACAGAAGCAATCAAATTTATTTAACCAGAGGCCCAACCCTTTAATAAAAATGGGGAGATGGACAAAATTAATTGAACTCTGTGTCAGTAACACTCTCCTATGGTGTACACTGCAAAGAGTGCATTTGATAAACAGAAGATATTCCTCATAYTCCTACTATATTTCTGCAATCACAGCTTGGGTGAAGATAGTGTCAGAGTCCACACACCAGCCTCTGGAATCTCCCAGGTTGGCACCAGAAGTTGCAAGGGACTGGTGAGTAAAACGTAGAGGCAATGGTACTCTSTGTGGTTAAGAAAGAACCACCCCTCCTTTTCTCTGAGTGCACATTAGACAGGGTTCCAATCCTAGGAACCTTCACAAATCACAGTGCATGCTTTCATGTAGTCACACACTATAGAAAATACTCAGTTTCTTCAAAACCAACAGTCTGCTCCCTGCTAGCATTGCAGCTTGACAGACTCCTCCAAAAAGACTGAGCCAGATAGAGCAAGATCTTCCATACTTAAAGAACTAAATCAGGCTTCCCCTGTTGTTGGAAGAAGATTTAGTGGGAGGATGCTCAGTGCATCTCAGTATGCTCTTGGGAAACTGCARGGATCAGTCTCTCCAGGCTGCTCTGCTCCCTGGCAGGCTGCTCTGAACAGCTCTACAAATCCTCGGGGAAAAAAAAGCAACAAACATATTTTAATTTTCTCTAGGTACCATTTCAGGTCTTCTGTTCTCCAAGGATATTTTTTTCTTCTGCTAAGAAACTTTGTCCTTGAAATCAAGCTARCAGATTTCCCATGCAGTGGGAATTCCTGTTTCAGCACACTCTAAGCAGCACTAATGCAGTAACATCAGAGGATACACAGAAGACTGAAAGAAAGAAATGCCAACAATAACAACGCCCACCAAAAAATTCCACCCTCAAAATCTGTCTTTGTAAGCAGAAGCAACATTTGTAGAAATACACCAAAAGTTTTACTACCCCAGTTTTCTGTATCCAGAAGTGGCAAGCAGAAGATATATTAAAGGGAAAATGCATGAATTTGTYAATAATTTAAAATGTTTTAATTCAAACTGAAGAAACCGAAATGTATGTCATAAAGGCTTTATCTACATTCGGATTTCTTCTGTTTCTATGATTCTCTAACACTGGTGCAGCCATTGCAGGCTGCCAAGGGTACATTTTTAAGCCATAGATTCATTTAGGTTGGAAAAGACCTATTGGATCACTGAGTCCAAATAAATACACCAAGGTGGAGATCATATRTTCACAAGAAATTTCTATGCAAGAKGCTYCCTAAAAGTCAAAGAGGCATAATTGGTTTGCCARGGGTCATGTTGGAGATTTCAGATCAATTAAGGAATTGTGAATTTTTTCCTTAGCTACTGTTATACTGCATTGACTGTCAAATCACGTCTCCTTTTCACCCATAATGGAAAAGTGAGGTACAGAACCACAAACATCAGCAGTGGAATGTGATCACACTGCCATGAAAAGGAATGTGAGGATGAAAACCTCTTGACTTCTGTCAACAAAAGCAAAATAACAGTAAACTAACAAGGAAGCATTAACAAGTCAGGTACACAGTGCTTGCCTGGGCCTGGGTTTTTCAGGTGTTTATAAACTAGACACTACACAAACAAAAAAAMCAAGCAGCAAAACCAAAACAAAACTGAAGGACTACCTCTGAATATCTGCCAGATTCACAGTATGGAAACAAACAATTTTCTTTGCTTACACTGAGAAAACAGAGGAGGTAAAGAAATAGGCAGAAAAGGTTTTAAGACAGTGTCATCAGAGCTCAGGCATGAGTAAGAGGAAAGCAAGCTCACTTTTTAGATCAGAAAAACAAAATTCTCACTGTGCAGAGCTGCTGCAGTGTACAAGTRTAATAAAACAAAACACAGCTAAGTTTTCATCAGCTAATATTAGCATACCAGAGAAGAAAAGCTGCTCAGGAAAGCTTTTCTATTTGCTGGCCATACAGCTGAAAGAAAGTAGTACAAATTGCTAGCTAAAGGAAAAGCAAACTGTCAAAAACCTCAAAGACCAAAAAAAAMCCCCAAAACAAACCATCTGTGACTTTAAGGGAAAGGTCTATGACTTCTTTTTTTCAGTAGATATTCAGTATTTTATTCATCGTTTCAGGAGACCCCCAAATTTGGCAATTTGTTTACTTAGTTCACAGAGCAGAAGCAAAGATCTAACATACACTGTCACATATACTCTTAAGGGCATTTTAGCAGAACTACACCCAGGAACTTAAAATCAACAGACTTCAGACTGGAAGCAAACTCTGTCACTGAAGTAGGAGATGCAAAATTCCATCTCTGCAATAAATTTCAATCACCACGTGTCTCAAATATTYCTCCCCACAATGAAGACCATTATCATTTAATCCAGCACTCAGTGTCTAAAAGCTAAGTTGTTGAAGGGCACCTTTTCTCAACTTGAAAGGTTAGATTTTTTCAGGAGGTTCTCTATTTTCATCAGCAAATAAGAGCCACTCAAAAATTTACTTGCAGAATGTTTTAACAGGGTGTTTCCAGGTAAAACTATAACAAATTCCAAACACACACTTTAAAATTTATCATTTTCTGCTGCCCCATGTTCAAGTGCACACCACTAATCAAACAAAACCCTGCTTTTACAGTTTCTGGAAGATAAACAAACCCATCATATTATAGCAATCTATTTCTTGCACAGGTGGCAAATAGGATGGGGTTGCAGAAATGCCCAGGACAGTCTGACAAACAGAAAGGTTTCTATAAACAGGCATTGGCTGCTTTTTTTCTCTTCAAAATATGTAACAGGAGGCAAATTTTGGCTAAAATTAAGGCAGCCTATTTTGTAAATCACACCTTCTAGAGTCCCAAGTGTGAACTGCCCTACTCCACATAGAGGCATTCATCACAAAAGGTTTGGAAGGAAAAGAATTCTGCAACTGGGAGAGGTATTTATTTAGATTTGCAGATCTAATCTTAGTGCAGCTGTTTTGCACTAATCTTAGTGCAACTTTTCCTACTTTTTCCTCTTGCTTCCCAAATGATCTTATGAAAGAGGAGACTTTCCTTTGCCTGCCTCATTGATACACCAGGTTTACCTAAAAACATAGGAAACTGGCACACCACCTTAGCTACAAGATAAAACTCATCCTCTTCCTCCAAAAAAGCTATTTGGTGAAGTGACAAAATATCAGCTGTACCATCACACCACCTCAGAGGAAATCAGCAAGTACAGCTCTTCCTCAATGATAATCTACTCAGCCAGAGACTACACTACACTAATTATGGAAAACTAAATATGTTCCAAAGAAACTTGGTCCAAACTGCCAATTAAATGCAACCTGATCTTATTATAATTTTCACAAAACTAGGAAAAAATTGTTTTCATCAGCTTTATTCACCTTCACAGTATTTTTTTCTAATTTGAGTTCTGGCCAGAGATGAGAAACAAAAGCAGCAAAAATGCCATAAAAGGGGCAAAATGCTGTTCTTGCTGATTTTATAATACACAAAGGGTTCATTATCTCAATCACTCTCATTCTCTGAATGACCAGTCTCTACCAGGCCATACCAACCCTCTCTCTAATTCCAATTTCTCTTAATTTAGGGATAAATCATCAAGCTATAGCTCCAAGGCTCCCTCTAAGAGGCTTTAAATGTGGGAAGACAAAGAAGAAAATTGTTCTAGTACTTCCTGATTGCTTTTTAAAGCAATTTAAAAGCATTGCATGGTCTCTACTACCAATTCCCACAGAGAAAAGYGCTGGAGCTACAGCTCTATTTGCCTCTTTGGGCAAGAAAGAAGAGTGACTRGGCATCCCTCACCCTAAGGGCAATAGGAAATGCTAACACCTCTCCTATGGAAATTAGCGTAGCAGCAGTCTACTTAGAAAGCTGAAAGACCAAACATCTTCATGTTTTAGGTCTATAGAGAGCAAGAACTCATAAGATCTGCCACCCTGCGTAAAAGAACTTCACTCACTGAACCAAGAAATGCTATTGCAAAATTAAAAAAACAATACAAAAAACAAAGCCTCACACCTTGATATGTGAACTCCATGAAGAATATTTTCTTATCCTTCTGTTGCTGAACATCCTCACTTCTCAAACTTGCTCCCTTTACCAACAGGGATTTCTCCTGTATCAACTTCTCATCTCTCCCTGGATAGTGGCAGACCTGTGCTTTGACAGAATTTTTCTGTTTMATCTCCACAGCACAATTCCAGCTGGCAAAGCTTTCAACTAGCCACAATCACAGCTCTGCCAGCTCAGCATGACACTGTTTTCTCCTCTGGAAAAGCTGGTMATGGACCAGAAACTGGATTGAGGCAAAATAGACCAAAACCCAGCATAAAGAAATAGCAAATGTTAATTAGATCAGAACAGCTTAAATGTTCTTTTTACCAGACTGTAAATTTGTTCATAATTTGATTTATTACAATTTGTTGAGGAAAAATTCAATTGCTGWGCATTCAGTCAACCTTGGATGGTCAATTGATAGTCAATTGTTTTCATCTCATACTTTCCCTCATTGTATGTCTGCTATACTATTTGAATAGTCTTCAAAATTAAATACATCTAATAAAATGTCTGCTTGTTAAAAAAACAAACAAACAAAAAAAGCCCCAAACCATGCAAGCCCAAATGCTACCAGAAAAACAGCACAAACAGTTTCAGGTTAAAACAACCTGGGAATCATAGCTGCATGAATCCCATAATGGGATCTGAGGTTTAATAATTATAGGACATAATTATTATGTCCTATAATTATATTATGTCCATATACATGTTCAGGGACCTGGGTGCCCATCAGATCGCTTACACAACAGGATGTAAGAATCATGAATATCAGATTCTGATGTTAAATGCAGCTATCCCAGTTACCAAAAAGTTGAAGGAGTTGTAAGATCTCCATTGGCTTACCTTAAAAGGATCTACTTGTTTAATTGTTTGCAGTAAAATCTAGGATACCTTGGTTCCATCTTTAGATGTTTTTTGTGCAGAAGAAATAAAAAGAACTTCCTTCCCAAAACAACAAGGTGATATTATCATTCTACTCATGTGGCAAATACATTTCCAAAGAGTTTTTGCCATTCTTTAGTGCTTAATTTGTGAGGATTTGTCAATAAATGCAACACTTATAAATCTGAGTTTAGGCTCAACCCCAGAAAAATCAGAAATGTCCTATTGGCTAAAATCTAGGATTTTTTCGTTCCACAAAACATTTTATTCCTAACACCAATCTTCTGCAGACTCTCTGCAAGCCAAAAAGCAACACTGTGAATTTAAATTGCCCTGGAAGTGATTATTACTTTTTTTTAATTGCTGTTCCGCAGCTGGAAATCTTACCAAGGTCACCTCAGCAAAATTATACAAGTGACTGACAAGAAAAACAGAAAGAGCTAACTACAATAACTCAAAAACCCCTCACCCTGAGTAATCTCAATTAAGTATCTCAATCTACTGAAGATACTTAACATAGCAACAGGCTTCAGGAACTGAAGAAAAACAACACAGTTTGAGGGGAGAGACTCAACACAATAGAAACTGGCAGGTGATACCTGCTTCATTAGAGAAACAGCTAATTTGAATTCAAGTGTCATCATAATGAAACTGCCCTCCAAAACCTCAGTCAGAAACTCCAGCACAGTTTGTAGAACTTTYTAACCTGAAAACTTTGCAGTTTGACTAATTTCAAAGCTCTACATTGACTATCTAATGATTTCCTTCTGTAAGAACATGCCATACAGAGACAAAAGCAGAAAAAAAAATACAATGCAGAATTTTAGTGAACTGTTTTTTACTGCACTGTGACTGCATTTCCTTGGAGCACTAGCAGCACAATGCTTCCCAGTACAAAAGAGATCTAAATRTATTTCAGAAAATTAAAGTGTTATAGCCACACTGAAAGATAACTTATTTCTTCCCCATAAACCATATACAAAACAGCACTGTTCACTGAAAAGCAATTCCTTAAAAACTGAAGGCTTGAAGGACACTGAGTGCAAATGTTATGTGCCCTAAGCACAGCTATTGAGTGACAGGTCTGGAGCTGCCAAACATGCATAGAGTAAGTCAGCAGTTTTACTTTTTGTTTTTTCCAGTGAAGAGACCAACAGTTTGGGCTCTGGATAATCCTGAATCTCATAACAGGGTTGTTCTGCACACACTGGATGCATAATGCTCTTCCCTTCAGCACCCCCTGAAGTCAGTGCCAGTCTTTGCTCTTCACTCAATGAGACAGTGGCTAAGGCTTTGGGGCTCATCTATTTGTAAACAGCTCTAGGACTTGGGTAATAAGAACAGAACTTGAAAGCTCATTGTGGATGGATAAAAGCATTTTAGGAATTTGTTAATTCAAATGCTGCCCTATAGTTTAATACTGTGTCTTTCCTTCCACTGGCCTATCATATGATGATGATGATTATTAGGAAAATAAAGTCCCATCTCTGAAATAAAATGGTGTCCCTAGCAGCTGTTATGATGAACCTTCTGCTGCCAAAAAGAATCAGGAAAAAGGTGAATAATTTCTTGGAACTCAGACAGGAACATATGAAAAATACATGTATCATTGCTGTGAAGAACCCTTTGCTGTGTGCCATGATTTGAAAAAGAGCTGGTTTCATCCAACCTAACCTCTTCCTTTTCCATTCAGTTTCATCACTGACTTGAGCACAGTTCAAGAAATGGACATACTTACCTTGGAATTCAGAGTAAAGACTGCTCTGCCAGGAAGCCCTACTGCTCCAGCACGAGTGTGCCTTGCAACACACATATTCAGTTCATGTATCTTACTTATTCATTTGTTATTCTCTGCTGTTTTGACCCTTATTGCTCTCCGGGGGCACTGAATGTACTTGCAAGAGAAAATAAGTTTCCACAAGAAAGGCAGCAGCAGCTCTGGGTTTCTAGGTCCCTGACAAAGAATTTAAACCTACCTGAATCAGAAGTCTAGTGAATTTTGTCACAAATGGAGTGAAACTGTTCATGTTCATTCCTGCTGAAATACAGGTCTAATTTAAAAATAGGACCAGCCTGATCTTTGGATCATCAGGGTTGTTTAGAAGAAGCCTCCCTTGCACTTCTCACTGCAAATCAAGCATTGATTTCCCTCCTTCTCTAATTTTTGTCTCCCTCTGAAAGTTACCTACAATCAAAACAATAAACAAGTAATACTCCATCACTCTGGTCTCACTCAAAAAATCAGAGGGATAAAGGCAATGGGAAACCTGAGTCTTGGGCAAGACTGAAGTTTCTCAACAATTTCCCAATTTCTCAACAGTAACTGACAGCTAAGAACAAGTAGTCAGTGACATTTGGAAAAAAACCAGCTTTGCTGTCTACCATTTAAAGCCTGCTGAAGCCAGTGGGATCTAGTTGGATTAGTGGAAGACATTTAAATCTCACATGAGATCAGCTTTTCTTATTTTTGCAGTTCCATAAACACTCAGGCAGAAACTTCTCTGATCCATGCAACAGGCGTGCTCTATAAAGGGGTGTTGGTCTCTTTTCCCAATTAATAAGTAGCAAGWTGAGAGGAAATGTCCTCAAGTTGCACAGGGAAAGTTTAGTTTAGCTATTAGAAAAAWTWTCTTCAGAGCCACCATCCYTRGAGGTATTTGAAAGACTTGYAGATGTGACACTTGGGGGCAYGGCTTAGTGATRGACTTGGCACTRTGAGGTTTATMGTTGGACTCAGGGACCTAAAGGGTCTTKTCCAACCTGAATGGTTCCATGGTAACAGACTGAGCTAACTGCCTGACACCCCTTTTACGCTATTTTTCAGAGCACTCTTTCACAGCTCACACTGCCTTCTGAAGGGGCTCTTTTCACTAATGGGGAGCACCCTGAGAACAAGAAGGCTCACCCTGCTATTCACAGGCATGGCCAGCATGCCATGTCAGGCTGGTTTTGCCCTGTGAAACTCAATTCCAGCCTCCTAAGGCTTACTGGGGAGTGCTCTGCTTCAGGATTTGGCACTGTCTCAGCTCTGGAAGCCAGGACTCAGCAGCAGTATCTAAGCCACCAAAGCAAACAAAGAGAGCCCTAGCACAGACACAGAACCATCTGAAGAGTGCAGCTATTTGAATGGTTTGGGCACAGATTTGGCCAGGCCAGTTAGAATTGTACCAGATAGTTTCAGGACACCAGTAAGGCATTCTCAGGATCTGCTGGTGGACTTGATGAGACCATCCAAAATGGTGAGATAAGAAGACCAAGCAAACTGAACCGAGCCATGCCCCTCAGCTTTACTACACCCCAGCCTAGTTTACTTATTAACAGGGACAGAAAATTAGCACAGTCAGCTGTTGCAAGTTTTGACCTCAAGACTCTAGGTCTGCACAAAAGCCCAAGAAAGGGGGCTGAAGTCATCACTGCTACAGCTGCTATTCATACTCCTGCACCAATAGAAGGCAAGAATGCCTTGCTGGGATGGACCTAGCCATCCACAAACATTGCCATGTCAGTGGAGTTTGTGGCATTTCTCCATGGTCTACTGCAGTCTGAGCTGGCTGCAGTCACCCACCTTCCTCATGCACCCTATCTTTGTGCAGATCTGGGGGGAGATTGTGTTCTGCCCTCACTGTCATATGGTGGGGAGCAGCCAGATGCAACCCAGAGGCCTCCCAATCCTGGTGGAGCCAAGGTCTCTGGCATTTCCTATGGCAAYTGGAGGGGGTCCATGAAACACACTGAGACATTTTGCTGCCTCTGCCCACAGCCCTGAATACTGAGATCACAGCTCTGCAGCCATCTCTTAACTCATCTYTTCATCTTACAGACCCTCCCAGCCAGCTGCAATAGCAGGGCCCACRAGCACTTCTGACCAATGCTCATTTTTCTTCAGAAAGATGCTGGAGCATAAACATCATTCAMCATGAGCAGCCTTCTTTTCTTTCCCCTCCACAGAGGCATTTAGCTAGGCTTGGCAGAGGGAGGTAAGCCTCCGGGAAGACATTATCCTGACAGCAAACACTGGTGACTGGCTCTGTGTGTGTGTATGTGTGCGTTTGGCAGAGTCTGGATGCTAAATAAATATGGGTTATTAATAAAGCACTAGCTGGAGATGGAAAATAAGATTGAATGCTTCATCTTCCAAGAGCTGTTTCAGGATCTTAGGGGGGAAATAAAGAAGTAAAACAATGGAAAATGGAGAGCCACAGGGGAAGGAATGGGGTGGAGAAGGGAATTCAATAAACAGGAAAATAGCAACRAGGAGGAGGCAGTAAATCTAGTTGGTTGTAAAAGAGGCTCAAGCAAAAAAAGAGGGTAACAAAATAGCATTGGTATAAACAAAATGTCAACCACCTCTTGCCCCCTTGTGATTCAAAACAAGATATGAAAACATACTACATTGGCCAAGAACACTTGTGAGAAACTGGAGAAGGAGCAAGAGATCAGCAAATAATCTGAAAAGGAAAAAAAGAAAAAGCAAGAAAGCSAGGCAAAATGTGCCCAGAGAAGGAGCTCACATAACACAGAGGGGCTTTAAAGGGCTGCAAGACTCTACAGAAATCACATGAGCCCCAGAAGGGCTCTGCTCTTGCCTGCACCCCACTGACATCCTACTCAGCACACCCACGGGTTTCACCTCCTCTTCTGAGCCCCAAGTCAACGCCTGTGCTTGGGAGACAAGTGCCAGCAGGTTTTCCTTTTACCTTGCCATTTTTATGGCCCAGTCCAACTCACATACTGCACATACCTTGGAACCACATGCTCCCTCCTACTAGGAGCTAGCCACAGCATGGTGACTTCTGTGGCAGTTCTGTGCTGTCATACACTGACATTACAATAACCTAACTTTGCAAATTCCTAATAAAAGCACTTAGTACTACAACAATCCTTAAATTTAGACTGCATGAATTTTAGCTTAACATTCTATACTTCCTAATTAACAGCAGGCCTATTTTTCTGGATCATCACATGGCAAACTGCTATATCTATCTTTACATAGGTGTAAYTCATTTGTTTTTGCCAAGCAACAAGGCACTTCATTAATTAGGTCTCCTGGGCCTAGTTCTCTTCTACTTGTACTACAACAATCCTAAAGCTGTCATATGATTAATAAAGGCTACAGCTCWGAGTTACTGACATATTTTTGACCACAGCTATAGATGGCTTCAAACTTGGCTGCTTAGACTTAATTGTCCCAGTGAGCAGTTTTGATTTCAGATATGGCATCCACAACTCTCCTGGTTTCAGTGGCACCCTTGCAGACATAATACAGAATCAGGATCATTTACATTCTTTTTATGTAGGAGTGGAGATCCTTACCTTACCTCCTAGGACTTCTGAAGCCTAACCTCTGGCTATTTCTTTAATTCTCCATATACTCACTTCCAATTCACCATAACTCACCAAAACACCTTTTGTTTTGGAAAGAACACTGTCATTAGGTTTTGACTTAATTCATGCAGGCTTTGATCTATCACCCTTGTTCTTCAAGATGAGATGGAGACTGAAACCAYCTTTCAAGACAATGGCATCAGAAAAAGACAACATTGTAAAATAAACTTATTAATTCCACACATCGTTTTACACACACAACTCAAAGCACACGTTACATAGGTCAGCTCACTGCCTCATGTTGCAGAAACTACACGTTGTCTCAAAGARCACTGATCCAATGGGGCACAAAAAACTTATCTGCACATGCACACAGAGGCCAGGGCATGTGGGAGGCGACGTTCTTGCTTCACAAACCTAGGTCACCTGCATTTGTGTGTCAGGGGGATGCAACAAACCCATGCCAACCATCAGAACTCAAACTACTCGCTGCCACCAAGCAAAGATGTAGGGTATAAAAACCTAAAAAGTAGGGCAGTAGGAAACCTTCCTACTGCCAGCCTTACTCTGRAGCACCCTTACCAGCAGGGGATTATTGAAAAACTGTTCACACTCCAAGTGCTGTTCAGACAGAGAGAATGTATTATTCCTTTGCCTTCCCCCTCACAGCAGAAATGCAYGATATCTGTTGTGTAAGGACAACACAAAATGGGGCCCTCCTTAAGTGGCTCTCAGCCTTAGAGCTCATTTAATCACTCATTTCTACCCCCATTATTGATGTTTTCTTCTCAGGTATGGGACCTGTGCATGATAACATTATGATTACATTTTTCAAGCACTGTATGATGCAGCGTGTACTTCATGGCTCTTAATTTAAAACATATTAGTGGGTGCTCATAGTGTGTTTGTGGAGAAATATGAGCTGATTTTACAGAATTATGGGAATTTGTACATATTTTGATAAATACATCAGCTGAAATAAAATACACTAATAAGGCAAGCATTCATTATCCCTTGCTAGCTAATTAGGCGGTCATTTGTATTTTCAGCTAGTTGTGTATACTATTTATCACTCAGAAATCAGTCCTAACACATAACAACTCTTTGAAATGACATCAAAAGCTTGAAATCAAGACATTGCTGCACACAGTGTGAAGGCAACAATGACAATTCTGTTTTGTTTTATTATTCAAAGAAAGAATTTCCAAGAAAAATGCCACTGGAGGCTAAAACACTATTAGAGATGCCTAGCATACAAAAAGCCCAATTCTGTGAACGCTAAACAAGGGGCTCTGCAAAAATCACTGTTAGCAGCAAAACTGATGTCAATCTTTCAGGCAAAACACTTGAAATACCTTTTCCACCAAAAACCAAAAMTCTCATTGACAAAGGATCTCTTCTGCAAGCTTTACTTTCAGTTCTCTTCTTTKTTCAAAACAAAGACAATTTCTCTCTTAAGCAGACAAGAAAAGAAGAGCTCAGACTACAAAACTGAAAAAAATAYCTTCCCCTCTTCCCAATTAAATATCAGTGTAGTTAAGCATCACTACATATAAATATTTCTGAGTGCCTCTTGTAAGTAGCACAAAGGATTGCAGCTAGTGTTTGTGCAACATCTTTCCCTTCCTTAGCCCTTTTCCCTAGCGTCATCTGTCTTTCCTAATAGGTGCAGGAAGTGACCATTGCAGCTTAGTGACCCACAGCAGCAGCCTACTCACCATCTCCTGCAGGTGCTTATCCTTGGTGTCCCGCTCTTATTTTTAAGGCATTCAGGAAGAGGACGTTACCTCCTGTTTTTCTCTTCTGGTTTGCTCTCCAGGAAGGGAAAGGAGGCTTTTATGTGTGTTTCTCCAACCCAGCACGGGCAGCAGAGCCCTGCTAGCCTGCAAAGTCCAGGCCACAGCAGTCTGAGGCAGCAAGGGTGAGCATGGAGTTCCCTAACCCAGCACCTCACTGAGCTGCTTGCACTCCTAAMCACAGCTAAAGGCAAACACACCAAGCGAAGGGCCTGAGCCAGGTAGGCAGACAGCCACTGCTGCTGGCAGGATRTATTCTGCTGCAGCAAAGGGATTATTCACATGAGTACAAACTACTCCTGTGACAGCTTACAAAGAGAAGAACTGTGTGAGACCATGCTTGTCACATGCAGCCATTCTCAACTACCCTCACACCTGAGGACATGCTGCTGCCATCACCAATATCTGTTTTCACTTCAGACATTTAATGCTACACTCTTCCTGCCAAACAGTTCCTGCAGTTGAGGGATGAAATCTATTTTCTTCTCCTCTGGCTTCTTTTTTTTTTTTTTTTTAATTAATCTGGTTACTAGCAAAGGCACGCATATGCTACACAGTGATATGCAAGGAAAAAATTCAGAAGATTCCTGATGAATCCCAAGATACCTTTCTTGCTGGTATTCCACCTCAAATTTCATCAACTTTGGAGCACATGCTGCCTGCAGTGGAGAGCAAATCTTCAGATGATTCATGGCTGGGCATTTCTAGCTGCCACTGCTTGTCACCACATTGCTCAGAGGAGCTTATAAGCTTGCTGAAGGCAATAACTAGCTTCCTAAACCCTGCTCATTCATATAATTTCTTCTTTGAAAGAATAGAATTCTTTCTAGCCAACGCATTTCAAACAGAACAAAATTCTCTAGACTTGAGCAAAAGAGGTTTTGCTGTTGGAATTCAAAATGTATACCAAAGGTGAGAAGGCTTGGTAGTTGATCAAAAGGATTCCCTGTCTGGGATAGGGTTGGATTTGTTTCTCAAATCCATGCTGCTTAACATGCTATGGCCTAACACTGTTCTCACCTAGCAGTGTTGTTTCCTTGTAGTACAGCTTCAGTTTAAAAACCCCTATCYATGCCAGTGAAGGAAGCATGGCTTGACAGAGAAATCTGGTGACAGGCTCATGGAAGAGGAGTCCTGCACAGCACAGAAACCTCAGCCCAGCTAATTGCAAAGACCAGGCTCCCCAAAGCACTCCTCTGCATGGGGTTTACCCATGCAGACAACACACAGAGACCAGGAATCAAGGGCAACACAGTCATGCTGAGTGATCTCCTCGGTGGATGGGAGACCCTGTGAGAACAATCCTTCAAAAMAACAAAAAGCCCTGGCTAAAACAACTATCAAGTTCATTGCTTTGCATATCTCAGGAATCTGATCCAAAGCAACTGGTGGAGCCAAGTAAACCAGCTGCCTTTGAAAAGAGGTATTATTATAAACCCCTTGGGAAAAAATATGTTCAACCCCTTGATACTGGTCTCAGCAGGCAGCTGTAAGTGTAACTGTTTCTGCTTATTCCTCCCCATTCCTACAGATGTATTGAAGCCTTCACAAGCAAGTGGATTCTCTCTACTGATGGGAATATTCACACTATGAAACAAATCTAACAAAAGAAGGTTGGACATGAGAAGCAGAGGAACAGCAGCACCTCAAAACATTACTCCTGGGAAGAAGAGCATAGGCTGTACATAGGCTCTGCATGAAGCTGTAGCTCAGAGTACAGAACATACTGGGAATACAAAGACCATCTGTTTAAACCCAGTCAGAAGTTGGAGCAGGCACAAAGGCCAGGCTTTCCTACCAGCACTATAAAAACCTCAGTCTGTGCTCAGGACTCTTTTAAATGCAAAATATTAGCTAAAACATGATAGCAACATTGATCTTCTCTATACCTTCAATCAGCTAACAGAGCTTAATTCTTTTACCCTGAGTCTTCTCAGTACSAAAATGACAGCCTCCCTTCCCTAATCCTGGATACTCCTACTGTTAAACAATCTCTGAGCCCATCACAAACATCCCACAGCCACATTCTCTCTCCATATTCTCCTCTCTGCTGCACTTCTGGATGACCTACAAGTTCCCAGCCTCTYTGACCCTGGCCCACAGAAGCTTATCAGGACTAGCCCTCTGTGCTCCTAAAYACAACAATGCAGTTTGCTGAAGTCTGTATCTGTGTGCTACCCATCCTTCTGCTCTGACTATGGAATCAACTTCTCTAAACCCCTGCCTAGGCTTCTGACAGCAAGCACCTCACAAAACCAGGTCACTGGATCTCTGCCACAGCAGCTTCCAATGAGAACATGCACCCAAAATGTTGGGTGCAAAGTAACAACACCGTGTGACCTCTGAGGTGGTGCCTGTACTGTATCATCAGAAGGATGGTACCACTGCTTACTGTGCCAACAAATATGTCATTCAGCAAAGACTCAGCAGAAGAGCCTGCCAAGTACACCCACTCTCAGAGCAACACCACCAGTACTTTGTACAAGAGATTAGATAAATTGAAAAGAGTGCATTTACTTCATGTGCTTCCTATCTCAGTCTCTGGGCTTGTATCTGCATTATCTGATTAAGTGACTGTTAAATAACCCAAGCTGCCAATATAGGCTCAGGAAAATTCTTTATCTTGATCTGGGAGTGTTGAAGTAATCTCCAAATATGAATTTCAACAATGAAGAGCATTATTCAARGCATAAATGAAGCTCTGTACTAAATCAAATCTATTTACATCTGATAATGTAAAAAGGAAAAARTACTTCAAAAGAAGATGCAGCAAACTCTCTTGCGTATTGTCTCATCTTAGCAGTACTCAAAGCAGATAACAAAACTCAGTCCAGTCCATGGTACCAGTGGGGGAAACAAATTGTAGGAAATGGGAAAAGGTTTGTAAGCAGGAAAGGAATTAGATCCCCTCAGCCACCCCCAATCAGTTGTTTTCTCCACCTAGGGAGAGCAAGTCTCTAAATGTCACATCTTCCAACACAGGCAGAGAGAAAAAATCCCCAAACCCTCCTTAAGAATATGAAAAATATCTCCAGAACATAAGYTAAAATATTCTTATTGCCCATACAAATGCAATTCCCTTTGAAAGAGCATGGAATGACAAAACAGTATTAAAATATTAATGGGGCACTAATCTCGTAAATAGTTTCATTAGGAGAAAACAGCATTCATGGGGAAAAGATTTCTTCTTGTTGCTCTTTCTGAAAGGAATTGGAAGCACAGCTGAATGACTGGTTTTGAGAACATTTTTCCACACCTAGCCCTAAGTCTCCACCTGCAAAGACACAGGAAAGCATTTGTTTTGTTTGTGAAATCAGAGTTTTGGCACGTTTTGGCAATGGTCTGGTTATATATCCACGTTTTATCCACGTTTTGGCAATGGTCTGGTTATATAACAATTTCCATAAGCTTATCACATCTGAACAAGCTCAAAACAGCAAGCTCACATCACGATTTAGCCTTACATTTGGGGGATTTTGGTGGGGATGTTCGTCAGGGGCAATGCCTTTCAAAGTACCTTCCACTCTCTGACACCAAAATCAAAGCCATTGCCAGTCAGAAAGGGAAAAAAATCTGAATTCATTAATAAAAAAAGAACAGCATGAACAGAATGCTGGATATAATATAGAAGGAACTGGCAGCTACACCAATGTTTACAGTGGTCTGACACAGCTCACGTTAAGACTTTGTTTTCAGTTACTCACAGCATTGCCAAATTAACTGGTTGGCCAGTAATTGCCTTTGCTAGATACCTACCCCAGGCTGGGAATTTTTTGTTTCCTTTTTCTTGGGAATGGGGTTTCAGATAAAAGAAAACCTGYTCCATTGTTTCTGAAAGTTGACAAAATTTTATTACAAACCCCATGTCCGTTTCTTTTGAAAATCAATAAGCAAATCAGATTTGAACAACTTTCTGACTGATCAGCAAGGTTGTAGAACTGGACCTCACAATTTTGTGGTCATAGTTTTGAAGAYAAGAAGTTTTAATTGATGTCACAGGAAAAAAAGATCTTGCGAAGTAACATACTTGAGTTGAGTCTTGCAGAAATGCAGCAACATCTTGTGCTGTTCACCCAGCATTCATCACTGCCCTGCAGAATTTTTGTATTCCATAGTGCTATAAATACTCATAATAAACAAAGCTAAGGAAATGACACATGAACACCCTTTTGTGTTAAGCACTCAAAATCTAAACAGTGCAACTTTAAGCTTCCTAATGTAACCTTCATAAGCCCTTTTGTGACACTGCCTTTGCTGTACAAGGTACTATTACAGCTRATTTCTGTTCCCTAGGACTTCTGAGAGCACCACAGGCAACACTTGCCACTGTGGCAAGCACTGAGGACTTCAATTAACCCATAAGCCAGGCTTTAGGAAACAGCAGGAGCTTTAAGGACTACAGCTCAATGCCACCACAACAGCTCAAGCYCAGAAATACACTCTCTTCAAACAACTCCAAAACAAATTATTTCCTTCTCATTTTCCCCCAATTAAAATTATAACCTAAAAGGCACTATCYCAGCAAGAAAATACTTTGATTCTCAGCACAAACAAGGACAGAATTACGATTGTCCAGACACTGAAGAGCTGAGAGTAAAAGTAAAAGCACACCCAGGAGCAGGGAAGTGTCCCTGCACTRTGTAGCTTGGATCTGGCCAGTGAGCACAGAGGGAACGCTCAGGTAACTTAGCTGTGTTAAAGCAGGCAGAGGACAAAAAGGAGTGCCTCAATTACTGCAAACATTGGCATTGCCACTACACTCAGAAGAACCCCCAAAACATGTTTTTTATACAAATGCAAATTATACCACCTACCCATGACCCTAGGTTAACTTGAGACAGCCAAGAAAACAGATCACAACCCACAAAAATGATCCAACATTTTTTATGCAAAGCCAGGCAACATCAGTAGACTTCTGGCATGGTAATGCCCAGTTGGTCCTCTAAGTCAGCTCAGGCTGACAGAAGCTTCAAGGAACATCTAAAGGGCTGATTCAGCTCCACCACGTGGAGAAGTTCAAAGCACTGCCATGTTTTCACCAGCTCCCATCCAGCTGGGACAGCCAGCCACAGCAGCAAGAGGTACTTTCCCCAGACTGAGCATACCTGGATGTGGAAATAAGTAGCAGCAGACACAGCCACAAATCAATTCCCTTCCTGTGCTCTGCTCTGTTAGCATCACTAGCAAAAATTTTTGGAAAGGATTAGAAGTGTTTGCAAAATGTTTTACACCTAATGGCATGCATCTCCTGCAGCAGTCTTTACAGGAGGAAATAAACATAGAACCAAAATCATCCTCATCAGTCTCTCTGAGAAAGCATTTTTCCAGCATGAAAGGGGAAGACCATGTTGTCACTGGAAGCAAAACACATTTTCTGTTTTCATGCACTCCTAAGACAGTTCCCAGCACTGCACATAAAGGAACAGGCTGAATCCAGCATTGCTGGTGCTGTGAACTAAGCAAACATTTTGGGCATTTTCATTTCTACCGAGCAAAACCACTTAATTATGGCAGCAGAGGTAATGAAGAAAAGAAAGGCCATTATCACAAGGCTGAAATTTACTCAACTGGAGTCCACACCTGCACTGGAAAAGCTCCAAAGATCTGCAAATGGAGAGGGTTGTAAAGTCAATACTAGAAAATAATCACAGGTGTAGGGAAAAAAAGAGACAAGCCTAACAGAAGTTACTCACTTAAGTGAGAGAAGAGCCCTGTTCCAGAAAGTTGACCAGCCAAACAAACCCATTGAGAGAGGAAAAAAAGTGCTTTGTTAAAGGCAAGAGCTCCAGCAGCAGAAGAATGACTCTGGGGCTTTTAGTTCCCAAATAGTGATGCTTCCATCAAATCATATCCAGAGGACTAGAACAMTAGTTTGTACACAGCCTATTTGTATAAACTACTTGAAAAGGTCTTATATATTATACATGATTTAAATGCATCCATATACTACAAGTACTGTCTGAGAGGTACATCAGCATCCATTTGCAGACCCAGGACACTCTAGGGAGTTGTGCTGCTTACTGGGGCTCGTATCAGGGAGGCCACCAAGAAATTGGAGGGTTACAGAGTGGTGGTGAGGCACTCTGGATCACAGGTGGGGCTTTTTTATCAGTCCTCCCAATCAGAGGGAAGGAGCTTGAAAAGAATCAAATTAAGCAAAGTAACAAATGGATATGGGACAGATGCCACAGCCAGGGGTTCAGCCATGGCACTCACTTGGAGAAACCTGGCCTGTTAGGGGCTGATGAGGTCCCCATGTGTGGGTAATGGAAAGAGCATCTTTGTTCACAGGCTGCCCAGATGGTGAGGAGGGTTTTAAACTACAGTTGCTGAGGAGGCTGAACTTCAATCCACCCCACTCCCAGAAGTGTCATGCCTGTGACAGTGAAAGATGCTCAGAGCATGGAGATGGATTGCAGGTCAGCAGGAGAGAACCTGAACCCCAGCACAAAGGAATTTCAGCAGCTCCAGCCACTAAGTCAGCCTCATCCAAATCCCAACTTAAATGCCTCTATGCAAACACRTTTAGCATGGGGAATTAACATGAGGGGTTAGAGATGTGTACACAYCTGCAGGACTATGGTCTCATTGGCGTCACAGAGACATGGTGGGATGCTTCCTATGACTGGAGTGTTGGAACAAAAAGTTATTGGCTTCTTAGGAAGGAGGAGACCAGGAGGGTGTGTTGTCCTCTGTGTCAATGRCCAGCTGAAGTGCATGGAATTCCATCTGGGGATGGATTAGGAGCTGACCAAGATCATGTGGGTCAGGAACTAGAGGAGGGCAGGTGACATTATATAGTGAGGAGCCATCCACTCAGGAAGACTGAGCAGATGAATCCTCTACAGACAGATAGGAGCAGCCTCGTGTTCACCAGCCCTGGTCCTCCTGGGGTGCATTAACTACCTGGATATCTGCTGGAGGGACAATGCAGCAATCCTTGAGGTTCCTGGATGCATTGAAGGTAAGTTCCAAGTCCAAGTGACAGAGAAACTAACAAGGGGCAAAGCCAGGTAGCAATCATGGTCACAAGCATACAATGCTTAAATTAGAACCAAAGCAGCATGAGTAAACATGGATGGAAGGAATTCAGTGGGAGCTGTGTCCTGTTTGACAATGAATTCCCATACATAGCAATGAACGTGGTGAATGTTTAGATTTGGAAGAAATCTGCTGCAGAGAGAGGAAGAAACCCAAAAAGYAGTGACACACAGCATGTTCAGAACTTTCCTTCCTGACCTTGGATAGATTTGGGAGCCAAGCAACAGAGACCAGAAACTCTCAAAGGGTCTTATAACAGGATGAACTGATACATCCTTAACATCTCAGAATACTTAAAAATCTGGCCCTTCAAATAAATATGGCAATGAAATTGCACGTGCCCTTATTAAAATTAAACACATTTATGCTTCAGGGAAATGAGGGTGCTGGAAGAGGTTAATACACATCCTTCAGTAGTCAGTGTTGTGACTCTTTAGCTGCAAAGGCAGATGGCAGATAGCTGCCTCTTGTACAGTCAGCCAAAGTATGTTCAGTSTACCTGAAAAGCCTCAAGCTCCTACACGATAAGCCAGGCACAGGTCAAGCCCAGCATGATTAATGAAAAGAAAACGTGCAGCTTTTCCCTGACCATTTAAACATCAGTCTTCAAAGCCCTGTGCTTTCTACCACTTAGAGCCATAAAATAACCACAATTAGGCAATGCAGATGTGACAAGCTAAATAGCACCGTTCCAGGTGAAAAGCAATACCCAGRTTTGGTGGARGTAGTAAAGCCTGAGTCACAGRTACTCARCMACTACTGCTGCACCCTTACAAAGGRGTAAAAACGGCACCTTGCGTTTTATAGTAGGTGATGGAGATAGACCTCAAATCCCAAAAGTTTATTGGGACTGGAAGAAACTGTATTCATGTCCATGAGTCCTGGAAAGGTCAGGAGCTCTGGCAGGGACTTGTAATGCTTCTCAAGTCCCTTTCGATGTGATGCTTTTTTTAAAGACTGCACTTTAGGCAATGTTTATTTAGACATTGGCTGAAAACAGCAGGAAAAGCATCAGCTGGGCCTGCCTTGCTTTACACAGAGGAACACTATGGTCTCCCATGAAGATATTTGAGGGGCTTTCCTGTACTATTCCTTATTCCTACAGTTCCAAATTATCCTGTCTCAAATGTGCCAAGCTCCTAAATTAAACCCTTTAAGGAGATTATGGAGACAGGAACTACATTCAGACCCTTGCCCTCTTTCAGAAACCCAATTAAATGGATGAAACTTCCTTCCTTCTCATCTGTGATGGCAATAGCAGGGAATTTWACACTATTAGTTCAACATTTCAAAACCTTTTGAAGCCTTTTCCTTTCCTCTCTTTTTTTTTTTTCCAAAGCAGGTATTTTCACAAAATCATACTCTAAAACATCACTGCATTTTTCTACTATGGTTGTAGAGAGGCATTTTTTTTTAATAAAATGTGCATTAAAAAAAAATCTGATCTTCTCATATCCAAAAAACTTAATATTAAGGGGAGAAAGCTGAAAAAGACTATTTCTGCCACAGCAAGGAAACAGTGTCAAGGCTTCCCTCTTTAACACTGGTGCATGTGAAAATAGAACCAAAAAGCAGAGCTTTCCTGACCAGTTTGAACTATATAAATGGCCCTTATTTTCTGTTATGGAAGCAAGTTACTGCTCTCCCCAGTGTTTGGAAAACTTACATGGAGGATTAAATTCTTTTATTAATAATATTGTACATTTTTAGGGTTTCACRTAAGAAATAGTTCCAAGACTTAACAGTCCACAGASACTCCCCTACTTTGAAACTATCCAKGATTTTTAGCTTCATATAATTGTTTCTTCATTTCAAATCARTTACTAACATGAAAGGTAATTTGTGAAATTAGGCAGCCCATTAAAAACTGTTTTTTCTTATCTCTCCCAGGATATCAATACTAAATTCATAGTCAAACATTTTTTCCTTTGTACTTTGGTAAAAGACTCTATTCACCCTCAGATTATTCTGGTAGAACTATACAGTAGCAAATCAGTTCGATGCATCTTTTTTCTCTAAATATTCAGCTCTCCTAAACAAACTCACAGAAATAAATAGACATTGGGAAAAGAAACCTCAGCAAAGCACACAGTAGAGGGTCACTTAAATGTCACTTGGACAGAGACAGTTGCACCAAAAAAAAAAAAAAGCAAGACTTTCCCATCACAGTCAAAAACAAGTATTTTCCATAAAACACTCCTTTTGTTACTTGCAGGTTTCATTTGTGTGGGATGTCTGAGTGACAAGGAGAATACTGCAGAGCTCCAGATAAATAAATCAATAGTCCCATCCCCAGCAGATATAGTTCTCATGTGCCTCAGGTAGGGATACTGAACCCTCCAAATTAGGATAGAGCCGCAATTTTCTGCAAGAGCTTCATGGGCTTAAAACACCCGGGCTCTCTACACTGTTTCTGAAGCAGAACACTCTTGTATATAAAAAAGACAGGGTACTTCAAATTTCAGTTTCTTTCCAGTCAGGATAAGTCTTTTCATAATGATTTCTGTTTTTCTGCTTTATAGATGAAATTGTGAACAGTATCTTAGCACACTGGGAAAAAAATGCATTTTTCAAGTAAAGCATTTGACCTTCAGTTACTCATTTTCTTTCAGTAATTTTTAGGTTTAGAGAATATAAATATTCTTTAAACTCACATAAGCATATTGAGGGAGGATATAAAGACTGTATTCTGAACTCTGCCCTCTGTGAGGTCTGCTGTCCCTGGAGGGACTTTAACTCTTTGGCATCCAGTGTCACCCAAACCTGCTTGTTTTCTGTGTACTGCCTTTTAAACTGACCAAGCCAGGCACAAGAAAGAGCACTTGCTGACACAATGACTAATTCTTGCACTTGGTTATTTACAAGCACATTCTTCACTGAAGATTTAAGYAGATTGATGGTTGACTCTATTGGTTGCAATAAAGTGTATTATAGGAATTTCAACAMAATTCAGTAAATAAGTTTGCATCCAATATTCATGTCCTTTTTTGTTTTGAAGTATTGCATATTGGATCAGCCCTGGCACCAGTGGCAAAGCTACCTTTATAGAACCTGACAAGACACACAAATTATTCAGGAAAGTAGATTCCATTTTCAGGTATGACTTCAAATGACCTTTCAAGGTAAATTTAAACACAGTGTGAGTAAACATCTAATAAGATGGGTTGTTTTTCAAGGATGCAAGGAGTTAAAAAYAGGACATTTTTCAAGCCTCAGATGAATGTTTAGACACTCCTGAAATKCTCAATAAACCTGCTCAGGGTCCAGATTTCTCTACAGAAAACTGTGTAGCTCTAAGTCATTCAGTGTCATTTTCCACCCAAACTGTCAGACTATCAGGAATACTCCCAGGACTATTCCCACATTATCCCGTGCTATGACTGACAACCTAAGCAACAGAATACAAAGTGCTCTTCTGAAATCTTGCAAAATTCAAAAGAAAATCATGATGAGTAAAATAAGGTGACTCCCAACTAGCCCTAAATGAGTCAAAATACAGGCAACAGATAAGGCAAATGCTACTCCAGGGGATGTAAAGAGAGAGTACCCAAATAGGTGGAAAGCTCCTAACCTCAGCAGCAGCAAGGCCACAGCAAAAACACTCAGCACAACTTAGAAAGGATATGGACACAGCAGAAGAAGGCCTGAGGAGGACAAAAAAAATTGGGGATGAAACAGGTAAGGAAAGACTGCAAAGATATACATGCCTAGGCCACTGCTGAGAAGTTGCTAAATACACAAMAGCTTGCTGCAAAGGAAATTACCTATTCACCACAACCATGGGAGAAAGGTCAAGAAACCACTGCAGAGATACATAAAGCCCTAGGGAARATACAGCATCAACAAGTAAATGAAAACTCTTCAATAGCAAGGCTTTCAGCTGGGGGAGTTTWGAAGGCTGGTTCAGACATTCATATGTGCACAATGGCAGAAGGAGTGTTGAAGGGACTGGGGACAGGAGAGAGACCCAAAGAGCCAGCAGTGCAAGAAGCCAACAAAATCAGGGCCAGTCTCCAGCTCTGTAACATTTCCTGCATGTAAAAAGCATAGCTTAAGCACGAAAGTTTACTGGATTGCGTAAGTGAATCCACTCAAAAATCAAATCCCTTCTTTAAATAGCATCATCCATGTGGTTGTTGASATGGCCACAACACTCAGAGTGCTTCTTGAAGACTTCAGAAGGCTTGAAGTATCTGCACCTTGCTGTCTAGAGTTGGTCTCTCATACCTTTTCTATGTAGCCTCCCATGGGCAGCTCCGGTTCTCTCCCTCCTTCTCTCTTCCTCCTGCAGTTCCAGCTAGCTCCTTCCTGCCTCTTTCTCCTGACAGCACAACCAGCAGACTCCAACTAACTCTCCACTAGCTACCTCACTCTTTTATCACACCCACAGCTGTGAGGGCAGGGCTGTTCCCACTCTGGGATAATTAACACAGCTGCAATCTATTGCAGGCAAGATTGCCTTCAGCACTGTCTCTCCACACKAACACAACTGAGATTTACAGTCCTAGCGAGCATCCCTCATTATTACAAAGGGTTTTCCAGTTGTCGCCACAGCCTCAGTTTGTTCTGTTAAATATTTAACCTTTGATAGCATTTAAACTGCAGGAGTCKTCAGAATGTCTCAAGTTCAGAGTGAAACAGTACTGTTCAGTGGAACACAAATAATCAGCTCAGGAGAAGATACCACAGAGAATGCACAGTCCTGTTTACTACACCTTCTCTGAATAGCCACCTAATTTGATATMATCATATTTGGCATTTCAATGTGCATAATGTCATATACAACATTTCAGTGCTGGTCACTCCATCATTAGGCATGGCCCTGTGACCTCCCTGCTTGCCTACTTTATTGCCATTCTACTGGTCAACAGTGCTGCTGGTTTTTTAAATCCATTACATTAAGGTCTTCCTAGTGAAATCCTGCTATTAACCAGTCACTCTCCATAACTTCTGTACTGTAAATAAAGTAGCAAACTGTCCATTAAATATGTCTGATATTGCTGTTTCCCATCTTTTCTTTGGCAATTGTTYCACTTTTCACTAACACCATCAGGCTATTTAGGAAAGGAAGGCATGAGTTTCAATCTGCAGTCCCTCAGTTGAGGAAGGCTAACTTATGACAGTCAGCTCTTAACTGAGACTTGATAAATTCAAACCAAAGGACCTGCCWGTAAAAGATGGTGAAAGCAATCCACCATCAAACATATATCAAMCCAGTGCAACGGGGACAAAAGAACCGGTGGATGCAGTAGCAGATTATTTGGACTTTTCTARATAAAAAACTATCCCATAGTTAGTTAGTTTATCAAGATCCACCCTTGAATGGAAATCGTGCATTTGAAATATGCAGATATTAAAATCAGATTTTGGGCAATCTAGTTCAAACATCTAGACATTATTTCTGAGATAGCCAAACCACTGAGTGTATAAAACCCGAGTTAAAAACCAACAGCTTATGCTCAGTGACTACAGTTCTCTTCCCTTTTCACTCCTGCATTCCCACTGGGGGCAAACACAAATCTTGCATGTSCCAGTGGCTATAATGCTTAGACATGGGCTCTCAAAGCCTATTAATATCATAAAGTTAAGGAAGAATCACCAGATGATGTAATGATCACCCAGGCCTTTTCAAAGAGTGCAGAATTTCAATATATTAGTATACAAAAGAGTAGTACTGGCATACAGAAATACATAGGGCATAAATATTGGTAAGGTAATAAACACATGCTATCATTTAGTTTGATGACACACAGGCATTTCAGAATCTAGTTTTCAGCAATGGTAGTGCTATTCACATTGATATAATGGATGTAATATTTCCCATATACTGAGAAATCCAGARGGACTAATAAGTAATTCAAGCAATGCTCTGAATCATGCCCAGGACAGACATACAGATCACTTTCATTGTATAGAACCTCCTCCCTTAAAAAAAAATTAAAAATAATTTAAAAGTTTCCAAGTTTAGCCTACTGAGAAACACAAAAAAGTGTATCCAAGCTTTGGGCTCCCCAGCACAGGATGGACATGGACCTGTTGGAGAGAGTCCAGGGGAGGCCACCAAAATTATTAGAGGGATGGAGCACCTCTCCTGTAAGGAAAGGCAGATATAATTGGGATTGTTCAGTTCAGAAAAGAGGAGGCTTCAGACTGACCCATTTCCAGTCTTCCAGTACCTGAAGGGAACCTAGAAGAAAGATGGAGAGTGACCACTTACATGAGCAYAATACAGTGACAGGACAAGGGGGAATGGCTTCAAACTGAAAGCATGTGTTTAGATTAGATATTAAATTCTTGACTGCAAGGATGATGAGRCAAAGGAACAAGCAGCCCAGGAAGCTTTGGATTCCTCATCCCWGGATGCATTCAAAGCTAGGTTGGATAGAGCTATGAGCAGCCTGGTTTAATGAAAGTCCCTGTCCACAGCAGARGAGTWGGAACTMSATAATCTTTAAGGTCYCTTTCARCCCAAACCTTTCTATGATTCTGTGATTCACTTGCAATGCCAAAGTGGTCACACCACCCAAGTACAGTGTCCAGATTCCAAGCCTTTGCACTCCTTCTCACTTGGCGATGAGAAACAATGAAACTCAGGAGCTTCATGTAACAGCAAGTATGATATTTAAAGATAATATTTCTTTTCCTTGCTTGCTCTTAAAATAAGTCTTTCAGTTACAAGCCAAATGTATKTTTTTCATTACTGTATTTTTTCCCATTGAGAGATACACTAAACACAGGGCTTTACTTTCAGTTGTTTTATTTCCTTACACAGAGTCATGCCTGGGGAAACAATTCAACCACTGAATTACTGTATTACTTTTGGGTGGATTTTTTYTATCACAAGGGGTGTTATTTTTATTGAGCGATCTCTCAGGAGTCTGGTAACATTTATTGTTTAAGGGTCATTCTTTTACATGCAAAGTGTATTAATCACCTACTCCATGTTCAGAAAAAKCACAGTTGGGCAAAATCCTCAACTGCTAAAGCTCTTTTATAACAAGATGTTAATTACTTTATTTTGTTGAGGGGTGAAAGCTTAATTATTATGGATTTGCAACCCCCCGTTTGGCACTTTGGAACAGAATCTGTAGTATTTCTTTCAATCATCAGGGAGTCAGGCTATGCCATACACTAGGGAGTAGCATAAAACAA
Source organism: Alauda arvensis (assembly GCA_902810485.1). Taxonomy (NCBI): domain Eukaryota; kingdom Metazoa; phylum Chordata; class Aves; order Passeriformes; family Alaudidae; genus Alauda; species Alauda arvensis. The sequence goes on from CADDXX010000061.1 coordinate 1,377,922, forward strand.
AGGCAGAATCCTTTGGTAGGGTGTGTAGAAGTAGAAAAGTCCTACAGAAACAGAGCAGTCTCCAGTACTCCTTTCCTGCCYCTCACAAAACCCATATAGAATCTGGACGCACATTTTGGATTACACTCTCCATAAACCTAAGTAGCTTGTTTTTACTGACTTAAGAGAGTAGTGGCAACCTATATCCACTCCATGTCTGAGCCAAATAAGAATATTGAATGCTACCTGTATTTACCCATTCTACAATGTCCTCCCTTCACCTATTAAACATCTGCTATGCAAACACAACAGGAGACTCCCTTATTCCCAAGAAGCCACTCCTTTACTTCTTTTCCACTTCTCTTGACAGATCCATTAGTGATCAAGCAGAGTTTACCCATTATTAGCTGTAGGGTCTTAATGGAATAGTGTTCTTTGTGCTCATTGCATATATAAATCCTGACAAATGAACTCTAGATGAAGCCATGGCTACTTTCTTGCTGGATTTACTATAATCCTTATGCTGTCTTCTTCATGTGTTTTGTGTAAAACTCACCTTTCAACATAAGGACATAAGTGATATCAGGAGGGGAAAAAATATCTTAAAAATGAACACAGTGCACAATGTTGCTGTTTGGATTTCAAGAGAAGAATTTACATGTTTACAAGTCAAACACTACTGAATAATAATGACAAAAAAAAAATCACTAGTGGCCATACTGTTTGCATTTTTTGCTTGATTTTTTTGCTGCACACCCTAAACAGTCTGCTCCCCAACTGACCACAAGACATAAGATTTGGCCAACAGGGTGAACACTGCTGCTTCAGAGACCTGTGGAAAGTACAGTTTCACATCCAGGTAGCCTGGCAATGCCAAAAATACTTAATATCACTTTGCACACCTATTAACTGTGTTTGCACAATCTGTAAACACTTGTTATCTTCAACACTAAACTGCCTGCATGTAATCTTATTCTTACTAGCTGTTTTACTGCCTCCAAGGGGTTCTGTTCYTCCACATGGGAAAGACTTATTATACTTTCAAATGATGACCAGGGACAGAACACAGATGCCACCCCATGTAGATAGGGTAGCATTATTTCCTGTTATCTGCAGCTGCACAATTTCAACCCCCAAAAAGTCCTTGGTATGAAGAGTAGGCAGGAAGCTTTTTCTTTACAAACTGAATTAACTCTAGCAAAAGGGACCAAATAATCTARAATCAGGACTGATTGAATATATTCCTCATTTTTAGCTGAAAGTATTTAACACAGGTTCCTATCACTCCCTGGAGAGACTAATGAACCTCATTGTTAGGAAATCTTACTTGACATTTTCTTTAATTCTCTTTCAGCCTATTTCTATGAGTTACTTTGCCTCAGCACAGCCCAAAAAGCAATTCTTGACCTTTCTGCCACATTAAACTCTTTAATTTCATTTTAGAAACACTTTTTCAGAGGCAAGTTGACCTCTGGCAAACATAGACACACAGAGAATCAAGCCTAAAAGCCAAACAGAAATCATTTCAGTTGAAAGCACAGTCTGTACCTGACTGTAGGTTCAGGTCATCAAGCCTCCATCCTCATCTTTGAGGAACCATGGCCCTTTCTTACCTGGCAGCACTCTGGGCAGGTGTGTGGGATGGGGGGTAGATTTGCAGAAGGAAACAGGAGGGTGCATCACYTGCACAGCAACATCCATTTCAATGGATGCATGAATTATTTGTTCAGGACTGCATTGAGGATGCACACACAAATCCTTTGAAAAAGAAGATACTTAACCATACCAAATACATTTTGTCTGAGAAAGCAGTCAGATGGAAGAACTGCAAACTGCTATCATGAGCATCATAGCTTGTAGTTCAGAACTACACATCTGGGTTATTTAGCTAAAAGGCAGCTGTGTGGAGTCACAAATGGACAGAGCTGATCAGAATAGCTGTGTCATCCCAACCAGCACAGAAAGAATTAACATCTGCAAAATGAGAGTTGGTCCCTTACTTTTTATGAGCTCCTTTTCCTCAAGTCTTTTGTACTTTACTTGCAAGAGACAATTTATCAGGTTTGTTTCATGCCAAATAGAGCATTATGAGCTATATCATAAGACAGCAAGTGCAGCATAWCAACCACTCCTCAACATGACTTCCTCATACAGGTACAATTTATAATGTATACACAATTTAGCAAAGTTTTCTGGTACTCATACTTCAGAAAGCAAAGTTGAAAATCTTCAACATGGATAGCAACTCTGCTATTTTTAAAACATATTTTCTGTAATATTCCACCTTAACTGAACCCTGTGCAAGCTCCAGTTTTGCCAAGTCTATGTGTTCWTTTCATTAAAAAACAGTTTTATTTTAAAATATTCTTCTTTCCCTAGTACTCTCCCCTCAAACCATCAATATTTCAGGATGAAGACTGTATTTTTGTTGTATATTTAGATATAGTGCCTGCTAAAAGGCATCYTTGTCACACATCTCCTTTACAGTACAAAAAAACAAGCAGTGAAAAGCCTCACAGCTTTACACTTGGTGCTATTCCTCAGTCTCCTACCTAGATAAAGCACCWATTTGGAGACATCACCTGAAAACTCATTTTTAATGAGCTTTTTTTTTTCTATTTAAAAGCTAAACACTGGATTGGTGATTTATTTTTCTGTGTGTTAGTATGCAGATGTGCGTGGGGGGGTAGTTTCTGTAGAAAAATCGCCACTGAATAATTCTGCCTCCAAATACTGGAGGTCTATAACTTGAAGTAGAATCTATGCTTTATCAAGAATCTTCTCCCTTAACACTCAGCAGAGTAGYTGCTTCCCATACTTATTAACCAAGACAAAAAATGCTGCCTTGCTATGATSCCTTGTGTATTCCACATAGGTTCCCATTATCTTGGCAGTTCTTCCCCCACAGGCTCTTTGATCTAGGTATCTCAAAGATACTCTGACTAGCTGGTACAATGGCTTTGCAGAGATTTCTTTCCATTCTCAGGAGAAATTTAATCCATAAAGAGATTTCTTGATAGATTGCTTCCTTCACTGCAAGCTTTCCTTAACATGCAACTTGACTTCCAAAGAATTACTTGTTCTATCATTTCTATAGTCCTTGTATCTAAAGATAGCAGCGTCCCATTTTTAAAATATTACACCAACTTTCTAAAATAGCTGTTATATCMGTTTCTTTAATTATAACAGGTACTTCCTAGTCTTCTCAGGAAGGCMACAAATATTTGAAGTCATGTTGCTTGTGTCTCCGTGGCCTGAAAAATTGAGACTGCTTTCCCAAACTTTTTGTTATTCCTTCTCTTATTCTTGCCTTGTGTCCTAGTTTTGTCCAGAATTATACTTTCTTAACTTCTCCTTGAAAAGATGTTTCTCCCCTCAAAAAAGTCTATATTTCTCAGCTTTTCCTTGCCTTTGGTTTTAAAACACTCTCAGATATTTTTCTTTTTTAATTTCCATTTCAAGCATTGCCTGGCTGGTTCTGCATTGGTTCTCTCTCCTCATATGGCCTCTATCCATTCCAATTTTYCCTAGTTTTCTAATGGATATTATATCCTTCCCTCATACTATTTWCCTTTGAGCCATGACCTGAGATTCCCCAGCTCTGTCTGTCCCTGCACTTGACACAGGCAGCATGTGAGAGAATGCTCTTCTCAGACTCCTGTTTTCAAGTCTACTACCTAAAATCATGCAATAAGTCATCATCATTTCCTTCCATATGATGGGAACATACAGGAAGTACAACTCATAGCTCCACTGCATTGTGACCTAAAATTGTGCCTGCCATGTTCACATACATCAAGTTAGTYCTTGCACAGCTCACAGAGACTTCAAACACCCTGATACCTGAATCCCTCATAGATTCCCAGTTCAATAACTTATCTCTTTCCAGCAGCTGAGATATGTCCCTGGATATGACCATATCACATGGTAACATCAGACCATCATCCCGAGCTGTGGTTACTCAGATGACATCTCCCCCTGTTCACCTTGCTGCCCTCTTTTCTGGAGAGTTTATTCCTTGCCACCAACACAGGACCTGAAACCCATATCATGCAAGGGTTGCTCCATGATGCTTTCAGGTCTCCTTCACATGTTTCTCAAGTACTCTGAATTTCTCTTGTTCATCTCAGCTAAATCAGAAAAACTCTCAAGGCCACAAGCTGTTCACCACTGCCTTAATGCAAATCTCATCCACCAACAAGATTCCATTTAGGACTGTAGCAGTCACCCAATGCTCTGAATGAACCAAACTCATCGGTATTTCCTCAAAAAGTAGCTTTACTGCAACTAGGCAGATAGAAAAGCTCAATTCATCCACTTCATCTTTCATTAGGCATCCTTGTCAGGTGTTCCTTCTAATGTCCTAATGGAGAAGATGTTGCTTCTCCATATGCCATCAGCCCTGTTCTCTGCTCACAGGACTTTATTCTTGTGAGGGTGCAGCTGCCCTTTCTGAAATTGTCACTTTGAGGGGATGTCATATGGCCTTAAAAACAGGAATGCAGTGAAAATTCCTGAGATACATACATTCGCAGTCTCCACAGCAACAGAGTAATCAAATCAGTGCCCTCTGTATTATTTCAAGAGGACACAAATATTGCTTGAATAATACAAGGCTGTAGAGGCACCCACCACACATGCATTTGGTTTGAAATCAGTGGTGCCTTAGCCTCCTTCCTTCAAGATAATTAGCCTTACCAATGATAATACCGAAAACTCAACCTCCTTCCTTTGCCTCTTTGGTTTAACTGCTCTATTCAGACTCTCAGGTGCGAATGTAGTTCTTCTATAAATCCTAACATGCACAAATAATAAAAGCCCCTTGTAAATTGGTCAGAATTCTCCAAAGAAGAGAGAGCTTTTGAAGTCTAGCTCATTTCTGATAATATTTTCAAACACACAAAAACAGCAGCATTACAAATTACATCAGAAATCACATAATGAGCAAGGTTAAATTAAAAGAGAAACTTTTGAGGGAAGTGTGGGCTGGGATTCTTATGACAGACAAATGTCAGTTTTCATCAGAGAGGTGTTTGATGAATTTTTTACCTTATCTGCTAAAAGCATAAAATTAACTATTCTGCAGAAGACKGCGCATTAAAAAAATATGTTATTATTAAACCTGAGATATTAGCTAAAGCAATAAATGGAATCAAAACATAGGGGTCTCAAAAAGGAACCATTTTTGCCATATTTGAACACACTTTAGATAGATAGATGCCATTGATACAATTTTCCTTAAAAGGGGAACTCAGCCTTCAGAAATTTGGAATTATTGCCATTGTATTTTCTCAGGCTGGCCAATGGAAAAATGAAACGAAACAAAACAAAAACCAAAAAGGGCCTAAAAAATAAACAGTCCTTCTATCAACACTGATCTTAAATACCAAAGCCATACCAATAGTAGGAGAGCAGGCACAGTGAGCAAGTAAGATGGTATATTTAAAAGTTAATAGACATCAAAAATCTTTGCATGCAAGGAGGAACACATCTAAAATTACTCATTTCAGGCATCAATATCATTACTGCAGGGCCTTGCTAATCTCTCCTTCCCAAAAATCATAGTCACCTACTTTAGATCACTGCAATTAGCACCAGAGGTTCATTTACACCTTTAGAGATCCAGGTTTGTAAACTGATTAATTCTGTGCTATGATAACATCACCTTAACACTCTTAGCATGCTACTGGTTTCCTTCATTTCCCTATTTTAAAATATGCTGATAAATTGCCAAGAGAGCCACAACAGTCAGARTGCTTCTTTAAAACTTCAGGACACTTGAAGTAGCAGCACCTTGTTATCTAGAGTTGGTCTTTCATACCTTTTCTATGTAGCCTCCCACAGGCAGCTCCACACAGCTCTGGCKCTCTCCCACTTTTTCTCTCTTCCTTCTGCAGCTCCAGCTTGCTCCTTCCTGTCCCTAGCACAGCCACTTAAGTCTGCCTGTCCCCTGTAAAATATTTTACCTTTCTGTCCCTTGCACAACCTCCTGTCCATTCCCTCATCTTCACAACACAACCAACAAACTCTAATTGACTCCCCAGCTAACCCATAGCTGTAAGGGCAAGGCTGTTCCCACTCTTGGATAATTAACACAGCTGCAATCTACTGGGGGCAGGATTGCCTTAGGACTATTCCTATCTGTCTCCCCACAGATAATCAAAGAATATTGTACCCAGAGCTCTAGAATAAAATTCAGTCTTTAGTGTGTGTGTGACCCAGGTTCCTGAAGGCAGGTGATAATCATGGCAAAACATGCAAGGTACCAAAAACATCTGCTCACAGCTGACAAATATTGACACAGATCTGGGAGACCTGCTCCTTTCTGGATAACAAAACCTATTCAGATAAAACAAACTCTCTCTGTTACATACGTCAAACACTTCTCTGGAATCTTGGATAATCATAAGGCTGAATTATATTAATTTTTCAAGTTACAAGAAGCTGAAACCTCAGTACAAWGCCAGGGGCACATTTTTTTGGCAGAAGACAGGAGTGTTACAATTTCCAGATTTCCTCCAGGCTGAGTCCTGGTGTRCTCTAGCACTTCTGAGCATTTTAGGATAAACTATTTCTTTTTATAGGTTTCTAGGCTGAGTGTTTCAGACAACCTTTAGTGGAAACTGAAGATGTTGTCTCACACTGCCTCATAAGGTGTTTTCATATAATTTAAGAAACCAATTAAGACACTTCTCAGTTKTTTTGTGGGGGATTTTTTTTTWATGTTTGATTTTTACCCTTCATTTTTTAGAAGTCTTGTCCAGAAGCTCATTTCCCCTACCTCCTCAGGTATTCTGTGACACAGAAAGCCCCCAGCTGCTCAGAGCCCTCTCATGGGCTGACGGCAGAGGTTAATGCTGGACAGTGCAGAGTAGACACAAGACCCTTTTAGGTCTCTGTCAAGTCTAAGATTACTGACAAAAGCCAAGGTCCCCTACTGGGGGCCACGAGGAACAGTTCACAGCACACTTTTCTCAAATCAACATGTGAAATGACAGGCATTTTGATGAAAGCTTTAGGGCATAAGAAGCAATCTTACTGATCTCACAAAATCAACAACTGAAAGCTTCACATCATATTCCAACTTTCTCATACACAGAAGAGCAGTTTCTAGAACTGTTTGCACACAGTCATGGCAATCCCTCCTGCTTTGGATTGAGAGGTGTGCCTGGGGTGGACATTAAGCTGAGCCCGAGGACATCTCAATACACAAAATGCTCACCTCCCTTGATTTGATTCAAGCTACCTCTAAGAATCAAAAGCAAGTTCACTCAGGCATGGATAGGAAACAAAGCATTCCCAAAAAAACAAGCAAGCTGAAGGAGCTCTCTAAAGAGCCCTAAGAATTACCAGCCTGGGAAGTCRATCACCAAATAAGATGTTTCTAGAACTGAACAATTCCACCTTGAAAAAGGAGACACAAAACATATAAAAGGAGGAGAGGGATAATGATCCACAGCACTCTTTCAAAGGTATGAAATCACATAGCTAAAGAGTAACAAGGAGGCTTTCACTACAAATAATGGGTCATGCTACAGTAGTGAAAATGTAGGCTTAATAACAGTTGAAAACTAATACTATGCAATAATTTCATAAAGGAAACAAGAAACAAGTTTCCTGACTGGCATACACTAAAATTAGACCAGATCAAACTTTACAAAGGATCATCTCCTCAAACAAGCTCAGCACCCAAGAGCTCCCAGCCCAWCTTCTAGAAAGCCACAAAAGCCAAGTCTGAAAATGCTGACACTGTTTAATTACTCTGAGCAGRGACTGCAGTGTGCAGGCTGGCCCCAAACATAACTATCCAGCCCACACAAAACTCACTTCCTCAGCCAGTGTTTTACCCCTAAAAAGAAAAACAAAACACTCAGTGAATTGTGTGATGGCACTGTTTCTTTTTCCCATCAATATGTTGGCTAAATTTGATTAAGAAGTATCAAATTGTGTGTGATGGAGAAAAAAAACAATTGCTTTAGTTTTAGATTGTCTTTGCAAAGACCTGTTCAGTTTGAACATGATAATGATGAATTAGATAATTGCATTGCACTGAAAGCATTGTTATTACTGAAAATATCTTCTSTACAGCAGCCAGCCCTGTAAGGATGAATACCTGTTATTTTAAGGTTTAAACCAATGGTGACCACAAAGATGCACCTTCTCAACAAGTTGTTCAGATGTATCAGTTGTTGCCTTTGAGGCTCTGCACACAGAGAAAAAAGAACACAAAGTAGAATATTATTGTAGCAAACTGCCTCAAAGGTTTGATAAAGATATCAGGAGAGGGTTAAACCATGAGCACTGAGTCCCATGCACAACCTCTGGCAGCAGCTAATACCAGCTMATCTCTGAACAAAGTGCAAGGAAATTTTTTGGATGGACATATAGGACAGCATCCTCCCAACTTTGAATAGACAGATGATGATACTTGTAGAAATTCTTTCCCATTGTCCAAAAGCCTAGTTTACTATTTTCTCTTACCAGTATACAACATAGTTATCCCCACAAAATCCCAGTTTGTCTTTAATTCTGTTAAAAATGTCACCTATCAGCTTTTTGACAAAATGGGTTTCTTAAGTGAAATAAAATTAAATTACTGCCTTTATACAGGGTTCTGCCATGTTTGTTACAATGGCTTCCTGTGTCAAAAATTCTGCTGGCCTGTCCACAGCTTTAAAACAGAGAAGAAAAGTCTTCCCTGGAGTAGGTAAATCTTCTCTGGGGAGATCCTGGAGGCATTTCAGCAGTCAGCTCTTAGGCTGCACATACCATCTTCTTGGCACAATGACAAGCCTATGACAAGAAGAAATCAGCCTGTGATACTCATTTTGGGGGCCTTTTAATCTTGGAAAGTAAAAGGCTTAGACTGAGCAGTTTCTGAATTTACAGGACTTTTTTGAGGTAGGCATTTCCAAAGATGGGAAAGCAAGGTGTGTTCATGCAGAACCAACCCTGGCATGCTGGACTACAGAAAGGTTGTAACAACCCACTACTTTGCATTTATTAGGAGCACTTTTATCACACACACACTAATGAAAAAAAGCAGAAAGGCCAGACACTTCAGATAAATAGCTAGTAATTTCAMATAACAAACCAAAGAAACAATTAAAAGGCTTTGGCAATAAAAGCTTAAYAGATGATGCACCAACAAACCACTACAATTACAAGACATATTTTCAGCTAATATGGTTAGCATAATGTACTTTGCAAGCATTAATGTAAWACCAAGGTGGCTGTAAATCACTTTATCAATTATTGAACCACAATAAAATATTTATAAATGGGCTCTTATTATCAAATGCAACTGTGATACTTTTAAACTGTGGCAAATGTAAGGGAATGTTCTCATCTTTTTCTTAACAGAAACTTGCAGAGTGTTAACAAATAGCTTTTCTTTAAATCATGCTTTGCTTGCTTTGCATCTTCAGTAGTTCTGCATTAGTGGAATAATACAACTGAACATTGACTCCATTTTTCCACACACTGTGCAATAAAACAACCCATTTATTGCTGTGAATTAGAGCCATCGTGTATAAAGAGTCTAACTGGTTTAAGAGGTTTCGTCCATGAAGACAACTGGGACTGAGTACATTTTGTWAAACTGTCGAATGATCTTCTATGAACTCTTCTTTGTCAGTAAGAMCTGGCTTTACACCATGCATTTTTATTTAATTTTGGGGCAATCATCAGAACTAAAAGAACATTTTWAATTAAATGTGTGTCTGAAGCCAAATCAAGTTTCCAGAAAAGCCAAATGTTTGGCAAAGAGCACCCTGAAAGGCCTTAGGGGGTCCAGGGTGCTTCCCTCAGCCTATTTGACCACCACCTGACAAAAAAAATTCCCAAAGCAAGAATACAAAATACACAGGGTAGAACTTCATTCCAAAAAGGAAACTTTGGCCAGAAGTCTGTCTCCCAAAAAGCCTTTTCAAAGGCTCTACTTAAATAGCAATGAAAAAGAAAATAATTTTTGAAGCCTCTAGAGTCAGCACCACTGTCCAGCCACAGTAAAAATTATTATCAAGAGAAAATTATAATAGTAACAGTTAATCAGGTGTCTCCTGAATCCCTGAATGGAGACCACATACTTGCTTTTTAATGTTACATGGTTAAAATGTTGAGAAYATTCTTTTATAGCATAAGATGAAGAAAGCAGACAGGCTGGTATTGCATCGCCCTTAATGCTGCCAATAGCAGGACAAAAGTGAACTGCATTACCAAGTTGTACTCTTCCAGGCAAGAATTACTGTGGGCTTTAGTAGGAATCTGCTGGTGTTTTCAGCACAGGGGGTGTGACAGGGCTTTACTTATCCTTCTCTGAGATCAAGGAAACGATATTTTGGATTATAAAGAGGGTATGCAAGGAAAGAAGGCTCAGATGCCCAGTGATACAGCAGGCAAGGAGCCATCATAGAGATACAGGTCTGACAAACACCCACAATCACTGACAGACTACCAAGGCACACAGCTGCATAAATTCTTCCTGTGAGGCCTTTAGCCCAAGTTCAAATACTAATTGCAAGACAGCACTGTCAGAAAAGGTGTCTTCTCAGAACTACCTTTGCTGTTGCCACTACTGCCACAAAATTGCAGCTGTCAGAGTGCTTCTGAACTGTAAACCACCTAATCAGATTCTGATTGCACAGTCCAAATATCATCTAGAAACACTGAAGTGCTGCAGACAGCSTTGTTATACTTCATAGAACAGATTGCTAAATATGGGTCTACTTGATAGGGCCAAATTACTACACTAGAAAAGCCTGTGTTACACTCCTCCTGCCCTCCCAAATGCCAGATGAAAAGCACRGTCCTGTCTCACAGGGCAGGCTCAGGAAGTTCTCTGAAACGTGGGGCAGACATTGTCTCTAATTTATGCCCATTTGGCTTATCAAAAAAGAGAGCATTAATTTTACTGAGTACTGGTCATTTTTTTTTCAACGTTTCCTTCAAAGCATAAAACCTTGGAAAACCACAGCTTATGCAAAAAGATTTATCTGAGGTTGTCTGTTGCAGAAAAATGCTGCTTTTGAGCTACTGCCAGGGAGGTTCCTACAATGCACTGCATCAGCAGCCACATCTCAGTGCCTGCCAACTGAGCTAAGGGAGGGTCACAACAGGGSACAGAGCAGCGTGCAGGAAAGCTCCCTCTGGAAGAGGACAGGGGACTGTCAGCAGTCTCTGAGCCAGCCAACAGGAAGGGTTCCAGATCTGCATTTGTCCTGCAGCTCCCCATTCAGCACAGGGACGACTGGGAGCCTCTCTCCAATACAGTGTGTCAAGTGTGCCTTCCTTTCTGAAGGCCTTTCCTGGTCTAATTTGCCATGACCAACCCGAGCAAAAGCCTTGGGCTGGGGGAGGTGACAGCACTGTCACTGTAAGCTCTTCCCTGCAGGGAGAGCAGCAGCATATCACAAAGCCTGCAGGAGAAAAGCTCTTGGATGAAGGGAAGCCTGTTCAAGCACAACCAGARCAGCCCAGGCCTGGCAGGATCACCTGGACCACTTTGTCTGCCAGCTTCTGGAAGGGTGTCACATCTGCTGGGTACATCTCACATTTGGAAGTATACAGACCATAATTATGAGTAAAGTAAACCTTGTGGTATTTTGTCCTTTGGAAAGGCTTCCATTAATGCCTTCAATTTCAATCTTCAGCCAAAGAATCACATTTTCAAGGGAGATAAGCAAGGCAAGCACAGAAAATACATTTATAGCCACATCATTTTGTCTCTTGAACACTGGGGCTAACTCAATAATCCTTCATTTTTGTYGCTAGATAACAACATGCTTTCCAGAACACGCCTCATCCTGATCAAATCATAYGGGTGATAGCAAACTAACCATGTTCCAAAAGTTAGTTTTTCCAATAGTTAGGAATCTTTGCATGTAAAATTTCTAAATGGATTTAGCTTTGGTGTCCAGTCACTGAACTGTCGTGGTTAGACAGTGCTTTCAAAACATGCAGTAATGAATTAACTTTGTTTCCACTGAAATTCAGCCTGAAGCAGCACGACCACACATSTGTATCAATCACTCCTTCTCCCAGTCTGTACTCACACCGGGGATTGCTCTGAGTCAGGTGCAGTACTACTGAATTTCTTGAGGTTCTTGTAGGCCCAGTTCTTGAGGTCAGGCCCCTCTGAACAGCATCCCTTCCTTCTGTGGTGTTGACAGTGATGGTAAAACAAGTCAGAGCAGATCTGCCTTCCTGCGCTAAATGGCAAAAGCTGAGCTTTTCAGGCAATTTGACAAAAGCTGCAGCTTTTCTGCACAGTGTGGCACAGCAACCTCAGGGTGGGAGGCATAATAGCCAGGGACAGCAAGACAAGTGTAATACCTGTACATTACAAGTGCAGATGTACCCTGCCGYTCTGCATAACAACTTTCACTCAAGCAACCTGACAGCTGAGCAGTTCCCAAAACAGTTCAAGTCACCAGYGTACAGTGCCTGCCCAGTTACAATAAATGGGCTGGAGACATTGAAGTGTCAGTGTCATTCTGCATAGAGGGTCTGCAGCTGAAACCAATGCTTCCAAGACATGTTTTCAGTTACTGCCATCTCCCTTGTCATTGTTTGCCCTTGCCAGCACAGGGTGTTTGGGAGAAGGGCTGATTTCTGTCAGAGAAAGTCATGCTGCTCATAAGCCCCAGTGAGAGATTAACCCACCCATACTCTTTTTGATAGCTAACTTGTTGCTGCAGTGTGTTCAAGCTTGTTGTGGAAAAAAGCCGAATGGGCAGAGAGCATAGTGCCTACCAGTACCAGGCCAACATCCACAAAGCCTTTATCTTGCATCAAGAAGCAGATTCCCTTTAGAAGCTGAAGAAAATTTCTACCCTTACAGTTCATCTCCTTTTTATTTGGGTTTGCTTGTTTGTTTGTTTATTTAATTAAACCTCTGGTCTGAAATCCAGTTTTTTTTTTTCTAGTACAATATTATTGTTTCACTAGCATCACAAAAATAACTTTCTGCAATTTCCTAAGTGGAACAAAGAGTCCTTTTATTTTCCTTTAATCACTYCTGCAACCTTTGTTATAAACTCATYGCAGAAACACTTCTGAATGAATGACAGGACCTAATAACATTCTTCATACWAGCAATACATGAGTGGGATTAATATAACTTAATTTTTCTGCAATGGTAGAGCACCCCTGCCACAAAGTTATGCTAACTCAGCCTGGTCTCCTCTTCCCTAGTTATTACAGTGACACTTAAAATGCAGATCTCAAATAAACCTAACAATTATCTACTGTTTACCTAACAATGGCTACATGATAGGCATTTTACACAGTAAAGATTTYGCATGCTTTTCATTGCAGAACAGTCCCTGCTTCACTAGACAATTATTAAGTTAGAAAAGGGGTCTTGTGTACTTAATGAAAGTAAGGGAGGGAAAAAAAACTGATCAAGCTTGGTATTAAAATTATCCCAGCCTAGTGGTTTTTCATTTTCTGCTTCTACTTTTACTTTTTTTTCCCTAGCAGCTAAAATCAGAATTTTTTTTCTTTATTGAAAACATTTTTGAAAGTTAAAGAGTTATTGCTTTGTCTCAAATACCTGAAGTTTAGAGAAAAGCACCAACAAAAAGCATAAGTCTAAAAATAAATCCTTTGGAAACCACTGGTGCTTCAGAAAAGCTTTAACTCACAATCTGGGAAGGTAGGACCTTGGTCACATTTCATTCTCTGTAAGACCTATGTAAAAATGTTCTGGCATGGATAGCTCCTGATGAGGGAGGCACGTGGCAGTGCAAAGGTTCTGCTGCACCCAAACTGATAACTGCACAGTGATGCTTAAATCCTATGTTTCAGCTAAAAAAATTAACAAGCTGAAAATAAATCATTCCACTTCCTATACATTTCTAAGAGAGAAAAGATGCATTATACTTCCCATGCTTCAAATATCTCAGTAATGTTTTAAGTACATAAACAAAGCTTTTTAGAATTCCAGTACTGAAGGCACATTTTCCTTGCTCAGAGTAATCCCATTTCTTGTCTGCTCCTGTTGTGATAAGTCTAAACTGCTCTAAGTTAGSAACTCACTGTGCCATATTTATAAGCCTTGGGTTGGAAAGTCTAAAAGAACCCTTTGAAACTGAAATTCTATAATACTTATAAGTTACTACAAAATGTGAAAGAAGCTTTGATTTCCCAATTTTTTCCCAACCTTTTCCAGAATACCATTATCTCCTCACTTACAAGTTTTTATCCAATTCACCTCACCTTCTACCCTTGACACGTTCCTCCTGTTTCATTAGGTATCAGCTACCTTCATGTTTTGTAAGATAAGGACACAAAACAACACTTTACAGARAGACAGAAAAAGTACTTTCATGAATAAAGAAATCAAAATAACATCCATATTTGTATGTCCCATACAAATAACAAGAGGCTGACCACTTTGAATGTTAACCAAGCCAAATGTGTCCACACCAAGTGGCCCCTTTTATTTTCTTTTTTTTTTTTTTTAACTCTCGCTTCTCTATAGGAAGGTATGACAGGATGTTCATTAAAAACACAGGAACACTGATACTCAGCTACTGATATGGCACAGTCACAGATATTCAGAGTTTGTGATAGAATACTATTAAGGAAACTTTGATACATACATTAAAGAACACATCCAAAAYATTCACTGTTTCTTGAGGATCACAGTCATGCATGTTATCCACGTCCAAGGCCTCCTACTGCCACTGAGCTGACTGATCCTTAGGCCCTTCCATCCAGGTCTCACTGAATCTCTGAAATGCCAAGCAAGTGCTTTTATAAGCCTGGCTTTATGCCTCCAACTTTCATCAGCACCTGGAAACCCGGAAAACTATAACATAAGTAAATCTGCACTAAAACTTTYATTGTATTCAAATGCTTTATTCATAAAGCTTCACAGTGCATTCCAAAACCTTCAGATCACATAAAAACACTGTTCAGAGTGCCTCAAGCTATCCTTCAGCCATGCTGCCACTCTGAAGGGTTAGATGTGTTTCAAATACACAATGTGTAACCGTCAACAATCAAAATAGTTATTAAATTGGTTTATGAAGAAAGGAGYGTTGAGACCACGCAGCTTTGGTGTAGTGTTAAAACCAGGTCTGCATGAATACAGAATTCTTCATAGAAAACAGCACATTACTGGATAGGAAACAAACAGCTAGCACGCCATAAAGAATCATTCTCCATTGTCCCTGCTTGGATTGTGCCTCACAGCTGGAGAGCAGTCTTGTGGAATAAAGATAATTGTCTACCAGCAAAGAAATAAGATCCATACAGCCAGCATCAGCTAGCCCTAAATAACTAACTGCTGATTTTCCTTTCTTGCACCATGCAAAACCAGAATAWAATTCATCAACTCCCTTCTGTGTTCAAAAATGGTGACAGAGAAGCAGAGAAAGTGGGACTGGATGGAAAGTCATGAACATATTAAGTAGGTATTAGCCTTTGAAAACTCGAGCTGCTTTTGTTTTTAAAAAGCTGTGAATTCTGAACACAAGTTAATGGAAGTAAAGYRGTGCCAGCTCAAGGAGGCATTTCTACACTCTGGTCATTTCAGAGCCATTTTCTCACAACCTAAAACAAACAGTCTGTTTCCACAGCCTGCCTGTTAAGGGAACCTTTCTGTCTGAGCATTCAGCATCCACTCTGCCAGTCACCTTCCCATCACCAGAGACTGTCACTGCTGGGWCTGAGGTCCCTTCACCACGGGAGGCTCCCGTGACCCGATGGCTGCCCTGCTTGACTGCCTGCACTCCTCACACACACAGAGTCAGACAGGTTCCTTCATGGGGCAGTGACAGGTCATGGCTCCTTGCCATGGGCTCCAGCCACTTCCTGACATCCTCAGGACAACGTGCAGCTTGCACTCCAGCTGCCCACTGAGCTACCTGCACGATGTGTGTTCCACAACAATGGCCCAGCCTAAGGAACTCTGCCACCCAGGAACATACAGCCCTGGACACATGCAGTGCAGCTTGGGACAGTGGGGACAGCAGCCTCTGCAKCTCAGGCTGTGATGCTATCCCAGGCTTCTATTGGCCCTGTTTGCCCTCTTGGAAACAAAAAAACAAACAAACAAATGACAGTTTCTATTGGTGTCTTCCAAACACAAGATTGACAACTTTTTTTATGCCTTTGAGCTATTTCTGAGCTGTTTCTGTCTCTGAGAAGCAGAAAAGCTGCCTTGAGTGCACACTTGCAAGCAATACAAGCAGCTTTGCATGCAAGCTCTCGGAAAAATTTCTGTGACTGAGATCTGAGCATCAAGACATAAATCTAGTGCTTAATTTGAATCGTCCCAGTGAGTTGGATTCAATCAATAGCTGCCTTTGCTTTATTCAAGAGCAAACACACTCCAGGTTATTCCTGTTCCTGYCAAAACAAGGCYATTTCCTACTGTCTGTTTGCACCTTGATTAATTTTAGCTGAATCTGATAAGGGTTGCATTTTAGGACTYGTGAAATTAGCAGCAGCTACCTAAAACTTGTGTTCTTTCAGGGAAACCAGGTGCATGTATATCCCATTTATGGCTCATTTTTTCAAGGGGAGCAAGAAGGAATGAGGCCCAAAGCATAGCTTTGTAAAATTATTTAAAAATGTTCAAGGGAAGGCATAAGAGCTGCATTTCTGGTAAAAGAGAGGGGGGGAAAGGAAGAGAAAGAGAGAAAAAAAAAGAAGGACAAAACAGAGAAGAGAGAGAAGAGAGAAG
>CADDXX010000061.1:1394682-1408667 GCA_902810485.1 Alauda arvensis
CACAAAACCTCCGGGTCCATGGAACACCCTGGGGATCCTGAGGTATTACAAGATCTGTCTCAATGCCTGACTTAATGAAACTCAACTGAAAAACTCTTYGTGCTTTTCAGGACTCCTGTTTTGGAATCGAAGAAGTGTATGCAGGCTGGAAAGCTTGTCCATGTTTTTTTTGGGTTTTTTTTCTCATGCTGTGCCAGCTGCTCTAGGAAAAGTTGTTATCTCCTGCAAATCTTTCTCCTCAGAAAATAAAAAAAGTGTATTTATTCTGTTTGTTTTGTTTGGGGTTTTTTCACTTTCAGGACTGGTTCATACAAGTGAAAACCTCATTTCTGTTTCAACAGAACTCTAAGGGATATAAAAAATATAAAACCACTTGTAAATTCCTCTGCTTTCTGAAAAAGGAGTTAAGGGCTAACAAAGCTAAAGAGGCAACTTTAAAGAGAAAATAAAAGATAAAGCACAGCATGTGCCTAAGTATATGCTGACAATGATGAAATTAGGCATATTCTTGAGTGAAATGGGGCCAAAACATCCTCGTTTTCTGTACTGGAAGGTTCAGGGGGATGGGGATGCCAAGAGAAGACTTAAACAAAGCTGTGTTAAGTGAGTAATTGCAGTTTTCCAGTCTGTAGATGAGAGAGGGAGGCTGGCCTGTGATAAACACATTGCGGAGGAACTCTTTGGAATTATTTCCATGCTTCCATTGTGAACTTTGTGAAAAATATCCATTAAACCCATGAGTGTTAAGAAATTACACATAGCTGTTGTGTATCTTCAAAATATAATTTAAATTGTTATTTTAATTGAGGTTTTTTTGATGCTAAAACTAAAAGCATAACGTTCAACATAATTTAAGTTCAAAGCTGAAGACAAAAACCTGAGAGTTTTACCTTTTGTGCCTCCAGTTTGCTCTCCATCCCATCCCAGGGAGGAGGGAGGGGTTTTAGTGGGAGAATTAAATTATAGAATAACATTCCAAACCATGACACGACCCTCTAGAAAAGTGATGACTGTAATTTTGCTTTTTCTGTTTGTAGTTAAAGACAGAATAAGCAGAAATGCATTAACTGAGCAGGGATTGTTTGTTCTTTGTGAAAATTGGTGGTTTCAAAAGCAGACAGGKAGTAGGTAAGTAGCATGATCAAGCRATATACAGAAAATTTGCCCATGAATCACAGAAYATTTGCAGAGAGATWGAAAATCAGTTTCAAACARCCCAATTTAAGAAGTTGTGGTAATGAGCACCTTGGCAGCCAATACCTGTGGAAGGCAGGTCCTTCTCATCATGCTTTTTTTCTCCCAAATTTGCTTATGAAAAGGAATGCTTAGAGAGAAGCAATTACACCTCCGTTTTCTTTGTTTTTTTTTTTTAATTTCCAAGATGCCTCCAGAAAGTGATAATTCGGCAAGGCACAAAAAGGAAACTTTTTTTAAAACGTAACTGTATTTAGTCGTTGTTCTTATGCTGAGAAAGAGAAAATGTATTGTAATAGATGGCACTAGAAACCAGTCTGGTAGCTTGAAAAAGCAGCCCGGGTCAAGTCAGTGAGGGTGGTGAGTGGAGAGAAGGTGATCTCATTAACAAAACAAAGCCTGCAGTGTCTTTACAGAAGGATGGATTATGTTGACAATCAAGTGAAGGATGCACTTGAAAGGCAAAGRTGCCGCTGGGATATTTGACCKTGGTGCTCTGAGACAAAGCTTGATTAAAAAACRGAGAGAACAGTCAAGCCTCCATAAATGCAGGATTGTGTCCTGCTGCTCCCCACACAATGGCTCCTTTATGGGCTGCCYCCTGCTCTCTGTGCTGAGCCCCAGCYCTGAMAGGACAGGTATGRCTTGGATYCTTGAAGATTTTTAATGTTGRGTTGYTGTTTTTTGGTTTTTGTTTTAACACRCTTCAGATCTCCTGAGAAACACAAAGGCTTAAATTGTTCTGAACCCAGGATTTTGAAATTCCCCACAAGTATAAAGAGGAAAAATTAGTACTTTACTACCTGAAATAAGAAAAAAAAAAAAGCATCCTTTGAGTACAATTATTGAACCCTGGCATGGTTATTTCCATGCTAAACAGCACTCAAACCCTATGATAGGAATGTTGAAACTCACAGGCTGAGGCAGGGGGTGTGTGAGGRGGAATTACTGCTCATGATGAAAGCAAAGGAATGCAGTTAAGCAGCAAGAAAGGAAAACATGAAATTAATGCATTTCCATTGTCGTTTTAACAATGCCTATTTACTGTGGAAGAAGAAAAGTCTTCAGACTAGGAAATCTCACTTCTGGATTAGGAAAGGCCTCCATCACATCCACCAGCTTTTACCAGGATATTTTGTTATATTTTGCCTGAATTCTTCAGCTATGAAAGAGCTGCTGTCTTAAGTGAAAAAAATACTATAATATTTCAGTTTCCAATGTACAGAAGTTTTGTTATTTCTATGAAATCAGTGCTTTGGTCTCTGCCAGACACTAGAGTTGTCTGAACACCTGATGTCTGCACTTGCACTGTCTCYCTCTGCAGAGATCTGGCAGAGATCCCTCATCAGCTGAAGCCACCAGAGTCCACACTGATGCAAGAGGAGCATCTTTGCCTTTTGAGTGTGAGCTCTTCTCACTGTGCATCCAATGAAAATTGCCCTTTCCGTGTGTTTTGTGGAGTCAGCTCAAAGCACAAAGTGCTTGTTAGTTTTCCTATCCAGCGTTGGGCCTCACTCAACAAATAATGAATCATGGGTGTGTTATGTTGCTATCTTCTTTCACCTTTACCACTGGCTAATTTTGGAACTTGCAGTTTATAATTACTGCTCTGAGCCAGGGCTCTTGGCTTKGGAAATGAGAATGTCTTAAAGGGAAACTTAATAGCTGCATCTTGGTTGGATATGCTGTGAAGAGCTGAGGCTGACCCACATTAAAAGCTTAGAGAACTTTTCATTCTGCAAATGAATAGAAGAGGGGCCTAACACTGAGGGAAAAGTCACACGTTAATTTCTCTCTACGCCACTGGCATCCACAGAAATGGAAATAGAAGGGGTTTTGTGGGATYTTTCAGTGCTTGTTTCAGGACATTATGTGGCAGTGCACTTTGTCAGGGTTTGAGTCAGTGCTGGCTGCAGTAACGTGCTGCAAACTGGACTAAGCAGACAATTTGATTTGCCCTAAAGCATCTCCTGAATGCCAGCAAATTAAAGGCCACATTTATATTGTATGTTTAATTAGTTGTTAYGTAATATAGGTAAAAGAAGAGCTGATTCAGTTATTTGCAAGATTTTTCTGACGCTGCRTCAGAGAGTTTTGTCTTTTAAACAGAAGACATCCCTGAAACCTTGATTCAGAGTCTGCATCTATTATACTCTTGTCATGAAGAAAGGAAGCTTTTGATGAGGGGGAAGACAATTTGAGAATAATTTCCTTTCTTGAGGCTGCACTTACAATCAAAKGAGAATATCAACTGTTGCAAAACCCGGAGCATGGGGAATTTTACTCCAGGTGAAGTCAGTGATCAGGCTTCTTCTCTCTTTTTCTTCAGATCTTTTTTAAATTAATTAACAAAATAAAATTAATAAAACATTTATTAAATGTYCTCTCAGGGTAAACCACCAGTCTGATGATTTTCCACTGACTGATACTTATCTCTTGGAAATKACATAATCAWTTTGCCAAAATTGCCTCTRGATTARGATGTCCCATTGCTAGGGACATGGCCTACTGCAAAAAACTACCCAATTATATTGGTGAATCCAATAGYATTTGTAAATAAAATTGCCTTATTAGGATATTTAGCTTTCTTGGATCTTTAGAGATCATTAAACAAAGTAATTCCCTATAACCTCAGTGAGAAGGGACAAAATGGAAGCGCAGAGTTGTCTGAAAGGAAATGAGTATGAGGTATCCTAATGTCAGCACAGAGTTCAAAAACATTTACATTTGTCATCTGGCTTGTCACCTTTGATAAGCCCTTTCTTTACTCTCTCGGCTTTGCTTATTTCATCCATGGCATCCCCTTCAATTTCTCCCTACCTTCCTCACATGTGCTTATTCCTCCCAAGAACAATGCAGGGAAATTGATGTTTCTGACTATTTACTAAACTGAAAAATAAAACTCTGTGTTCAACTGCAATAATAATATTTTGGTCCTTCATCTAAAAGGGCTAAAAAAGAAGCCAAAAAAAAACCCCTAAAATATTTTTGGTTTTAACACTACTTGTCAATCGATTGTACATGATACTTCTTGGGGTTCTTTTATACTTTTTTTTTTCTTAAAGAGTATGTAATTTGTAAAACAAAAAGCCAAAACTATGAAACCTAAAAGAACATTTCCTTTTGAAATTCTTATGTGTTTTGATATTTTATAATGGAATTATTCCTTGAAAAAATATTGGCCATAATAGGACTTCAAATGCTTCTCAGTGTAACTTGAATTCATGAAAATATGAAATTTTCAGTGAATTTACTCTCCATAGAAAATTTGTGGCCATGCCTGTCTACAAACAATGAGTAACAATATATTGTTACTCCTACTGATATTGTATGGTTTGGCTTAAAATTTACACTGTGTACTGGTTTGAAAGCAAAACCAGTGAGAGAGTCTAAGTCAGAAATACAATCTAATAGGAAAGCAATAAAGTAAATGTAATAGTAAAAGGAACAAAAGAAAAGACCCTTGACAGAGTYAGWATACAACCTGACACCCTGYTCATTAGRGTGGTGGYAGCAGTCCAGRTGAA
Source organism: Alauda arvensis (assembly GCA_902810485.1). Lineage (NCBI taxonomy): Eukaryota > Metazoa > Chordata > Aves > Passeriformes > Alaudidae > Alauda > Alauda arvensis. The sequence continues at coordinate 1,399,404 of CADDXX010000061.1, forward strand.
GGGGTCTTGTTGAAGMAGKGATCCTGTAGAAAGATCTGGCAGCTCCTGTCCTCTGGGAATCCAGTCGGTGCCTGTGCTGTCCCAAACTCCAGATTATATCCAGGTGGGAATGCCTGGCTCCTCCCCCCTGGGCAGAGCATCTCACAATGGGCTGATGTCATTCTATGAGTCACACAATGGGTCCTTGATTGCCCATTAAGCAGAGATGGCTCCCGAGGGGAGTTACCTGTGAGTCATTGACCAGGGCATTGATGGGCCATTAACAGCAGATAGTCCTGAGGGAGGGGACAGGGAAAACACTGTCCCACCTGGTTCCAACAGCCCACAAAGATGGTAATAGAATACATACCTTGGGCACATCTTACATTGCAACCTAGGACACACTGTCTTATTAAAACAGTTTCAAAATACCTTCTGATTTCAATAAATACCCCTAGTGCTTCTGATGAACAGTGCATTTTCTGAAATCAACTTTGAAATTTTTAGCCTTTGGATTTAACAGTGACATTCAAATTAATTAAATGTTAGATTTATCTATATATCTCATAGAAATACCTTCCATCTCTTGAAATTTCTAATCTAAAGGCTATAAAAYAACAGASTACATAATCTTGCAAGGTCTCTGYCCTATTGAATAGGAGAAAKACTTCCAGCCTGCTTGCTSTCTTGAAGGTTTGYTTCATGGCAGATTCCAGGCTCAGCTCAAATTTGCCCTTGAACATAAATGCTGTTCACCGTTTGGCGGTACACCTAGATTTTATTTATCTGATTTCTGATGGTGCAGCTCATTGTTTCAGAGGAGTTAAAACAGCACCTGAATGCATCTCAGTTGTGCATTTCTTCTGGTTGTCAAGGAAACCATCCCAGGATTCCTGGCACCAGGCTTCATCTCCGTCAGTAATGGAAACACCACAGGTATTGGCCAGTCAGTCACCTCCCAGCAGGTGCTATTTTGGGATCTAGTCAATGGATCAAATTCTCCTCTCCCAGCAGCTCRGAAGCTGTGTGAGGGTTTGCAGTGTGCCGTTGTCTCCACTGGGCTTGGCTTTCTGGCAGTTTATCTGGCAGAGAGCCATCCTAGAGGTGAAGCTGTTAAACAGCGCTCTTGAGGTACAAAAGAGCTTTCAAAGCACTGTGGTAAACCTATCTCTAACTTTCCTAAAGCCTGGAGTGAAGGCTAATAATTTTCAGGGGGAAGAAAGTAACAGCCTTTTTTTCAGATGGACATTCTTTCGTTTCATGTACCAAAACTGTAGAAAAGTGTTAACATTTACAGGCTTAAAAAAAAAAAAATTGGATTTCTAATGTAGTCATTAAAGGTCCTGAAGATGTTGACTGAGATCTCCAGTCCTGGGCATGGCAGAACACCATGGGTATGGTTCTGGGGTCACCTGTGAGTCCTACAAGTGTCACTCAGGCTTAGGGTCCTGTAACCCTGCTACAGCCTGTTTCCAAACAGAGTTTGTCCAGAAAGAAACCAGAAGGGTAAAATGCTTTATTTCCATGAGAGGGAAAGTGAAGCTTTTGGGGTCGTTGGGGATGCTCATAGGAAATGACAGAGCAAGCTGGAAGAAGGTTACTTGGATGCTGAGGGGGGAACTCGAAGCTGCTGTGTCCGCTGCTCTCAGTGAGGCGCTGGATGGGGTTCCATGTGAGGTCTGGGAGTCATCCTGGGGCAGCCCCTGGGGTGAGACACAGAGGAGGAGTGGAGGGTGGCCATCATGGGACTGCACGGTGTTTGAGTTTGTGAGGGGAAGTGCTGAGGCAACTTATAGAGGCAGCAAGAACTTCATGGGGGTGAAATGCTTGAATTCTCTGGCATCACCCGTGGGGCACAGGACGACCATTTTGGGGTAAAATTGAGCACTGTGGGAACAAAAGCTAGGGCAATCTGGCAGTCACACAGCTGGCTTTTTTGGCGGGAAAATCAGATGTGATGTCTAAAAAAGATAGCTCTGCTGCTCCGAGACAACGCAGAGAAGGAGATCAATTCCGTCATCCATGGCCTGGCGGATCTGAGTCTTCTTGCTTCATGAGAGTCTCCAAGAAGACAATGTTTGTTCGTTATCTGGGGGTGTCCTGTATGCACAGAACTGTTTAGGTTGTGGCAATGGGCTGAAAAAGCTCTAGTCAGTGGTTTCATCTCTCCCTTGCTTTTCTCAGCCTGGGAGTACCATTTTTAGTGTTGGATTTTGCACTGGATAGTTGTTTCTAGGGGTTTTCGTTGGGCAACTCTGCCTTTGCTAGGCCTTAGGGGAGTTCATATTTGCATAACCTTCTTCCTTGTTTCAGATAGTTGGYCATTGTGGATGAGAGGGGAGCAGCAGGGGCAATACCCAACAAAAAGGGGGTTTACATAAGTGGGAACAATTAAATCAGAAATTAATTAACTTGCATAACTATGAAATATTAATCATGTGTTTAACAGGCAATTACAAAACAGACAACTTCTTATATAATATCAGAACTTTATATTAACCATTAATTAACTCTGGAAACTCATTTTCCACAATGTCTAGGGGAAGAAATTGGGTTTAGGGAAAAGTCTGATGTCATTGGGGGAGGGCAGGCAGAGAAAATTTTGTGAGAAAACCTGAGTTAATTTTTAGGGCCAGAAGGAACATTTTTGGGGTGAAATCTCAGGCAATATTCAAGGGAATAAATGAAGGTAAAAATTAAAGTAATCTCTAAAATATAGAACATTATAGGAGCAAAATGTGTGTTAATCTGTAGAAGATACTTTCGAGGGAAAATCTGAAGAAATGTATGTGGCAGGGGACAAACATTTCTGGGATAAAATCTTAGGTGATGTTTAGGACACAACTAAGGGGACGTTTTGGGGGGAACARCAGAGGCAGTCTTTTGGGAGGGCCGAAGAAACTTTGTAATCTGAAAACCTGAGATAACATCTATGAAACAAATTAGCGCTTTTTTGATGGGTGTATTTGGGGTAATTTAGAGAAGAAAAATGAGCACATTTGAAGAAGAGTCTGTTGTAACACAGCAGTCAGAAGCAGCATCTTTGACAGAAAATCTGGGATAWCTTAAAAGGGAAAGACGTGAAATATTTAGCTGAAAACCTGGGATGCTTTAGAAGGGTAWTGTCATGGGCTGAGTGGGAGCTGCAGACAAAATGTGTTAGAAAAGCCTCCTGATGAGTCATGAGGTGCAAAAACAAACTCCTTGCTTTCTAAATGCCTCAGAAAAGAATCTGTGTGTGGCGTACTCCAATTGTAGCTCCAGAATTAGTGAATGGTTTATGAGTAAAAGATTCACRGATGTAACTGAACATTTGTACAATTTTCTCCTTTAGGATAAAGGATTGCAAACCACATCTATTCATACAAACTTATATGACTTATGATTATTACAATTAAACAGGAGTGTCTCAATCAGAGTTATTTCCTAAACAGTAGAGATACGTAAAAACAAGTGTAGTATATAGCACTGTTATCAACAGTGCTTATACTAAAACTAGCAAAAACAACCAATTCAATGAAAGTTAATATAATAAAGCCATGCAAACAAGGAATGCAAATCTCTTCTGCTCAACTTTGAAAGGGCATTGAGGAGTGTCTGCAGTCAGGGAGTAATCATTACAAACACAATTCCAAGAAGGAATATCTTAAACAAATGTTAATATTTGGGAGTTGGTGGATCAAGGCCCAGTTTGTTGGGTGGCAGWTGCCTTCAGGCACAGGAGCTGGAGCTTCTCAGGCCTGAGCATGYCATCRTCCATTGGCAGAAGCCATGGGAYGGCGAGGCAAGAGCGGCAGYGGCTTGGAGGTCAAGAGWGGATTGGCAAGGCAAGARCGAGCTGAGAGCCGAAGAGGGGCCACGAGAGGCCCTCTGGGCAAAGGGGGGCCTTCCTGGCATGGCCAGGACAACTTCTGAGTGCTGCTTAGGCTGGCTTTGCGCTGGGCGACCTCCCTGTGTGCAGGCCTGGGTCTTTGCTCTGCTTGGCCTYTTGSCSTTGTGCTCCTTTGGCTGCCTGGAGAGAGGGGCAACCCCTTAAGGAGGGTGAGAGCCCCTGTCTCTGCACATGAGTGGGGAAACGGAGCTCTGCCAGCCCCCAGCCCAGCCACCATGTAAGCAGGGCAGGACTTTTCCCCAGCCCCAGCAGCTTTGTGTCTGCTGCTGGCCCCTGGCCACATTACTCTCTGTATTCAGGGCACATCACAGCCTTTGTCCCTGTGCCAGCCCCAAAGCATTTGTGTGCCTCAAGGCCCCTGTGCCCTCTGCACAGTGCAGTGCTGATGCCTAGAGAGGCTGCCTAGAACAGAGGCTAGGCAGTAYTAGAAGGATCAAGTCAGTGTTTCTTAGAGCAGCCTTGAAAGAGGATACRCCTTGGGCAGTTCAAGAGCYCGGCTGTGGCTGCACCCAAGGTGCAGTCAAGAGCTTGCATGCTTTTAGAAGCTTYGGTCAGTTTACATCTTGGGCCATAGTGTGCAGTAGCAGCTTGAGCATATGAAGTCACATCATCCCAGATTGCTGCCCTCCATTTGCTGTTGTTTGCACTTTTGGGGCCTGAAGCTGCAATGGGCTTTTTAGGCTGGCAGCATCAGAAGCCTGTGCTACAMAAGTTGAGTCCAAGAGGAGGAAAATATGGCATTTAAGAGCAGAAAAAAACCCCTTTCTTGTAAAAACTGCATAGACTATTTTTAAGTATTTCAGCAATTCCTCATTGCAATATGGGCAGTATCCCTTTGTTCTTAACATTTATCCTGTTCCAATCAGGTATAGAAATGTAGATAACTGAGAAGGAAGTTAAACATCTGATCTCCCTGTAAGACATCATCACTCAGGTTGCATAACAATTTCCAATGCTGTTAGACCTTTGTCATCTGAGCTTTAATGCGCTATTTACTTTTTTAGCCACATGCTCCTCAGTACTAGAGAACCCGAGCACTCTAAAGCAGACAGAGTCCCAATATTATTTTGGAGCAAAGAGTTGTAAATGCCCTTCTAGAGTAACTGCCACACTGTGTCTCTCATTGTGGCACCACCCCTGTCAAGATTACCTTCAGAGAGTGCCTTGCTGACAGTATGAATAGTACCTACACTTTGCAAAATACCTCAGTGCTGCTATTCCTAGGCCTGTGTGAATCCCTAGGTCTTGTTTCCAGAGATGGAGATTTTACCCCACATACCAGGGCCTGATGGGTTTAGATTTGCACTGGCTCCTCCCACCTTCCTTTCCAAGAAGGTGGAAATGCAAATGCAATGCAACCCTCTATCCCACACCTTGACCACTGCAGCAGTACTTCGGAATCACTTTTAAATCTGTTTAGTGTAAAAGGCTGATAAAATGGTATAGTATCTCCTGCTCTATGGGGCAGTGCACACAGAATACACACTTARGAGACATCCTGAGCTCCCATGGAAAGAAATAAGCCCAGACAGTCATTGGATTTATACCAAGACACCCAGTGGCACACACTGCCCTAAATCTCCTGCCTAAAATCACACAGACAGACGCACTAGCCACAAGCACATCTGCAGACCTTCCAAGATGCCACTCCTATTCAGAGATGCTAAAGCATCTCATGGAAGCATTCCCTCCAGGAATAATCCTTCTCTATTGCGCAGCTTTCATCTCCCTGATGGTTTAGAGTGTCTCTGTAACACAGATAAAACTGACAAGGTCACCCAGGCCTTGATGTGAATCCTGTAATGAGGCACAGGGATGCCAGTATATTTTCTTAAGGCTATTTAAGAAATGGAGATTGTAATCAATTATCATCAGYGCTGGAAATGAGGCTGATACAGAAGATGAAAGAAAACTGCTAGAGAAGCACAAAGATCCCCACTGCAGTGTTTTTCAAAATTCTTTGAAATGGTTTCATTAGAACTTTTTTTTTCCCTTTTTTTAAACTCCCGTAATAACACTGAAATTTTTAGGACTACTTCTTTAAAGACAARATGTCAGCTTTGATAGGAGATTAGTTTGGACATTCAGAAATAAGGACACTTGCAATCAACCAAAACCAAACCAGCCACTTTSCACAGCAAGACAGGAATAAAAGAAAGGGCTGCAGGAAACAGGGCGTTTCTAAGACAAAGAAAATTTACTGCCATGTTTTTAAGACATGCACCTAAGCAAAAACAAAAAAAGCAATTAAACTATCAGTAGAGAAATCTGCTTTGAATTCTTTTGATGTGTATCCAAAAAAAAGCAAAAAAAATCTTAACCAAGGCAGGAAAAATGCCAGGAGTTATCCCACCACAACTGGATCCCAGGTACTTATCCTCTTTGTGATACATCCCTTTCCTGTTGAGATGGGTAAGCAAGCTCTCCAGAGGTTTTGTGAATTTGCAAAGCTCTCTTTAAACTGGCCTGTGATCTCACAGAAGGTTTATTTTAATGCACATTCAAAATGCAGAACTCATGATGATGCAAAAGTATTAATTTCAGGCTATTTCCCAATACTGCTTAGCAGTGAAAACAAATAAGAAACAAGAAAAAAAAATATGCTATGGTTTTGCTACAATCCAAGAACTGGATTCTTTCTTAAGATAAGTAGGCACAAACTTAGCAAGGCAGTGGAGCTGAACCCATTTACACTGTCTTAAACTCAGCTCCTCATACACACCTTAGCCAATGCAATTGCAAGTGACTACTTCAAAGTGGCACTAAAAAGCAAGCACATTTCTGTGGTAAAGCCAGCCTGAAGGAGGCAGCAGAATTCCTGATTAACACTCCTTTAAAAGAGGTGCTGAGGATTCCTAGACCATATCCAGGATACAAGGAAACATTTACAAATTAGGCCAACMCTTTTTCTGAAACATAAACATTTCAAGACATCAAGGAACTCACAGCATTTGGAAAGGGAGTTCTAAAGCACCAAAATTTACAGATTCTATCAAACAGAAACATTTTTTCCCATATAATTCCTTTTGCAAGCATAGAAAGCTGAGCATTTTGATCCACCAAATTGCCAYATACAAGCTGAACTGGGGAAACTGTACCAGGCCAATGGGTTGTAGGAAGTGCCAGGTAAAATACAGCTTCATTCTCCTTGATGGTAAAGGCTTCACTTTGCTGTGGTCTAAGCACGTAAGTGTCACAGCCCAATGAGGAGCCAACATTTTTAATTGTTAAGCCAATCAGCTGCAGCTGGGGCCAAGCTTTTCCCAGACTATTTTGGTAAGAAGCAGACTGACTGTAAGCAGCTCTAGTCACTGATGTCAGACAAAGCCTCCTGTGATGCTCCTCCCAGTAATGACAGAGTCCATTTTGGAGATGAAACCAGTGCTTATTTTTATCTGCAGTGTCAACACATCTGTCCTGGACTGAGCAGTCCAAACTCAGCATGCTGGGCAATTAAGTCTCAGGATGATCAACAAGGAGAAAGTCAGACAGGTGTGCCATGTTTAATGAAAAGATAAATCAGAATCAGAACATTCTTGAAAATTTTTCATCACAGATTTTTTTTTTTTTTAACTACTCTCTGATGGCCCTCAGGCATTTACTTCCCTTGGGTTCCTTAGAAAATTCCAGCAGATATTGCTTGAACCAGATTGGCATATATCACCATAATGCTGCAGCTCTGCCAAAAACCTTATCCTACTTTTTAATTCCTTCAGAAAGCTCCACGACTGATTGCAGCTGGGCAAAACATAGACCTGCAGGAAGTGACAACTCCTCCCTGCTAGCAGAAAAACTGCATGAACTCAAAGTTCTTCAACAAACTGCAAAATCTATTGGGAACTGAGGGTGGGTTTGTGTGTGCTTAGCCCAGACTGATCCTGAGCTCTCATCCCTCCTTGGCTGATTAAACACAACTGGACCCTTCACAGTTACTTTAGCTTCACCAGAGTAGAGTGAATAAAACCTAGATGTAGTCCCTGTGTTTTAATCCATAAGGTTTTGAGAACACAACTGTAAGCACAGCACAGAGCTCCTTTATTTTGGRGTGCCTAAACAAATAAACAAAATTTCCTTTTATAAAGCCTTTGCATAGGAGAAAGAAAGCTACAATACATCAGTTAAACTGAGAAAGAAACATTCCTTGTTTACTGTAGGAAGAAAAAGGAATAATGTGTTCTAACTCATGATGTCAAAAGGTAAAATTCATAATTCATAAATTCTCATAAAAATTAGCATCCCATGATAGCTGTTAGCTTACAGAAGACAAGCCTTATTGCTCAAAACACTCCTGAAATAAGACATTAAGTTGATATTTAGATCCAAATCTGTCCTGTTTTCCATGCACTGTTTTATACATTAAATAACTAGCTTTGCTGCCAGTCTTCTCCCAAGAATGGTCTTTGCTGTTCACAGAATGTCACACCTTTCTTTTAATAYAAATACCATGTAATTTTTATTTATTTTTGTTTTCACAGACATTCTTTTCTCTATTAGAGCTGCTATGCAATATATACCAAACCCTTTCTTGTTAGATCAATCAATATTTTATTTACAAGAAAAATGCCTTATTTAGAATGTGGCAGAAGCAAGATGYTTGCTGAAACATTGGTGCATAAATAAACTGCTGAAGAAGCCACCTGAATAGGAAATTTTTTCTCTATAGAATGCTGYTCCATGAGGAGTGYAACTGATGTTGTAACCAAATTCACYGGATGAGCATGACTTCACATTACTGCATCTGCCTAAGGGGCCTCACAGCCTGTATCATAAGCAGTTAAAATCCATCTGCTCCAACTAAAACCATGCAACAGCCAGCAGGAAGAGCTACCTTGGCATGTTCCCTGCAGGAAAKAGTTTCCTTACCCTGGGACCCTCTTGAATTTAGGTATCTTCTGTCCTGTATCTCGACAGCATGAATGTTTTTGAAAAGGTCTTTCTTGTTTTGAGAAARGYTGTTTTTGTGAGAAGGCATTAATGGTGGGTGGCATGGGGAAGGTCAAATATAGAAAAGAAGGAGGAGAAAATAAAAGAAAAAGGTCCAGAGGTATTTCCCAGATCTGCAGGTAGCTTAGCTGATGACACATTCCCTTTCATAAGGCAGTAGGAAAACTCCTATGAATKATGTGCTATGACAGCATGTAACTTTCCTTTCCATACCCCGTACAATTACCTTACTTCTTTTGGCACACCAGAAGACTTGTTAGTTTGAGCTTGAAACACTCTTTGGAGCTTGGGAAACTTCTCATCAAAAGGATTTTCAAAGCCAGTACCTTCCAGGTGTCAATTCAAAACCATCTCATTCGAAATTTTCCAGTCAGTTTTAATTCTACTACCTTCTAGTGCCGGGAAGACATGATGCAGACATTACTGAAATCAATTATGTAAGATTAAAG
>CADDXX010000061.1:1408931-1507179 GCA_902810485.1 Alauda arvensis
ACCTTTAGGTAATTGTAATTAGTGAAGAACCTTGCCTTATGTGTGGCTTGACTTAAGCCTTCCAATGTACTTCACTGCAGTGCATTTCTCACCTTACAAGTACATCCCTCCACGTTTTCCAACATTTACTCACTGTGKTTTTTTAGCTAGCCCAGAAGCTCTCRACACTTTTTTAGACACAKCTCTGGATAATGTGAATAGCTTACMTTCAAGGATCTACTTCCTTCAGATTTTAATGTGTTTCGTTCTTAAGTCCTGTTCTTATTTTTTTCAAATGCAGCATGTCTTCATATTTGTGTTCAGCCTAAGAACTGGGAGTCCTGTTTCAAGTACTTATCAGCAACTGTGATATAGAARAAGCTATGCTCTGTTTCTTAAACCAGTGTCTGCCTATTCCATAGCCCTAGTTTTCACATCAGAACTAGGCTTTCTAGAACACATGCTTTTCCTAATTATTGGATTCCATTTGCAAGTAGCTGGATGAAAAGGATTATAATGAAATATTTAAGGAACCATAAAAGTGCTGATGAATAGTGCCATTTCCCCCACTGAACGACTACAGGCAAACAGAGTTTTTGATGCACAGATTCCCCTGGTGGCTGGGGTGACACCAGATCAGGAAGGAACAAGGATGCTTTTCCTACACTTAGCGTGACAGGAAAACTCCCTGGATCCCATGATTGTTACAAGTAATGGCATAAAAATCCAACATTGCTTTACAATGTCTCTCTTAGAAGGGAGCAATTTAACAAGGAACCATGCCACTGTCTCCTTCATAAAACATTTTCTGATATCAAGGGGCAAGACACWATTGAATAATKAACTGTATTACATAGGATGTGGCAMCTGTGCAATTCTGTAGCYTGGTCTCAAGAACTGARCTCTCTTCTGTTTGAGAAAGTAGTTGAGAAAGTCTTCTGTTTGAGAGTACAGTGAACAAGCAGGAATGAGTAGAAGACAAGTTTGCTGATGATATTCTGCAGTAAATGAAGTTAGCAGCATCTCAAAGTACCCAACAGCAAATCCCACTGCCTCTGCTCCCCAGATTCCARCCAGAACAGTAAAAGGACGTCTTGTGGAGGTCACCTCATTTCACTTGCTAAAAATATTTATAAGGATTTGCAGAAATACTGCCTGAAATTTTTCAGGGCTTTAGGTTCCTACTTCTGCTTCTCTACTAAAAGCAATGTTTCCCTTCTTGGTGAATTGATAAAAGGCTCTAATCCTGGTAGGAGTTTTCCAATTTGCCAATGGAGCAGAATGTTCACACATGCAGTTCTGTTATTCTCATTGGCTGCCCTGTCTATGCTATTCTGTGAATACTGGGTGAGATCTAGGGAACTGATCTGACAGCAGCTTGTCTTTGGAAGCAGCAATAATATTAAAAATGTTTATCATTGGAATGCCAACTGTTTTTTAGGCAATTTTGGATGATCCCTGTGCCAACAGGTAAAAGGAGYACTGCTCAGCTAGGAAGATAAGCCTGAATCATGTAAGAATGTCTTGGACTTCGGAAGGGGATGGGGCTCTGCAGTACAGTGTGCAGAGGGCCCTCACAGTGCCACCAACCTGTGTCAAGGTCACCTGAAAAGTGAGGACACTGGGACCTGGACTCATTCCATAAAACTTCATGTGCATAGTTAAAACCACTTACATGAAAATCAGTGCGGATAAAGACCAAAAATGSTGTGCCAAATCACCCTCTGAAACGGCTAGAAAGATACAGGACACAAAAAGCAGTTCAGATTTCTCTCTGTTAATGGAAGGATGAGCAGAGCGATGCAGAAGTGCTCCCACTGCTAGCTAAAGCACTCCCACTTAAGTATGCAGYCACGGATGAGATAAGCCTCAGCTCACTGCCCAATCCTCCAGGGACACCTTGGTGAGAGATAATGCACTGCTGCAGCCCCCTTACCTCAAGGCATTGACGTCATATTTAGAGAACTTAAGCAGCAGGGTCTATACAGCTCAAAAGCATCAGCCTTGGAGCTCAGGGGAATAATAAAGGATCAAGATATTCGTGGAAAGACTTATATTCTTAGACTAACCTCAGTATATGATGGAGGTTCAATATATTTTTCTTCTCCACAACTCAGGAACTGAGATTCTGGGAAGGATTCCATTAGACAATCCCTTCTAGTTTTTCCTCTGCTGCAGTAAATGGCTGTGAGAAAATTAAGCTCAAGTGGTAAGTTCCTCTTCAGGSCTTAACTCCGTGGAAGGCCGTATCTTCTTACGAAAAGGAAGCCTCTCTTTGACATCCACAGCCAGAAGTGTTAGCATCTTTTCCCCTCATTCACAAGATAAAGAGCCCTACAAACTCTAAATGCATTGCAAATGGACTTCACTGTTTACGCCTTATCTTTATGCCTGGAGGAGAATGCAGGCCCCAGCATCTTGGTGAAATGACCTTTAAAATCATCTTATGCTGCAGTGGATAGAGACAAGATGCCCCAAGGCAAAGATGAGAATCCTCTGGCTMAAACTCTAAAAGTTCACGGTGAATAGGAATAGAGGGCAAGAAAGAATGCAGTAATTCACAGGGAAGCTGGGACAAATCAACTGATTTGTCAGGATGTTTGAGGTGGGCTCCCCACTACAATAGAAAATACAATGGGGGAAATATTTTGAGTAGGCTTGGGTTGAGAATATAACTTTCTTCAGAGAAGGTGAAGAAATTTCAGTCAGAATTGTTCATCAAAGGATTTTTCAGAGAGCCAAACCCAGGGATTTAAATCCCCCTGAAACTGGAAAAGGACTTACTRTGTCTCCCAGCAGCTTACAAAGTGCTGTGCATATGAAACCCTGAGGGAATCTAGGAAGGATCTGAGAGGMCTAAGTGTGAAGCAAGGACAGTTTTTTGAACTGGGTCAGTCCTGGACATGAGAGTTACAGCTATACTTCCCTGAAGTCCTTAGGGAAAAAGAAAGCCAATACTTATGGAAGCAACATTTTTGGTGCTTGCATTCAGCCAGCAGCTTTTTGTAATGGCGTTTTTGGGCTCTGATCCCTCAATTACTGTGAAGTTTTGCCCTCAGCACCTAAAACACATTAAGAGGCTTTTTCTGCGACACAAGGCAGCTCAAGGCTCCATGAAGGACATCAGACATGGGTACAGAGATCTCTTTTCAAAGTAGGACAGAGACTTCCATAAATAGCCCTGGGCAATCAGAAAGCTTTGGCCATTACATATGTTCTCTATACTAAGTCCTCAGCAAAGGTTTCAATCAGCATAAACCAAGGTTCAATAAAGGGTTGAATCAAAGGCCTAGTCCTATAAACAGTCAATTTTGTGCCATGAAAGATGACATTTATTGAACTCCTATTTCTGTCCAAGCAATCCTATGGTGCTTGAATTTTAATCCATTCCTCAACGGATGATTGGAGCAAGCATAAAATAAAATGTCTGAATAAAACAGAAATATCAGTCATCAAATCTGCTGTCAAGGTTTCTCGCGGCCAGTGCAACCACAATAAAGCTGAGGGTGATGTCAAAGTACACTGGAAATTTGCTGCAGCCAAGGCATTTGTAAGCAGCCTTCTCTAATAATGCCTCAGGTTTCTTTTTCACCTTACAGAGGACAGTTTCAGAGCATTATTGCAGTGGCATAGACATTGTTCCCTTTGACACTGTAAAGCTCAATTTATAAGAGGCAAGCTTAGAGTTTCTGAGACCACTTTCTRCTTAGAGTTGTCTGGCACTTTCAATCTCCTATCGAGATGTGRTCAAACCAACAGAAGTTGCCTATAGCACCTATTTCTCCAACTGGCTCTGGGAGGGCTGCAAAAAGTATCTAATACATAGCAATCATGGCACAAAAAGATCAATGACTCAAATATTTGCAGCTCTGCTGCAGCATTCACCTGCTATAGTGCATCTGCATTATCTGTTGTGCAGAAGCATTGCACACCCATTGCATTTGTCCTTTATGCTGCACTTTACCCAGCTTTAGGGTCAGTTCATGGGTTATTCAGGCAGCCCCACCAAAAGMACAGACCTATCAAGTTGTCAGTGTGGGAGAGATTTCTAGACATATCTCTGCAGGGTCTATGTAAAATCCTGCTCCAGCTGCTGTGACTCTGCAGCTGCTAGGAACCAGCACTTGTGAGTAAGGGGTGTGTTTGCAATGGAGGAGGTCAAAATCTGGGCCCAAATATTGCATCTTGCTTTCTCACCCTGAGCCAAAGGATGACCATCCCCTCAGGATGCTCATTGCAGTCTACTGTAATGGTGCATACAAATCAACCCAAGTGACCCACCCCTCTCTCCTCAAACCTACTCCAGACACACAGAGGTTACTGGAAAGCATGAGTGCATCTGATGTGCCTAACAGTGCCAGCCAAACCATGCTCAGGCACATCCTCAGGGAGAGCTGTCAGAGAAAGTCTTTGCTAGATCATTCTCATGTGCTATTTTGGTGCCCAACAAAGAGTCCTGGAGAGACCAGTGCCTGCACAAAAGRTCTGCTACAAAAAGTATGCCATGGGCCTCCCTCTCTTCTTTCCCTGGCACTGAAAGGAAACAGACCCAGCTGCATCTACTGGTCTGGACAAGCCCAGGAGAGAAGTAGCTGCCTGAACAACACAAAGAATGGCCCAGACCAGTCTTTCTCAGCTATGCAGCAGGGTAAGAAGGTAATGATCCCATTTCAGGAACACCAACAGCAATTATGCACTTGACATATCAGACTCCTGAATTTGAAAGGCAGCACCAATTGCAGACCCCTTCCATTGTATCATTAACARCCTGGAAGTTATTAATCTACTTAATTGCAAGTGTAGCTTGGTGTCTGAGGACAGGACTTTGATCATTAATATTTGACAAGCACAGACTTGTCCATTACTGTGTTTTGGAGTCAAATGGAAGTGTTGAAAATTGATGGGCAACTTTTAAGCCATCTCTTGCATTGCCTAAGGGAGTTCTTCTTCACCCTACAATCTCCCAGCTCTTATCCTGGAACAGCATTCCTGTATTAATCTAGTGCAAGATCAATATTCCAGCATTCATTCTCAGAAATATTCTTGCTTGTCACTGACCCTCCACCCCAGAAAAACCCAAAACCAACCAACCAACTCACCTAAAAAAGAAAACCTCAAACCACCCACAACAAACTGACAATGGTCAGTTGAACTCTGCTATCAAAAAATACGCCTGGGACAAACACAATTCCATTTTCAAGCTCCAGCAGATATGAAAATTCAGCATTGATATGAACTGAGATTGAAATTCAGTACCACATAGATTTATATTAATGAAGAATCAGTTAACAGGAAAATAGCAAATCAATCAATTGTGAGTGTGTCTTTATGGGATCAGCCTTATATAAACCTTGTGGAAAAGGTTATAATAGACCAGCAATGAGTACCCTGTAGCCTGTGATGTTCATTCAGAAATCTGAAGCAGCAAAGAAGAACCATAGGCAAGGAAAATCTACAAGTGAACTTTTGAACTCTCCAAGTAGGCAGTGTTAYCAGGGGAAGAACAAGATGGGATTTGATTTTCTGAGAAACAATCATATGGGATTTTAAAAAAATTTCATTTTAAATAAGAAAAACAAAATTAAGCTCTGAAGCTATATTGCAAAAGTCAGAGGTAGAACTAGGACCCAAATATTGAGGTAATATTAACAGAAGCCCTCTCTTTTTAAAAAAACATCAAAAGGTGGTACAAATATGATTTTTATCTTCTTTCTTTTTAATGTAATGGCCACCTGACTTCCCAGTTGCTTGAAAGAACCATTACTTCCTTCATTTTTTATCCTTTTATTATTTTACTGCACCACATGGCTGCACACATAATTAAGGATTTAAATAATGAATAGATATTAGCATTATGTAAATCATCATCATTTTCCATTAATGGGAACTGGTGGTAACTGCCTGTGAATCACAAGCATTAGAAGTCACACAGACTTATACATTTTTAAATTTGAAACTATATGCCTATTATAAATTACAATCAAAGCAGCTCTTTTGACTACCCTCAGATTGTTCCCAACTCAATCTGTTGCACATCTGTTAGCTAAACTTTATGTCCAAGGCCCTTAAGAAAATATGGAATGTATTAGTATCTTGAATTAGGAGAGCACAGAGTGCTCAAACTGTGATTATCCTAACCAAAATTAACACCTCCAAGTTAACATCATRTATGTCTATTCAAATTACACTTAGCTAAGGTCAGCTATGAAAAACAATTGCCATCTCACCACTTACTGCTTTCATCCGTCTTTTTTAATAAACTCATTACTGAGCTATAATTGGAGTGGCTCACTTAGGCCAGGTCTGGAAAGCATTACTTTTCCTAATTCTTCTTGCTCTGCCTATTTTCACTGTGGCTTGGGGCTAAGTCCACTGACACTCCAAATAATGACTTCAACAAACAGGCAAGACAACAAAGTCTRTTCTGAATGGCACACTGCACAGTTTTCTTGTTCTACATAAACACGCTTTAATACCAGCATCAATAAAATATATAAATCAGCAGCAAAGGCTAATAAGACACCCTTGTACATCACCCTGGGGCACTTAGGAGTCAGCAATGAGGCTCACTGTGCAGCCATCCACATGCCTGTGATATTAATGACAAACATTCTTAAGCTACATTTCTTGTAACATAAATTYCTGTCATAGTTCATGCAAAAAGACCAGAAAATCCAGTGCTAAAAAGACTGGACAGTTGATGAAAAGGGGATTTGGAGGACACAGTCTAGAACTGAAAGCTAGGCACCTTATCTACTCTCTCTCTTCGGCTGCTCCCAGCACAACACTGCTCCTGTTCTGTAGGATAAGACTGGCTGTGGAGAAGTCTGTTGGGAGAAGTTCCATGTTCCAGCTACACAGACCCTACAGTGGACACTCAAATATTACACTCAAATAGAGTAGTCCCCAGAATGCTCAGAATTTTTTGTCCCTGATAAACTTCCATTAATTATCCCCCCTATTATTCAGTCTACTTTTTAAATATCAAAACTCAAGATCTGAATATTTGAAAAAATACCCATTTCCAGAATATTAGATTATTAGAAATTAAATTATTGTTCAATTATATCAGTCAACAAATAGCAAAAGACTTGCCTAACTTGTGTTTTGCTGAGAAATGAGAGAGAAAGTAAATACTCGTTTTGAGTGCTATGGCAAGGGTAACTTGGCTGTATTGTCCATGACATGTAATCCCTGGCTGAAGACTGATATGAAAAGAGAATTGAGATAATATTACCTGTTCAATGGCATATAYGATGTATGTCAGTTCCTCAAATCTTATCTCAGATCTGCTTTGATAAAGCAGGACAGCAGTTTAAAATCAGAGCCATGAGAACCACTAAAACAGCACGGAACTGTACTACTGGCTGAAACAAACTCCTTGCCCATCAGCTCAGCAACCCAGTGCTACTACTGGTAGTACTACAGGTTGGCTCTAGACCTGTGGCAGATGGACTTGTCTACATGACATCAGAAAAAGAAAAAACACTCAGGGAAATTAACAGGTTAAGCTAATGAAAGGCAGACATTAGATGCTGGCTCCTAATTTAGGCTGCTGCTTCTCCTGACAGAACTYCCATACCTGATGCACAACAAAACACCAAAGGGAAGTTATGCAATCATGCTCCAAATGTTATACAGGGTTGACTGCCAATAATATGCTAATTCTAATTGGGAATAYCAAAACAAACATTTGCAAAATGTCATTCAATGAGGCAGTGTTCCATAAGCCCCTAGTGCCAGCTAGGATCTAGACAGTTAAGCCTTTCCAACTTAGTTTAGTTTGTCCTGCTTAGGTGTAATTGCCACATTAGTGACTTTCAGCACAAAACAAAAGCAGACAGATGGTRATTGATAACTTTAGACTAAAAAAAACTCAGAGAATTTACTGCCTTGTTCAAAACATAGGCAAACTTCTTGATTTATTAAAACCCAGAAGATATGACTGAAGGACAATCTATAGTGTAGTCTGTCACTTTTCCAGATTCCACATAAAGAGGCTTATCCTCTTTCTCTCTTTTGCAAACCCTTCAGGCTTTTGGTCATAAGGATGGTGAGACTGAGCTCTGTGTGTTTCCTTTACCCAGACTGAGCTCTGTGTGTTTCCTTTACCCAGCACATACATACTCAATACTGATGGTAGAATGCATCTGCTCTGTTTTGACCACTTCACAAAGAATATTCACAATAACTTCCAGTTATTGGAAGTCATAACCAGTCCAGAAAAAGACCTTCTAAGGATGGGACACCCCTGCCTATTTTATTTTAGAAATGGACTGGTTTTTTTCTGAACAGAAATTCTGCTAAGAAACAACTGCAGTTCTCACTTGTCTGCAAACTTACGGAGTGAGGAAAAGAAAAAAGAGGTCTTTGGCTTTCCCAAGATTTTAGTATCTTAAATGTCACTGAATCCATGCCAGAACACAGCTCAAAGGTGGTCTTTGACTGCAAGAGGAGCAAGATCAGTATATGGCCAGTCCTTTCAGAACAGTCCTCTTGGAATAGGCCATTGCCCTTGATACTGGTGCCAAAYGAAAAAGAGAATCAGCCCTCTCCAWAACMAATCCAAAGGCTGCTYCAACTCCAGAGAAAATCTCATTATCAGCATGGTCAGACACATGCAGGCAGTATGGAAAGTTCCACTTCTCCTGCAAAGAAGAGCTAATGGATGTGCCCTGAAGGTCTCCTGAGAGCTGTTACGAGAACCRGTAATAGTCACATCCACATCACCTCATTCAGAGGGTTCCAGTACTTCTGTTTCTGGACCTGGAATTAACCCAGGACAGCAGAAATAGAAAAAGGAATGTTAATAAACCTGTCATCCATATGAGACGCATTACTGAGCCCAGGGAGGCCCACACCAGCAGCAAGGGCCATCCTCCCAAGCATCATGCAACTAAATTGTGACCTTTCCACACATACAAGKTAGGCCTCAAAAACTACAGCACACAGCAGAGGGAGAGCAAAAGAGGTCAAAACTACCCACTGATGTTAAGAATGCTGAAGTAGCAGGGGAGTTGTTAAATGAAAATGCTTGAGCAATCTTGGCAAGCAGACTCAGATACCACTACACAGAGGAAAGAAAGCAAGTTTGGACTGGCATTCAGCTGAGACATTCCCAACATTGCATGGGACTAATAATTTTCTGTATGAATTTTTATTATTCCCCRAGAGTCATGGAAAGAATAAATATGAGGTTTCATTTCACTTTAATGATTTTCAGAACGAGGCTCTGAAGAGAAAGTCAGAAAGCAAAAATTAGTGTTCAGYTATCTCTTGTAGTCTGCTTTGTGATACTGCCTCTAATCCCCAGTCCTGGGTGAGGAGTTCTGTGAGCTAAATCATCAGCCTGGAGATGCAAAGGGCCTGCCCTACATGTAATCTGTTAGGTAGGCAATGGACAGGCAACAAAACCCGAGGGAACAAACTTGTCAGCAACATTTGGTGGAATTAGCACACCATGGGGAATACTTACATTGCCTTAAAGTGTTTCATTAAGAGCCCTGGATAAGTAGAATGGGAAAAACAATAGTATTTAGGTGCCTTCAGAGCAACAAATCAGGATTTAGCTAAACCAGATTTTTCTTTACACTACCCAGGCACTGCAAAACTACTAAAACCATCTTAAATCCAGATTGTAAATGTAATATTAAGGTCATGGTTTTAAACAGCCTATTGTGACTATTGATGAGATCAGAAAATGCTTAGTGATGGATGAATGCTTATCACTGCATTCTTGGACAATCAGCAAATAATTAGCTTCAGTCCTTCCTGTTAAATGTGCACCTGTGGTGAGTGAAGAATTCATAACTGTTCTGAGAAAAACCTCAGCTGTAACAGAGAGCACCACTCAATGCCAAGCACAGATTTTTACATTTAGGCTAGCTTAAACCCAAGGTCTTTGAAGATGAACAACTGGATTTAGTAAAACATTAATTAATTTCACAAATAATTACTCAGATTATTTTTCTTCTAATGTCACTGAGTCCAAAGTCTGAGTCATGCCCTGTAGTCCTGGAATCCCTGGGATGATTTTCAGGCTCTGAAAGATCACAGAGATTGGAGGATATGGCAGACCAGGAAGGAGGTGAAAACAATAACACTCCTCTCTTCCCATTTCAGTGCCTTCCCCTCCCCTGCCATTCCCTCTGGCAGGGACATGAAAACAATGAGTGTGGCATATGTGGCACTCAAGGAAAGCTAAGTGCACTAACAACTGCCTTTTCCACAAGCCAGCCACACAGAACTTGATCTGAAGGATGCAACACATCAATGGAGGGTTTGGATTCTTTTTGACTGAGTTGACAGAAACAAATGAGCAGGTCATGTACTCCATCTCTCAGACAATGTTCTAAAATATGCTATAAAAGTTCAAAATGCTATAAAAGTCAAAAACAGTGACCCRGTTAAAGGCTAAGTGTTTTTTTAAAGGTGAAACACTGACAAAAGCAAAACATCATTTATTTTTAATTAACTACCAGAATRGTATTTGATTCTTCTCTAAGCACAGCACAAGCAGAGTATTATTCCTTTACCTGCTATCTCTAGCAAAATGGGACCACCACCTTTGAACAGAAATCTAGTGATCTGGAAAGTGTTCTGCAGGCAACAGGCTGAGCAACACCGCACAGTCACTGCTGATAGAGCAGCTCATTGTCACCTTCCCAACCCTCTCAATTCCCCAGGGTGAGCTACAAAAAGCATTCCAAGTGCTTAACTAAGAGCTTTCCMAGCTTTGCTCCAAGGCCATCTCTGTGGCAGCTGTATGAGAGATGGGGCCAAGTGGCCAAGAGTCCCATAATGGGGAGGGGGCTGCCAGGCTCTCATGTCCCAGCTGTGTGGATGCTCTAGCACTAAATACAGAGGCAGGACCCATAAGCCAGTAATTTGCATTTGTCCGAGATGAATCAACTCTGACAAGAGATGGCAAAATATTCATATTTTAAATAACCAGCTGCCCAAATCAGCAGGAACTCTTGCAGGATGGGTACATCTCGCACTCAGTCTCTTGTTAAGGTTGGTTCAGAGTTTGGGTCTCCCTAACCCCAAGCCAGTCCATCCTAGTGTCTRACATTCAACATCTGACTAAATTTTGACAGTCCTAAATTTCAGAAACGTTTATCCCTCAAAACATTACCCAAAGTAGATAAAATAATGAAACAAAGTAGTATTTTTGGYAAATCAATATTTTCTATTTCACTAAAAATATACCAGACTGCTGAAACTGTGAGACTGTCTTCAAATGCTGCTTATATCTCCTTGGGAGAAATACCTTTTTTTTCTATTCTTCTCATGAGGGAYCAGACTGTGACTTAGACCTTGAAACTCTGCAGCAGGGCTGAAAAACACAGGTATTTAATATGGATGCACAGACATATGCACAAAGCTCTGCCTGAAATTCTGACTCAACCAGGTGATGCTCAAAATTACTTTTTATAAGTTTAAGTATTAGAAAATGAAAAAGGTAATTCAATGCTCTATACTGCATATTGGCTGCAATGCTGATACACAATGCCTTTTAAAAGGGGCCATTTTCMTTCTGTTCTCAGCATTCTTACAAAGAAAATCTTACATGCACATTTTGATGAATCTCCCACCTAAGATCAGCTGTAGCTTGCGATCCCTTCTTATTAAGAAAATACTGTTCTGAAACTTGGCATTCTTAAGACAGAATATAATTTTTTGAGAAGTGCAATGTCTTGAAATCTTCCCATCCATGATCATGAGACAGGGGACATTTCATGCCCCACAGTGCACAGCAGAACAATCTTATCTGAATAGCTCCTCTTTCTGTGACAATTTGCTTGCATTCAGACAAGATTATTTCCCTGATYTTGTCAGGCCACATGAATACATGAAATAAGCAGACACAGACAACAGCTCGCACAAATATTGCAGCCACAACCTGTGATTAAAGGTGTCCCAGACACATCTTTATCACTGGCTGCATTCAATTTTAAACATTTTCCCCCTAAACAAACCTTGTTTCTTCTTCTCTCTCCTCTTATTTAATTAAAGCTTCTCTTTAAGATAATTTTCAGATGCACCAGGGAGTACTCCTCTCTGGTATTTTATTGTCAAGCAATGAACTACTCTTGGTGGTTTTGCAGATCTCTTGCCAATGTAACCATGGAGACCTTGCCAGCTGCTGCAACATCTTGAGGAATTTTGTCTCTCTTACTGGGTTCCCCCATGGCAAAATCACTATCCAAAACTGGCTGCAGSATTTTTTTCATTTTTGAAACACTCACTTAGCTTACATGCTCATTATAACAACAGTTGGATATATTGCTCATTATTAAATAGCAGTATTTGCTATTTATGTAATAATAGCATGCAGGGGAGATGTTCAGATGCTATCAGGGAAATGCCTGTACTCTAACATGTCCAAGGGGTAAGACTCCATGACACCCCATTTTCATAAAATAGTACCTAAAAATAAAAATGCTCAATTAGCTGGAACAAAAAAGCTGTCAACATCCACTTTCAGATGATGTCAGAGCACAGCTCCTGAATGAGAAGAGCACAAGTCAAAGGATACAGAAGCATTGCCAGACTTACACTTAACTGTGCACCTACAGCCATATCCTGTTTACCATCACCTCTTTCCAGCATTCTTTATTTGGTGCAGGTGAGAAGGAAAATTCAAGCAGGATGGCAAGAGGAAATAAAGTTGAGGAAAGGAGAAAGAGCACCCTTCATTCTCTTAGACCTTAACTCTCATGCYTTTCCTGTMTTTYTGTTAYAGATGTCTCACCAAGAGTCTGATCCCATTACAAGGAAAAGAAAGAGAAGAAATGAAGGGGGAGGGTTAAAGGACTAGACAAGAAGATGTTCCTTACTGCTCACCTTGTTCCAAGTAAAGGCATGGCCTCCCCAAACCAGGTGGAATCTTTTGCAACACTTCTATAAACCAACAGCTTAAAGTACAGCGAAGAGCAAAACTTTAAACATTGCAGCAGAAGCTAGTCTGATCTTTGTTTGGATGATGGACAACAAGTTCTGCCCATTTCTCTCATGCTGACGTTACCAGTTACAGCCAACACCAGGTGCAGAAACCAAATTAGGTTATTTTGCTCCTATTATCTTAGCCCCTTAAGAGGCATTTGTTTCTAATTCCTTTCAAGGACAAGATATCCTGCAGTGTTAGCCAATCTCACCTATTTTGTGCTCTTTTTCAATTTTAATTTGAACAAAGGCTTCAAAAGCATTCTTCCTCTCAAACAGCCCTAGSAAAAAATAAAGCAAAAGAGCAATATTGACTGATTATTCTTTATTTGACCCTTTACATTTCAAGCACTGCAATGACTTTTTTCCCCTATTGCATAAATTAAAGTTAGAAACTATTTCTAATAGGCATTGAAAAGGAACAGAAAAAGCACCTTCCCCCAAAACTCACTATAAAATATCCTCACCTACATCTAATAGCATCTCTCCTCAGCTTGGCATACTTTCAAACACGATCCATGGACACTAATCCCTCTGGCCTGTGGTTTGAGATCCAAGAGAATACAGATATCTTCAGATCCACATAAAACACATCCAAGAGACAGTGACAGGAAAGGCACAGAGCATTCCAAACACCCTTAACCAGTCTGTGGCAATGGCAACTTTTTCTGGCATTGCTGTGCCCATGGATATTGACAGAAAAGAAGGGAAGAGGAGAATTGCATGGAGTGTAAGGAATAAACCTTTCAAGATGTTTTGGTAGCCTGAAGAGCTTGTCAGGATATTTTACATTTGGAAAAGCTGAAGACAATTCCACCTGAGTGAGACCAGAACCAACCAGTTTTCCACCAGCATTTCCAGTAGGTATATCACAGAATCTGCTGGAATTGCAAAACACCACTGCTAGTTCAAGACACTCTAGCTTTTACACATTGTTTCTTGCTAGATACTCTCCCATTCCCTTGTGGTTTTAGGCAGACTATAAAGTGCACAGCTTCTGAGGCCTTTGTAGCAAAAAACTTCTCCTGTACTGTGCTGTCCAGTGAATGGCACTGTCGCTCAACAACCCAGAAACATAGGGCTGGGTATCTTTTAAAGAAGTGGAACATTTGCTGGAGCTCTAGTTTTACTTTCAGAGTACATGATGATACCTAGTTACTGCCAGTTTTATGTGATAAGTTTAGAATCTATTCTAATACAAGATATAGAGTATTCACGCTGTACTAACATGCTGCAGKGATATAGAGCTGTCCAACTTAAAGCAGCCCTTGTTCTACTTCAAAGCTCTCAGAGAAAGCTGAAGTACACCTGTTAAGTGCACAGAAGCTTGTTAAGCATGGGCAATCTTTGCTGAAGTAGCTCTCTGCCTGCATTTTATGAAGATGTACATGTCAGTCAAGAAGAAGGGGGWCACTACATTTATTTTTAATGCTCACAAGAAGAACGTGCTAAATAACATCAGCTCAAAGTTCCACCTCTCTACAAGCCTAGACTGTGATCAATTCATTAGTGAAAAACTTTGACAGTGGTGGTGTTAACAGGCCCCTCATGCAGATTAGTGGACTACARCAGTAGCCTCAAATTTTGAGTTAGTTCCTCCCTCCCTCAAATCATCCCCATTCCAGTCTAAGAGCTGTCATAGGGTCTGGTCAGAAACAGAAGCCATGGATAATCCTCACCTACCACAAACAGTATACCAAATTAAGTTGTTTAATTACTTTGATGAGAATCTCTAAGTTTAGGGTAGGGAAAGACTTCATACACATGGCTTTTAGGTGGAAGAGAGCAGGGAAACAGTTCTTCAAGAGTTCAGTCGTGTCTTGGATGTGTGTGCATCAGGGCAACCAGGTCATCCTTCCAGGGAGAGGAAAATGTAGTAAAAGAGAAGGGAGGGAGAAGTCAAAAGTGTATGCTGAGAAAGAATCAATAATCTGGAGCAAAGGCTGAGAAATTGAACAAACCCCTCTGAGCATATTTTCCTGCTCTAGCCAAGCATGTTTACTGAAGAGAGAACACAGAGCATGCAGCAGGAGAAGCTTCCTGCCCTGCATAGCCTGGAATGAGCTCCAAGTTTGCCAAGTGGATATAGGGAAAACCAGAGACTTACCACAAGCACCTTTCCAAGGTGATCTTAAAGTGACTGAATTAGGCATGTTGTTTTCTTTCATTTTCTTCACTTTTGTCACTATGAACACCATTTASACTGACTTTGTACCTTTTGCATTTCATCACACACACACATTTCCTTTAGATTTTAAATTGGCCTGAACTAAAAGTTCTATGAAGGCCAACACATTTGTCTGTGTTTGGTGACCATTCACAGCAGATATTCAAAGGAGAAGCAACTTACTCTGAGATGCATTAGCCATGAAAGCTCTCTGACWGGGAGTGGGGTATCAGATAGAAAAYCTAAAAAGTGAGACTCCTAGGAAAGTATATAACCCCTTAAAATCACTGATGTGTTTTTAGTGTARAGGGCAAAARCCATACTTCCACTCYAARGGCAAAMAAACMCACATTAAAAAAAAGCAAACAAAACCAACAATACAACTAACCAACAGAAACCCAACAGGTCCTCTGAATACCCTCAGCCTGGGACAGTTAATTYTCTACTACAACAGCTTATTTTTAGAAGGAGAGTAAAGCAAGCCACAATTTTCACATTTCAGTGAAGATAAATTCTTGATTTTAACTCACCCTGCTAACTCTTAAGATTAAAAACTGCTCTGSCATTGCTAAGATTTTTTGTGAAGTTCTCTAGCTTAAATTAAGAACATTTTATCTTCTCCACAGCACCACCCACCTACCCCCCACACACGTCAGCAATGGGAAGAAGCCATTCTACTTTGAGCTGGTGTAGATGGGTTTCTCAGTGTGCTCATCAGCAGCCTGCCAGGGCTGCTAATCCCAAAAAACTTCAGTGAGCACAAAGCTGACCACTTCTGAAAACTTTGCCTTCCCCAAGTACATGCAAAACTGTTCATTGCAATTAGGATAAACCAGCAGCTTTCACATTGCCTTTGTCTCCTAGGAGTGGCCCCTTCCAGTCACAAATGTAATACAAACCTGGGAACTTTTTCTCATCAGTTCATATAATCCACAGAGCACAACTTCAGCTCAAATAATTAAACCAGAATTAGGTTAGCATGTTAAATCTGATGGGCTTTTTTCATTGTGAAAATATCTATTGGGTAATGTCAAAATGTTTAGAAATGTGTTTGAGGAAAAGATGAAAAAAATTCAGAAGAATTTGAGAGAAATAACTTACATTTTCAATTGCTTTTTATTTCAAACCTCCTTTCATTTCATTTTTAAAGATAAAAAAGTAATTTAATTTTAGGTTGTCCTAAGAYGAAATGCAGTTTGTCCTGAAAACAATAGCCCCCTTCTATTCAATTCAGTTTCTTTTTAAATGGGTGCAGATATGACAACAAAAGAAACTGTTTTTTTCTCCAGCATCCRTAGGAAGAGAACATGTCAAGTATGCCAAGGCCATTTGAGCTTTCTTAGTTAAAGAGTAACTATATAAAACATATTCTCAACATAAAATATTTTTATTTGCAACAGATGAGAAAGTATTCATCAGACTTCAGGAAAAAAATGTAGAGCTGAGCTCCAAATCAAAATCTATCCTGAAAGAATTAGCACACTCTCCTTCAGCAAACTACCAATTTTGCATCCCTTTGGACCACATTTTCTCCAGGTGTTTATTGCTGAATTCACAGCAAATGAACCCTTCATGTGYTCTGTCCAACTTCCAATCTTATTTTCTACCTGCAAGCTTTCCCCCAGTGATCACTAGCTCTAAACACTACAGCACTTGAGTTTAATGGCACTCCAGCTTAACAAAACTCTTCATGGTCATTAAGACAAAATGACTGAATTAATTCAGAAACTCAAGAGCATTCAGCTGAACKGATATTAAACCTCAAAAATACATGAACCAAAGTCCATTTAGGAAAAAAAGAAGGCAAAAATGAGTAATAAGAAATAGGCACAATTCAGTTTTAATCTAACYAAAGCAGCTTAAGAAGAAAACACTCTAATGAAGCACTTAATGACTAGTTAAAATTATTTTAACAACTGATGAGTTCAGAGAGAATTTAAAAGATAATTTCCCATCAAAAGCCTTRTGCAAAGTCCCACCTCTGCCTATTAAGTCCAAGAGTTTGGGTTGAGTTACTCTGCAAAGCCACATCATAGAAAAAAGACAAGCAGTCTAGGGAAAGTATTCTGTATTTTATATGTTTATGCACAGACAATATGCAAACAGAGKTACATTCACAGAGGCATAAAATCATCAGACCAGACATCAAGCCCAGTTCTCCTCAGGCATCTCCACAAGATCAGGTTGAGCATGGCCCAGTTGTAGAAACTAGTCCATATTCCCCCTCCTTCCCATACAAATCTCACAAGCCAGAAAACTTCTCACAACAGGGTATATAAAAATTTTAAGTATATAAAATTTTTTAGCAGAATGTGACATAGAATTAAAAAGGATCAGGAATTRCTRAAATCCTRGTAATAYCACAGACTTTTTCAGATTGAAATAYYAAAATAATTCTASAAATGAAGGATTCATGTTACAGAGAAATCTTGCAACCAATTTCAATTTGAMCTTCCAGCACACTGGGGCTTTTTGAGCATGTATAAGATAAATTTGGTATCTACTCCCACCTCTTTTCCAGGTGATGCCAATAAGCAAAATCTTTCCAGGAAGGAGACGGGGTGGGGGAACCCCCTGCACTTTAATGATACTTCATGTATGTGGCTGCAGCATGCTCAAAATAATCAGTCGATTTTTGCAAGTAAACTCACACCTTTCATTCTGGTCTGAGCCCTGAGCAAAATACTGTATTGACTACCTTCTCCTGTACACATTTTGTTCTCTCCTGTTTCTCCAATAGGTTGGAAAAGTAAAATGAAGAGAGGTCAGAGTCTACCCACACCTCCTTGGTGCACTGGRTTAGCAAGCACAATACCTGTTTCCATAGCAATGGAGAAATCTGACCAGCACTACAGCTCATCCTCCATCCCCTATCCCAAATGCCTTGCTTCTCTTTCACAGCCAGATGAGCAGCAGGTGGTTTTCAGCAGGAGCAGAGGTCACTCACCTGAGATTCTCAAGCATGGGGCACTGCCCCACCAGAGCTGCTGAGAATGCAGCTCCCACATGGTGGCTCCAGATTTATTCCCATTAGCCTAAAAGAACAACTTGTTCTTCAGACCAAACATTTGCCTTTTTTTTGCATGTTGCATGGTAACCTATTCCCTTTTGTGTTTCTCCTAAAAGGCAGGCAGTTCCTCCAATCCTCAAGKACAACCCTCCTTCCTCTAAGTCTGGTCATGTTACAAAACGTAAGTCTTCTTCCTAATAACTCCAGGGCCTGGAGTTTTGCTGCATGTGGTTAGCTCAGCTCTGCTTAGGCAAGCATCCAAGAATCTGGACTCTAGGTACCATAAAGTTGGCCCTGAGCTCATGTGTTTGCATTAGAAATATGTTCTATTACTTCACAGTATGAGAAACGCTGCTCAGCAATTCAGCTTTTCATCTAAGCTGGCCGTACTAAAGCGGCAGCTCTGATACCTGAATCTCAGCAAGATAATTCCTTTACAGATGTTTTCATGGCAAACTGATTTCCCTCGTGCTTCACTCCAGTTACACTCAGCATTGTTAATTTATTTTTCCTTCTACAAGGCAATAAACTGTTGCACACTTTCCCTGGAAGGGAGATATATTACTGATTTATTTTGCATAAGAGGAGACTCTGATACCAACCAYTGATACAGAAGAACAAAACCACTGCAGAATCTTAGAGGAATCAACATGGCCAATCATTTAGCATGTGATAATAGCATCCTCTGCCTCAACTTATATCTTTGGTATCTGCAGAGCAATTGATTTGCACKATGTAAGTACTTAAGCTGTATCTTTAGAGGAGCCAGGATGTTTAATGTTTCGCAATTGCCAGAATTCAGATTGAAAATATCCAAGTTACAGCAGCTATTCATAGCATAGTTCCATGAAAAGTTGGATTTGTCATGCAGCATACAGGTGCCAAGGACATGTRAAGCATTAGCACASAAGAAATCCTCTTCYAAGCATCRTAAAAGAAAGCCAAGGCTTCTCAGRGTCTTGAAAGACAACAGGAAAAAYTACTTTCCAGAGGACCTCTTGCTTCAGACAAGACAAACTACATAGAAGAAAAGCACTYTTCACTGACTGACCAGAAAAGCCTCTGTTTAAAGCTCAGACATTTCTGGTATCACACAGAATAGTAAAACTGTGCATCCCCTTCAAAACCCCCATGTTTATTCCAGGTACTGAACAGATGAGGTAATAGGAGGAATTGAGGAGGAGGGACTAATTTAAACTGTGCTTGCTGCTAAAAGAGGGTCCCTTCTGTAGCTGTAGTCAAGTCCTTCAATTATTCATAATCATGTGGAATTGCTGTTCCAGAACAGCATAMAGAACTAAAGACTGGGACCAGTCCATACACTCTGTGGGAAGGAGTCACTTGAAATGTTTGCAATGTGATGACACAGGGTTAATTCTTTGGATTCACAGGGTCATCCTAGGCCTGCTAGAAAGCAGCCAAGAAGGAAATATAACAGCTGCAGATGAAATACTTCCCAGKAAGTGCRTGGTRAAGGGGTTCTCTCCTGTGTTGCAGMGCCCAGAAGACAGGCACGCAGCACAGACACAGCCTGCTGTGCCCTGCTTTTCAGATAACAAAAACACAGGGAGGATYTCACTACTAGACCAGTTAAAAATATCTAAAGTACTTCTTTGAAAACTAGTCAAAAAGAACAGAGTCAGAGAGGGAGGTTTCTGGTGTTGGAATATAATACAAGCAAGACAATTTCTTCCAGACTTTTCTGGAATTCTGATTATTTACAATTAGAAGAAAAATAACAACAGCAAGAAAAGTGAGAGCAGAGACAATAGATGACTGAATCCAAATCATTAGTATGACAAAATTTACATTTTTGTCAAACCATTTTGTTTTAAAAAATCTAACAAAAAATTCCAATATCTCATGAATGTAATTTCCCAGGAAAACGATTTTTCAAATAGAGTGCCCCACCACTAAGCCAAAAYGTTTTATTCTTCAGAAGATGACAAAGCTGAAATTACTGATCTGTTCAAACAGAGACTGTAGAGTTATAGTGTGGAATTCAGTGCCTGAAAACAGTGAGATGTCTGAATTMATCAGGAAAACTCATGGCAAAGTCMGATGATCTTTAGACCAYCTATTTGAGAAGTCATTGTAGGCTTCATCTGGGCAATTCACCCAAGAGTTCTGACACTCAATCTACTTCTTGTTCCCATAATGCCAGTCACAGTCTCCCATGTATGMCCCCTGGAGCTTCAGCATAATTTTAAAAAGTTGTAAAACGTGTGCCTCTTGGAAATTAAAGTCACTAACACCAGCATATCACATAAAAGAAGCAGGAAAAGAATAAAATTGGCCTTTTTTCCTTCTCCAGTTTTATAAAACAAATAGTCCAAAAATATTTTTGTAAAGGTACTCTTAGAAAGACACTGTATTCTGTTTATGCACAGTCCACCAAAGAARTTCATTGATCTCATTATAATGTATTGTTTTCTTGCTCCATGTCCTAAGGAACAGAAAAATACAGTCACATTTTCTGTCCCTACTACTCTACATGAGTTCTCAGCCCATATCAAACAACACCTTAGGGAAGTTTCAGAGAGACACAGATCTGCCAGAGGGCAGGAAGACTCCAGAGGGATCTGCATAGACTGGATCAATGGGACAAGGCCAACTGTACAAGGTTCAACACAGTCAGGTGCTGGATCCTCCCTCCACCTGGATCACAATTTCATTCAACACTAAAGGCTGGGACATGTGGCTGGAAAGCTGCCAAGAAGAAAAGAACCTGAAGGTGCTTTTTTCACAGTCACTGAACATGAGCCAGGGTGTGCCCAGGTGGCCAAGAAGGCCAATGTAATCCTGGCCTGTATCAGCAATAGTGTGTCCAGCAGGAGCAGTGATTATCCCCCTGTACTCAGCACTGGTGAGGCCACACCTCAAATCCTGTATTCAGTTCTGGGCTCCTGATGACAAGTAGGATATTAAGATGCTGGAGCAAGTCCAGAGAAGGGCAACAGCACTGGGGGAGGGTCTGGAGCACAAGGTTTAAGAGAAGAGGCTGAGGGAGCTGAGATTGTTCAGCCAGGAGAAAAGGAGGCTCAGGGGGGACCTGCAGGAATCTCTCAAATACACAACCTCCAGCTTCCACTTAAGAGACACAGAAGACAGATGACATCCTTCGAAGCTGACTTCTACCCCACACCAAGGGCACTATGAACATAAAATTCTGTCCCCCAAGTGTCCCCAGACAGATTAAAGATTCTGTGCTATCAGCACTTCACAAAACAGTACTGAAGGAGAGAAGTAACATCTAGGTCTATAAATTTCCCTRGTTAAAGAAGGAAATGAGAGTAGAAAAGAACAAGTTAAGTGAGCAAGCTCARAGATTTAGCAGTGGAAGRGGGCAGAACTTCTRCCTYAGAKATTTACCATGAACAGCAAGGTGCTTATCACAACCAGAGCCATCATCTCTGTGAAAACTGAAAAGGGAACAGCTTATCCTCAGAGAATCTTGGAAAAGTAACATTTTGTGCAAAAGGCGTAGACCAGGTGTTCCAGATGCTCATGAATTGCATTTAAGGTGACCTTTCACTGCAATTCCCAGGTAATTTCTTTGCACTGTGGGAATTATGATAACTCAGTGTTCACTGAATTTTTATGATGCCACAGCATCTGAGTCACAAGAGGAAGATTTACAAGCAGTGGGAGCACATTCAAGCAGTTATTAGCTGTCTGGGAGAAAACTTGATCAATAAGAAGATAAGATATTAGGAGGATTCCCTCCATTCAACTGCTCCTTGTTCACCTGATCCACCACCATTTTACATTGCTACTTCCCCATCAGAGCTATTGCTACTTGTTCTATATAGTGTTTAAGCGACTTACAGTACTTCAACAGATTTTCTAGGAGTGCCCTGTAAAAGTAAACCAAAACCAAGACTACAGTCTTTGCTATCATGGGCTCAGATGRAATCAGCATTAGCTTTAATAAACTCAGTGAAAGGTAACCAGCAGGCTCAATAACTYATAAGCAAATAAATTAAAAAGGACACTTTCTACCAAGTTTTCATATTGTTTCTCTTCTAATAATAATTTTTCCTGGGAAGAGAAAAAGGGCATGGGCAGGGAGCCTGAGAACAGATTGTGTCTTCTTTTAATTCATGAATGCTTGTCAAACTGTGTGGTATCCTACTAAACCCTGCTGTGCTTTGTGTACCCAAGTCTTGCAGGATAATCTGGGGTGGAACATTCACTATCTGAAATACCAGCATCCTCTGCCTTGGAGACWGGAGTGTTACTCATGTATCTGGAGCCTTCTAGAAGAGCCAAGTTTATTATTTCTGCATTAAACTCCTTGTGACCGCCTCAAAGACTGCAGCTCTTCCCTCTTCCTCTTAAAGGCTTTTTCTTATGAGTACAGTCTGAAAGTTGAAAGCATTACTTGAGGTTTCTCATAAAGCATTCCCACAAAATTCAGTGCAGCTTTGTTGTCTTACAGCCYRGACAATAYGGCCTGCACTAATGAAGAGAACAARGTYCATAGCAAGCTCTGAAGYCAAGAGCACCAAAAAGCCTTCTCCTCCTGCTTTGCTGACCATAATACATTTTAAAAACAAACTAACACAAACCAACAGCAGCAGCAAAACCACCCCAAAAGCCACAAAACAACTCCCCACACCACTGAACTCTTGTCTTGCACACATTCAGTTGCACAACACAGTCCCTGAGGAGATGCTAACTCAATAGCTGGCTGAATACTGCCTTAAAAGCATGGCATGGAGCCAAAGAACATAAACTCTGCCTCCAGGTTYAGTGCTGTGCTGACATGGTTGTACTGCCTCCAGACGTGGTGATAGGTCTGTCAAATCTAACTCCTTATTTCTGCTTTGCAACTTGTGCACAGAGAAGATGTGTCCAGCATCTGCCAACACACACTCAGTCGTACCAGTTTGATTTTACTTCTGAGGAAATATTTCATTGTTCAATCAAGTGGGTACAAAAAAGAAAGAGTGTGTCRAAGTGCAGTTCACAAATCAGCTCAAGTACATGTCTTCCAAGCTGGAATGAGCCAATTTTGACCAAAATTCATGGGCAGACACTCTCCTCTGAGACATGACTACATTAAAGAGATATGTAGATCCCAGCACTCCTGCATCTCAGCTCCCTCCTCCTTTCCTTTTGCTCCAGTGAGGTTATTATTTCCTGATGGCTTATAGCAGAAACAAATCTCCCCACTGGGTAACTAGAAAAGTACAGTCACAGACCCCATTAATCTTCTTTTCCCACCCTATRCACTTCTCAGCAGAGCCCTGCATAATCTGCACAGCTCACGCAGAATCAACAAGGTTAGAAGAGACTCTCAAGATCATCTAGTCAAGCCATCAGCCTAGAACCATCATATTCACCCCTGAAACATATCCTTGAGTGCCACATCCAGGCTTTTCCTGAACACTTCCAGAGACAGTGACTCCACCAGTTCCCTGGGCAATTTATTCTAGTGCCTAAACACTGTTCCAGCCATTGATTTTTCATTCATAAAATCTAATCCTAACYTCTCCTGGCAGAATACAAATACAGAAGTGAGTTTCTCACCCTGTAACTAAGTTSACAGTGCAGCTCTGGCTAACTTGATGCACTTAATACCAAAGTTTATCAGCACTGCTGTGAATCCCAAATAATAGAGCAAAAATCAGAAGGCAGCATAGCCTCTTGCTAYTACTGAAAACAAAAAAATGCCTTAATTGCAGGGCAGAATATTTTGCTCTCATCTCAACTCTACATTCAGCTACATGCTGAAAGTAAGGGCTGAAAGCTGGCTCTGCTCTGACTCTGCACCCACATCATACCACCTTCTTCAGCCAGCACCACTTCTGAGTCTCACACAAAGGACAGGAAGGACTGAGGAKCTGTAGCTCTGCCACTTACATCTCAGTTCATAGTTCATACCTGCATTTGCTTCATTGGTAATCTCACTACACCTGCTCCCTGGGGCTGAGAGCCTCTCTGCAATACACAGAYACAGCATTCCTCATCTCCACAAATAACTTGGGGAAACTGCAGTTCAAGAAACAGCTCCACAGAAACAAGGAGAGTCTTGTGATCTTTAGTATTTGCACTGAAGACCAAGCTCCTAGAACTCAGTTCCACAGGAACCTGCTTAACTGCAGGGAAATCTTGAAGACACATTATGAAGCTTGAAATGTCAGAGAAATGAGAAATAAATAAATAAACGGTTTGCAGGGGGATGAGTTTTTTGGGGGGGTTAGTATTTTATGTTGGTCATCTTCTTTGGATTCTGTAAGAGCAGAGAAGAAAGAAATAATGTGATGAAACACTGGGAAACTCTGACTAAGCAGRTATAGTAGAAACAAGGAGTTCCTCCAGAAACACAGCATAAGGCCACATTCAGCCTCACCACACCCTGTATGCTCCAGCAAAGCACAGGAGCTGGTGTGGGAGCACTCAGGCACCGTGTAACAGATGAGTGCTGTGTACCAGGGCTCCCAGAAGGCMAAGACAGTGAGACTGGTTATTGTTAGTACAAACAAAAGCAGCCTCCTTTGAAAAATGTGACTCTCCACTACTCAGTAATCAAGGCATGGGTGTGGAGTGTGTTCTTTGGTTTATTTTTTTTTTCATTTTGTTTGGGGAATTTTTGGCAGGGGGTGCTTGGGTGTTTGGATTTGGAGTTCTGGGGGTTTTTGTTTGGGTTTGGTTTAGTTGTTGTTTTGGTTTTTTTTCTCAGAGAGGTGGTGAACTGCACTTCAAGATTAAATTACACTTTTGCAAAATTCTGCTTATATCATTACTATCTTCTCTGCTTCAGTATTCCTTTAGCTGTGGAAAAATGTGTTGGCAAAGCAGTGAGCTGGAGTTCATGATTTATTACCCATGTTTACGGGATCCATCCCCAGTTCAAGTGCTTCAGCTCATTTCTAGAGACAACAGGTGCCAGCARCTGGAATTTCAGAGCCATTTGAGCCATGAGAGTCCACCCATATTTAGTCTAGCAGTTAAAAGAAGTTCGTTCTTCTGAGTTCATTCACCAAACTGATAAAAAACATCCTGAATTTTCAGAAATACCTAATTCATTAATTTCACTGAAGCATGGATTCATGCTGCTGAAAAAAATTTCATTTCCCAGTTGAAAAGAAGGTGATTTTTCCCCCATTAGATATTTTATAGATATAATTCATYGTATTGCCCAAAGGTGATGTTTTTTAAAGCGCAGGAAATCGGAAAAAACAGCATTTTACTGAAAATGAATTCTGTCTGAATCAATTTTCCTTTTTTAGAAGTTCTGGTTTTGATGCAGAATTGACTTTGCGCTAAAACCTGCTCAAAACAACATAGTGCTACATCACCTCCATTCTTCTGTGTCACATAAACTGGAAGTTGKACTTGAAAAAGACAATGAAGAGTTRAAAATATGAAAATTTCCTAAGAAAAAGTGTGGAATTTCTGTAGAGAATAAAGTACAATTGCCAGGCATTGATAAATTGTGTAAGAAACACTATTGATGATTCATACCAGTAGAACTTGCTGCTAAATAAACTCTGACCTTGATACTCAAGAGACCCACTTAGAACATCCTGCAAGACAATGATATATTTCTCCACACTAACCTTTGTTAGTAGTCKGCCTCTTCAGCTCCTTGAAACAAGCTAGTTCCAATTAAAGAGGAGAAGTAGAACTGTTTCATACATTTGTTTTAGTGACAGGACACACAGGGGTTATGATGTCATAATGCCAAGAATATTTGGCAAGAAAAGCTGGGTTTGGATTTTCTTTAAATTTCAGATATTTATTATTGCAACACTGCAGAAACTATTTCCTTCTTTATGAAAAAAAAAAAAAGAAAAAAAAAAAAGGAGATCTCTTAAAAGGAAGGAGATGGAGAAGAAACAGCATTAAAAGCTAAAGCTTAGAGCTGAAAGAGGCAGTTGTGGCCACTTCCCCAATCAGTTCTTGCCATGCAGAAAAAGGGACACTATTTCACTTCCCACAGTTCAGTTCCTGAACTAAAATGCAGAAAGAATACAAAATGTCTCCACATTCCAGCTTGTTAGGTCTTACCATCTGCATGGGGAATTCACATACAACACATTTGAATCCCACCCAAAGGGCAACTCCCAGTAAAGGAAGAGCCACCAGGAAAGACCACCATGAGATGCCAGAGTCTTCAAAGACAAGTCAAAGAGAAAACTGAAGTCCCTCCTGATGAAGGCAAGACAAACACTGGGGAAAATGAGAACAGAAAAAGTCCAGGAGGTTTTAGATGCTGATCTGAAYTCTGAAGTGGAATGAATCCAAATTTTGAAGGAGCATCTACAGCACATAAGGRAAAAGACTCCACACAGCTCCTCAGCTGGCTCTTCTCAGTTTTTTTTCCCACACAATGTTGAAGATTCATGTCCAAACAGCACCAGCAGTACAAGCAGAAATCATTATTTGCCAGTCTGGGGACAGAGGAGGGAACAATTTCATTGACTCATCCATGTCATTCTGTTGTTCACCATGGAACACATATCCAGCAAGTGCTTGAGAACCCCATAAACGTGCCACAGAACACCTGACAGTACCAAAGCAAACCAAAGCCTTCCCAGCAGTCTTTGTGCAGACCCTTGGTACAAAACACCAAAAGCCACACCATTGACAACAGAACGGGAGAGGTGCAGCGTGGCACCTATAGCCTGTGTCACTTTTCCTTTGCAACTGGAAAATGAATCCATGGAAGTCTCATTAGATGTGTTTAAGGTCCTCAATTCCTTGTTTGTTTCTGAGACAAGTGCAGAAGAGAGACAAGACTTACAGTGGTGGGGGAAAAGTGAAGACTTTTAGACACATTTCTTAATCCCTGGATCTGTAGCAGGGAGAAAGGTGGAGGTATTGAACCTGCACTCTKACACGTAAACTTCATCTCTGATGAACAGAGACTCCATCCTTTGAGGAAGAAGCTCCCGAGGAAGCAAGCTGTGAAACACAGCCTTTTATCCTAGAGCTTCAGGCAATTTAGGATCAGGATGCAAAGAACAGCCAGCATGGATTTGCTCAGTGTTGAGCAGGGAGCCCACACAGCAAGYAGAGGACAGGCACTCATGGAAGTGAACAGCTAGGAAAGTATGACATGGTACAGCTTGCCAAAGGAGATGAAACACAGAGGGAGGCAGGAACAAGGGAAGAAGCAACAGTGATGGAAGCAGAGGGGATATAGGGGATGTTTCATAGGGTAGCATGAGAGAGACATTAACATGTTTGAAAGCAAAGGGAAAAGACAATGACTGATGCAGAGAAGCTGTGCGGGGATGTAGGAACACAGCATGGCTGGTGAGGAGAGGGAACAAGCAGAGTCGAGGGATTTGCTTTCATCCTCACATATGCTGAAAGGAAGCCTCAAAACATTTAGTTTTTCCTGTGAGGGAAACTTTGTTCTCCACTCACATCCAAAAGGGAAAGCAAGCCTGGTGAGGAGTCAGTTCTGAACTTCCCCAGTGTGCAAGGCGATTTGCTTCAGGCTGACTTCCCTTTGTTTTTAAAGCCTGAGCAGCATCCTGCTATGCCTATGACTATCAAATAATGATAACAGARTCAAACCATAAATGAAAGAATGAAAAAATCCCTTGTGTCATGGCATTTCCTTTATGAGTAATTGGTGCCTGCAAATGAGGATGACTTCTTGTATTCCCCATACACAGGCAGTCATTAGCATTTCTGGTTCTTGCCTCAGTKGCAGTCAAACTGAAACAGGAAAAAAAATCAGCTGTGGGAAGAAGTGATGAAGTTAACTGACAACTGCTCTCGTTACCTTGCTGTTTATTTTTTAAGATCAGTCCTGCTTGCTATTAAAAATGAATTTCAGGTATTCAGAATGGATTCCACAGCAACTCCATTTGTTTAAGTGAAATAAATTAAACTCTTTCTCCTGCAAATATTCAGGTGGAAAAGGCTAAAAAACATTGATTGCTTGTTTTTACATATAGAATTGTAGCCTGCRTAAACAATAATAAGCAGTAAATAAAAATTTCTTCCTGGCTGCATAGAAAAAGTCATTTTAGCCAGTTGAATACTAAATCTCTTTCTTCCACCTCACAAGTTTTGTTCTTGTTAAGGACACTGCAGGAAGCTTCATTACGAAATGAAATTGGTAAATGAAACTTCAGCTACTGGTTTCTGTATAAGAGAAATGGACCCACTGACCTCTTCAAACCCAAAGGCTCTTATTACACACACTAATTGTTGCTCTTTCCTACTTTCCAGCTCTGCTGTGCCATTCTCAGAAATTAATTCACCTCATTTGTCACTAGCCCTTCTCAGAACTGACTTTTATACATTGCTGATGTTCAAAAGCTGTTGCAGTAGGTTTGCACAGTGACTTTTATGTCTTTTAAAGAATAAGTGCACTTGAGGAGGAGTATWCATATAATGTCCAGAAACTTTCTATAAGCACAGACTTTTGGGTACTATTCCACATATTTTGAGGGATTGTGCATTGTCCATTTCACTGTATCATAATCTTCAAATCTTACAAGCTCATGTGTATTAGAGGGAATAGACTTCCCTATGTTTCAAGTCTAGAAACAAGACAAAGACCAAATACAACTCTAGCTCTTAGGAAACCATGTCCTGTTCAAACTCCTTGTTCAGTWTAAGATGCAGTATTACAAGATGCCCATTTTTCAACAGGGCATACAATATATTTCAATTTTCACAATATTGTTACTTCTAGTATATATCATTCTGTATAATTTGGTCCCTGAAAGTTTCCTGAAAAACTGTTGGGAGCAGTTAAATGAGTGTGGGAGAAAGGTTGAAAATGGATGTTCTTTTGAAGAATTTTAGCCAGAATGCTGGAGGACTTTTAAAACCATAGGTCTGACCTGTAATAAAACCAAAACATCTCACCAGTTGCATCACACCTTAGTAGTGGTAAAGATAAATAYCACCACACATATACAAATATAGTTCAAAGAAAATAAATGGCAAAAATTAGTACAATTTGTTCTGGACTTCATCCTTAACTCCACCCTCCAATTAAAGAATTCTGTGCGCCAGAAACTGAGACATTAATTTTTTCAGAAAGGTGCCACAGTAACAGCATTAGCTACACCCAGACCAGCAAGTTCCAAATCTTCCCAAGTAYCTGCTTTATATCCCTGATGCAGTCTGCAGCATCCTTGGCTAAAGTACAACATGCCTACAGCAACTTTAACATATTCCCACAATGCTCTATGCACCTCAGCAGCTGAATGCCAAAAATTAGTTTTAAATAAGGGTTGGACATATTCAT
The DNA here is from genome assembly GCA_902810485.1 of Alauda arvensis. NCBI lineage: Eukaryota > Metazoa > Chordata > Aves > Passeriformes > Alaudidae > Alauda > Alauda arvensis. The sequence continues at coordinate 1,438,266 of CADDXX010000061.1, forward strand.
ACAATATAAAGTGGGTAAAAGGTAATCATTTCAGTTTGTAAAAAATGAGCCCAAACTATCTTTCATGTCACATCCTTTCATGTACATAAAGCAAGCAAGTTTACTAATAGAAACCCAGTGGATTGCAGAAATGAAAACTATTTCAGACAATCAGTAAGACACAGAGAAACTTCTACTTTCACAATAACATGATTACAGCATCCTGCTCAAAAGGGTCTGCACAAAACAGCAGATGCCATTGTGATCCCAAGGAAATACTTTGAAGGGCAGGTTTTTCTCATATTAGTCTATCACTTTGCAATAAAAATGTAAGACCTGTGAGGCAGTGCATATCTTAGTACCTTCTATTTTGGGGGAATATTAACAGAGTGCTGGACCTCTTAGAGAGTTAATTTAGTACAACATAAAAATGATTATACTCACAACAAGAAGAATCTATAGAGATGAAATAATGAGGCACGATGCAGTGAATTACAGACATTATATTAATAGTGCTGACATTATTGGTGGTAATACTGTAACATGCATTTCACAACATCATGCCCTAGTTTATTACAACAGAGAAGTGAATCTAATAAAAGCAAATCAGCTCTCAGTGGACCTGAAAATATTTTTCATTCCCCAAAGGAGCACTTCAATCCTTCAAATATTCTGTTTAAGGCTAGATCAAAATTACAGTTAGGAAAGCTGGCCAAAACAGTGTTGACAGCTGAGGAAATGGTAGGGGCTGGAGTTGGAAAGTAGAGATACTTGGTGGGTTTCTATTTCTCTTTAAACTGGGTTTAAGCCTGAGTTGAACACAGCTTTCTCCCTCACAGAAAAATAAGATGCCCACATGAGCTCCAGTTCCATGCACACACAGAGCCAGGGCTGAGACTCTGTGCCCCTGCTGTATCACATCTACAAAGATCTGCTGCCCAATCTCCCGAAGCTGCTTGCCYTTCACCCAGAGACCCCAAAAGTCCTGGAAAAAAAACCTAAACAGCTCAAGAGAAGCAGGGTAGTTTCTTTTCTACATCTACTTTCAGCCTAAGCCATAAAACACAGAGAAGGCAGCATGGCCYGTAACAACAAACAAGAACATTTGTYTGCRATCTCAGAGAGTTTTGAAGTGGCTTTGTAGAAAAAGGTCAGCCCCTAGTGATACTGGTTTTACATCCCTACTAATGAGGCCATACATACAAATTTGGTAATGCYTGTCCCAGAAGGACAAGCCAGACTCTCATGGGGACTAGGTTTCACTGCAGCTGGAGCTTTTACTACCAGAGACAAGGGAGTACTCAAGTAGACAAATGCCCTTCTTTTATAAATCTATTTCCTTTTTGGACACAGTCTCAAAACCAGTGACATGAAATATTTAATCCATATGTAGCTATGGAAACAGTGGTATATGGTTTATTTCCATAGCAAGAAACAGCACAAGGACAGAGAGGAAGACAATAACCTGGCCATGAGCAAACTTACGTTTGGAGAGGAGGTATGGTCCCTCCAGTTGTCCTGCTCCTCTGGAGACATGGTACGAGGCATACACAACAGAGTGCAATGGAGTTACTCTCCTCGCACATCTGACTAGAACAGAGATGGGGAAGGGGGGCGAAGAAGGAAAAAATACATCTGGAATAAGAAAATGAAGTTAGAAACAGATGCAGCATGGCCTGGTGGGCTTCCTTTGTAAAGTATGCCTGCTTGTGTTTTCTGACTAAGTCAATTTATTTTTATTCATTACAGAAAGAACAGAGAAGACTCCACAATTATTCACTAGATACAGACACASAATAAATTGATCTTTCCAAAATCGTATCACTTCAGACTTAAAATACAGAGAGACATGTGATTAAATCAATATTCTCAAAGCAGACAACACTCTCTAATAGCTGGCTTTAATAATCATAATTTTGCAACCCACTGTGCTTTGAACATGGGAATGAATTAGCCACGTCAGAGCCAAGTACTCCCAGGAAGGAGGTAGGCATTAGTATATCATAGGCTTTTTTCTGCTGTGGAGACTGAGGCCAAAGGTTTACTACCAGCTTTTATGAAAGGAGGCATTTAAATACCACAATGCCCCTCATTTTTGGTTTACTCTTACAAGAAGAAATGTTTTCTGAAACAAAGAATTTTAGAAAACAAAGCCTAATAACCCAATTTCTGTAAGRATGATTGAAATCACTCAAGATACGGGGAGTCATCTGAAAGGTAAAAACTTCTTTAGCTGTCTAGTACTATCAGGTACACTATTAACATCTCTGTTACCTCTAACAGCACACCTGACCCTTGAGACCAGGTTTCCCCATTRAAACATGAAACCAGGTTTGTTTTGAAAAGCATTTCTTTTCCTCTGTCTCATTTGCAAGACACCTTGCCAGGTAGCCCTGGACACASAGAGTTTAGATATCTGGTGGAGGTTCCTGTTGGTGAGGCTCTCTAGTGTCAACGCAAGGAGAGATGTACAGCCTGAAAGCTCAGTTCCTTTCCTCCACACAAGTTCTTGTCCCTCAGTCTTGRCTCTAAAGACATCTCAGGTGTGTAAACCAAACAGCTAAAAGAAAAACATCTACTCCACACCTAGCAACAGGGACAAATCCCAGCTGTGTGCACATGCAAGGTTTGTGAGAGAAGGGAGGAAAGGAAGAGGTCATCCTGGAGGTTTGAGAGCAACTCAATATAGCAGGGGACTGAACTCTCAGGTGAAGATGTCTACAGCAACACACTACAATTCCCAAACATCTGCAGAGCAGGAATGACTGCATATTCCCCTCTAGCAGTGTCTTGCCCTGTAGTGCTCAGGGACCTTGTTATTCTGATGGTAACATCTACATGACATACAARCACTTCTTTTTCCCTAAATATTTAGCGAGGGAAACACACACTGAGCAGCAACCAAATCCTGGAGGTCTGTGGTTGTCACAGAGGAACATGCCAGAGATGCCTCTCCTATTTGTGTCTAGGCAAGATGTCGTATTGTTAAGCTCAAGCAGTTGCAGAGAGAAGTCTTGCTAGGAACCTTTCTTGATTAATCAACAAATTGCCTCCTGGAGCCATCTGAAGTAGGAGCGCTGCCTGTGAACTGACACTGGATATATCTGCCTTTCATTTTTTGTCCCTTATCTCACTTGAATTATGCATTCCAGTCTGGAGCTGCACTCACACAGGCTAATCTCCTACTGCTTCCTTAGCTGGGCAGCTCTGACCCTGTCTCTASTTTTAATAACTACCAGCATGTGATATTTGTGGATCAGGATGCAAATAGAYTTAATGAAAGTGACCCTGGAGCAGGTAGATTCCAGAACAGAAATAGCATTACCAGAAAATTTATCTGAAACTTCCTATAGAGCTGACAAAAAGAACAATAAAAGTCAGGAAAGCCTGAAAAGATTCTAAAACTGAGCACCTTTACACACCACAGTATAAAAAAAAATCTGCACTATCTTCCATAAGGAAATGTAAGAAACGGTTGCATCTAGGAAGATTTTAACTATAACACAGGAAAGCAAACACTTTTTTTTTCTTGCTTTGTCATTTAATTCTGAGCTCAGAGCTGCATTTTTTGCAATGCAGTTTACTCAGGAGAATTTTGGGGTAGGATGCACAGGACCCCTGTTCTCTCCCTGCTTTGGTCCCAGCATAATGCCTGCCTTGGTGTTAACACTTCCTTGCTCTCTTATTTCYCTAGTATGGCCTTCCTCTTTATCTTTTAATAAGCACCTCGATAAAGGCTTCAAGGGTTTAAGACAGCTTCTTTTGTGAATGCTGATGTCAGGATGATCCTGCTGAAATTACAATCAGGACATGGCAGCCAGTGCAGAATTCAGGCAYAAATACCAGTGACAGTACTACGAGCTAATCATATAAATGTATTGTCCAGTAGTTTCTGGTTTCTGAGATTCTTGGACAGGGTGCCTGTCYTCCCTAGATATGAGCATTTGGAGAATTAAGAAGGGAGGCAGGGGTCAGCTGTGCCAAAAAGTGAGGGAGCCACAGGGAATATCTGCCCTGTGCAATCCGTGATGAACAATTTACCTGCACTAGAAGAGCCTGGTGTTTGCAAGCAAGCAGTAGCAGACAAGAACAAGCAATGGAATCACATTTGCAAAATGAAGTATCAATCATAACACATAATCTCCAAATTACCTATCTTGTAAGTCCRGTTTGATCCTGTATGTGTTCAGTTTTTAATAGTGCTGATAAGTTTCCAGTACATCCAAAAATTCTATGTGTATTCCCTGACTTTACAGCTGAAATTGTTTGAGATTTTCTGGTAGTAATTGAAAGCAGCAAATGTTCTGTAATCTCTGCAGCCATAAAAGATCTCACTGAAGGAACCTGCTGCTATGTCATGGACATTTGCAATAATCACATTTAGAAAGGGAATGTGACACCACTTGTTCAGTGTGATTGAGCTATTGCAGAGGCTCGAGCTAGCTAATTAATCACCAGGATTGCTGAAGGGGAAGATTCTTTTCCAGACAAATTTAAAAGCATAGCTGGAATGAGCCTGAGAACCTTTTGTGCTTTTTCAGCGTGTGTGCAGAAAGCAGCCAACTGTGAGGCTGGCATTGGTCCTTGGTGATCAGCAGTGGGCTAACAGTGAGGTACCATTCTGCTGGAGCTGGMAACCCCACCCCAACACTGAATAAACAACACTCTGCTGTGAATTTCCTCTGCAAAAAGAAAAATGAAAAMTCATAGTAAATATCACACACTGAARTATAGTGACAGGTAATCTGTGCAGTACYTAAAATATTTTAAAATTCACTGCTCTTTTTAAAGATCCTGGGTTAATTTTGTTGTTGTGGGGTTTTTTGTTTGGGAGTTTGTATTGGTGCTTTTTTTGTTGTTGTTGTTGTTTTTTTGTTTGTTTGTTTGTTTGTTTTTTGGCTCTCTTTAAGAAATACATGGATTGACATCTTCCTGTCATTCGGTCTTCTTTTGTTATCATTAACAATTAGGTGTGATGAGCACATTCTGAAAATCTTCCAAAACACTTTTCAGTTCTTAAGGACCTGATCCTATCAAGTTGTATTCACATGCAAGGTGGTCAGCTTACAGAGTGCTTCTCTRTGCAGCAGAAACAGCAGTTATCCCATTTTCAATGCATTCCTATAGGGTAAAAATACTCTTCTTCTCAGAGGACTGAAATTCTGGTTGGTAGGAGTTTTGAACAACAAAAACTGAGTGTGCTTTCATCAGTGCAGTTATAAAAAAGTAGGGACAGAACTGTATCAGAGGAAAAGAGAAAAAATGCTTTCCAGGAAAGGATGAACACCCAAGCAGCAAGAGTCTGACACCAACTCCTATCTTTGTTCAGCAAGCTATGTGCAAACACACAACCCTCAAAAGGCTAGACTGGTTGGGAATTGTTCCATTATCTTGCAAATTCAGAAGGAAGWTCTCCTACTGAATTAAGTGGACAGCAGATTAGATTTAACATTTAGTTGACTGCTGATTCCAYACTCCATGAGACACCTGGTACTTTGAGCCACTAAATCAAAACAATCTGCCAAATCTAGTAAGTATCAAGAGAGATGCAAAGATGTAGACCAATTGCCAAAGCTTTGGGACTCTGATGGAAATGTCTTTATTGTGATCCCAGGGAGACTTTCCTGACTGGTTCAGGTGTACACACATGTTCTCAGCCTCTCAGTCCTCCTTCTCCCCTCCCTGTGGCCACATTCATGGACTTCCTCTGAATTTCCCTTATGGAAGTTCAATCTTCAGACCACAGAATTTTTTATTTTTTTCTTCGATCAAAATTTCCTATGACATCCCAAAGTGGAACTTTTCTCTTTCCAGATGACCACTGCTGCTCCAAAATAGACTGGACAAATTTTGATTACGGAAACAACAGGTCTGATTTTCAAGAAACRCGACAGCATTTTCTCAAAGAAGTTGACCATGTCTTGAGGCACAATAATTGTAAATTTTGATTACACCACAGCACGAGTATCTCAGGGTTTATATTCCCTTTTGGATTTAAAATTTTCTACCAAATTGGAAATGGGAAGAAAGCAGGCTGGGGGGAGGGGTCCCCTATTCTGTTGCTCTTTCCTTTTCCTTTCCCTTCTCTCACCTAACACATACTATTCTGTACCATTCTCCAAGTGAGGACCACCAACACCTGTWTGCTCCTGAAGGCTCCAGGTAGAAATTAACACACCAAAAGATATATYTACCTGCAGGCTAACTCCAAGGAAGCATTCTGTTTCAAGGAAGCAATCAAGAATGTGCCTGTTCCAAAAGACATCATTACATGCTTTAGTAACTTTCTTATACTGATGTTTGAAAGATGTAATCTTGAAAAAGTTCTCATGCCCATAACTAGGTAATTTTCCTAACTGGAAAAAGATATTTGCTATTTCAGTCTGTATTGCAGTCCATTGCAGATTAAGGTGGATTCTTTCTGAAGAATTCTTTCTTTTCCCCAAAGAAGCACATATTTCCTTYATCCAGGCACACTGATATGGCCACTCAAGTGGAAAGATATTACTCAAGTTACTGATCTAACTCRGATGAAGCAGGATCTCCTAACCCCACATGAATCAATCCCTTCATCAGCTACCAGAGATTGCAGGGAGAGGGACAGGAGACACTTCTTGATTGCATTCACAGACTCCTCTCTGGGTACAAGGGGATTATCTTGCACCAGAGTTAGGTGCAATGGAAGATACTACACAGGATTCRATCCTCGAATCATCTCTATGAAAGGCAGTGCAAGGGAAGAGTTTGTGTTCTAGGTCTTTAACCTTACCCCAGCAAAAGGCAACAATTTAAATGCAATCCACCTTTTGGGAGGAAGAAGAGGATTATCTGTGTTGCAACGCACAAACAAGGAGACTGAGGTAATGAAACATCCTATTTTGTTTCCACCTAAAAAACTGTAGCATAAGAAAGCACCTCTGCCCAAGAGGAATGTGTGAAATTTATTTAAGATGCATTTGAGACTGGTTACAATCACACTTCTGAGCCTCCTACCGGTGGCAGCTATCAGGATGAAATAGCATCAGTGACATGAACAGCATGACAACATTATGTAAGAGATTATGAAGCCCTTTCAAACCTGCTTTGATACGGCATTAACAATCAGCGGGAAAAACTTTGTTTAATATTTCAACAACATGTTTAAAAGTTAAACACTTTCAATCCTCTGATGGTGCAAAAGCCTGCGCAGCACAGAGACAGGAATAGAAGGAGGCGTTTCAAGTCTTTTGCCTACAGTGTAGGACTATGACAGAAGTCTGGTAAAAAAACATCCTTGCATCCCAACGAGAYGGCCAGCATCAGCAGGAGACCTGATTTGCACCCATTTCCAATRCATTTCCTTATGGGCACATGTTGTTTTCCCCTTCATTCCTATGACTTAAAAACAAAGTTTGTGTCTAGGCAAAAAAAAAAAGCAATTTTATAGACCCCAAATAGGGACAGGAAACCCGTCTCTAGGCTCTGATATCTTCTGGGTCTGTGGTCCAACCATGGACAAAATTTATTTCCTTCAGAACCTGCAGCTCTCATATGAGAAGGACTTACCCKTCCACCTCARGAAAATCTGCAGGACAGTAAGAGGGCAAGGCATARAATTAAACCCTGGGGAAGATGGGACAAGAAAATGTACCCCTTGAAACATATTTTGGAGAAGAATCAGTTAGCTCCCTGCTTAGAGACCATGAAACCATAAATCAGTCTGGATGAAAGTGAGAGGACCATCATTCGTTTTAAATGATCCCTCTTCTCCACAGATACACTGGCAATACAGGGCAAATATTTAATTCCCTTATGATTTTAGAAATTCTTCCAAATATCCTCTGCATTTCTTTTAACTCAAGACATGCTTCCTATTCCAAACAACTCCTTTTCTTTTCCAGCCGTTCTGTGCTTTCAAAATGAATGCACAGAAATACTCTGAAAATGCAGACAGACTTTTAGAGGAGTAATGATGGAAGTAATGAGGCTTAGATGGAACTTATGAGTCATGGCAGCACTCCACATAATTTCCTACAAATGCCAGATATGATGAGAACAGTTAATTCTGGCCRTTACATCCACAGCCTCATCCAATGTGTGAGTGATGGTGAAGAGTATCCTCATGGTATCTTTCAATCAACAGGCTTTTTTTGCCCCATCATCTCTTTGGACTGATCCCCTCATTCTAGATGAGAAGCACATATTCTCTCAGTATTTTAACCATATGAAAGGCAGTATCTATTTCAAAATTGTGTCAGACATTTTTAAACACCCTGATAAACTGTATCACACTCTGAAACATGACTTCCTATCCAGAATTTCATAACAAAATAAGAGTAACACCCAGATTAATATGTGGGATTTTCTGCTACTGGGGTTGAATAATAATAAGCCAATAAGCCTACTCCATCACTAAAGTCAGGACACATTTATTATCTTGGGATTCAAAGGATCTTTCAGGTCCATTCAAAAATTTAACATATCTGGAAAATAGTTTCTCTCCTTGGAATAAATCTGGCAAAGTAAATTCATGCTATTAACATGAAGTRCACTGGATTTGTTTCATTACTGTTACCACTGGAATTGTGATTACTAGAACAGCAATCTACCTACTACAGAAAAGGTCACAGGTCTGAAGTCTAGATCCTGGTGGGGATTAAGGAACACCACTGCAAATATGTCCCTGTCATTTACTCATGGAAACACAGCCTYATATTTTCAAATGCAGTTGTCATACTTTATTCTTGCATTCTATTAATCAAAATCATCAGTCACAAAACCATGATCACATTGTTGTACAATTAACCAGGTTTATATAATTTGGGTAATGACTGCTGTATTATTTGGGTATTGTTACTGCAAGGAGATATGAGAACAGTCAATTTCCTACTGAATGTTTAATACATTTCTAATAGGCAGTTTATGCAGTTTTTGATGGCACACTAAATCATCCAGTATTTAACAGTGGCACAAAGATTGATTCAGCTTTGCAGCTGGAATTGAACCGCTGAGTACAAGCAAGAGCTGAAAAATGTGTATTAAGGTATAAGGTTGCCATGCTAGACATTAAAAGAATATGGAATCTTTTCCTATAAAACAACCTCTAAGATCTAGTAGGGTCAAGCCTCTTGCTGGATCTAGATAATGAGTCATGGCCAGGATCTTGACATGCTCCTGTTTTCTTTTTTCTCTSCCCTCCCAATCTGTCCATTTCGAAACGCCTTTTATTTTCCACAAACTGAGCTTCTTTTGAYAGTAAGGCACAGGTAACTCTTAAAATATAATTTAAAACAAACAGCAAAAAAAACTCAGTTCTGTGTATTTGGTGCTCCCTACAAGCTATAGTGCCTTTAGCTACCTCTATCTCAGTTGTGTAGCTGGAGGCAGGAAAGATGGCACCAGGTCCATGCTCCTCCACCAGGACAATAGCTACATGGCACTTCACAGAAAGGAAGCCCTCTCTGTGCAGAAAGAACATCACTTAGATAGAGTCTCACCCTGCCCTGGCTGGCATCAGGGACACAGGGCATCCCAGCATGATGCTTTATCTTGGGCTCAGCACACAGTAATTGTGATCACACAGGTTCTACTCAGCTCCAGGTAAAACCTGAGCAGAAATCAATGATGCCTTTCTCACCAGCAGGCAAAATGAGTGGTTTTATCTCACTCACTGCCTTGCTGGTCAAGAAGATTTTGTTGCCTTTCACCACCTGTGTCTCCCTACACCTTGGCTTGCTCCCCAAGACAGGAGCATCAGCCCAGCCAGTCAGCTAAGAAGCCTCCAACTTCTTCCATATTTCCATCCTGATTGTATTAGGAGCTCAGTAGCCTCAGTGATTCCCAAAAAAAGAGTTTTGTTTTCCCCTACTACACAAGATCATGTAGTGACAGGAAGTGACATAATGGCTTCAAAGCAAAAGACAGTGRGTTTAGGTTAGAYATTAGGAGGGAATTCTTTACTGTGAGGGTGGTGAGGCRCTGGAATAGGTTGCCCAGAGATGTTCCATCATCACTTCCATCACTGGAAGTGTTCAAGACCAGTTGTTTAGTTCACCAGACTAAAAAACTTGGTCAGGTGAGAGTTGTCCCTGCCCATGAACTAGATGATCTTTAAGGTGCCTTCAAACCCAAACCTTTCTAAGATTCTATSATCCTAATGAACAAAGTGCAAGCCCTCAATCAGAATTAAGGATGCAGCAGTGTTCTGTGCATATCACAGCGTTTATGTGCTGCAGAAAAACATCACAATTCACTTGTACAAAGGCARCATCCTGAGAGATATTTAGATACCAAACTGTTGCCTATTTATCAAGTGCCCAAACATCTGAAAAAAAGATATCCACCCCTAACTGCCAGGGCATAGATATTAAGCTGTACAGCTAGTGTTCTTGCTGATTTCTCTAGGAGCTCTGTACAGTGAAGCCTTCCCTTTTCCACTGGCCCATTTTGTATTTCTCTCCTAGGGAGCTCAATTGAAAATGTCAGTCATCCCCCACTACAGAGAAACTTTGACACTCTAGGTTTAGAGGATGCACAGAGAGAGTCAGTAATTATTTATTCATTTATGTATCTTTTATTTTTCATCCTTTGATTTCTGAGAATCACCAGCTAGATTTCCTGGCACAATAATTATAAATACTTCATGATAGTGTATGGATGTAAAAATTCTATTTGAAGTTTTGATGAGAGTCTGTGATGAAATGTTGGCGCATTGTTTTTACTCATCTAGGGACTTCGATGCTACAGTAATTTTCAGAGTATAAAACTTCTGCATTTATACATTACTTCCCACTTCCCTCATTACGTACCATTCACTTTTTCAGCTTGGAGTGTCATCTCCCAGCAGATAATCCCACTGATGTTTTTAATGTGGCACATACTGTTAAAAACTAGAAGGAATAGAGCCTGAGGAGAGGACATCTACTTGGCAAGAATGCAGACATGTGAAAGCTTATTGCAGCACCAGCAACATCAAGCAAATGACAAGCTGAAAGTTACCTGTACCACTGACAAGCARAGAATGCTGTGCAGTGCAGGAGGGAAATGTAGCCTGCTCTGTGCACAGCTCCACAGAGGAAAAGAAAAGCAATTTCCAAGACTAAACTGCTGCTTAGCCCTGAAAGTCACCACAAAGGTCTGTACTTTTTGTTTCCTACATTTTCCCCTCTAGTTTCTAGAGGCTGGATGACAGAGTTCTTAAACATGTGACACCAAAAATCCAAAACAAAGTACTTTTTTAAAGTTGTAGCTGCTGAAATAGAACTATAAAGTTATCAGCAATGCAAGGCTGGTTTTCAGTCCTGAAATTCAAGTTGGAGAAGCTCAGGCTGTGACTGGAACTGGAGTCTGTCACCTCCCCTGCACAGCTCTTGTAAAAGGCACACAAGAATACTGGGAAGAAAACTCGTCCTAAAAGAAGCACCTTGGACTAGAAAAACACAGCAAAACAGTGGAAACCCAACARCCTGGCAAATGCAATGGATCATGAGGGGGAAAAGCATATGCAGAATATAAACTCCTAATCTTTGTCACTGAAAAATGCATGCAGCAATTAACTCTATGCTGAAAAACCTGTAATTCGCAGATAAAAAAGACTTAGGTTTTAGTCATGAGCCCACTGACACAGCTGAGAAATATGTCAGAGACAAGATAGAGCAAGATAGTGCTTTGCAGATGCAGCACAGGAAGAAAGCTGCAGAGATCAGATGGGCAAGGACAGCAGGGTCAGAATSTGAGCCAAACCCGGCCCTACTGCTCTGCAAACACAGCTTCAGCTGAACCAGGACCAGAGGTGACTTCACTATGGAACAGGAAAACCATTTACAGGCTTGCACAGAGTCACACAGCTTGTTTCAGAAGCAGCCTTTTGAAAAGATGCTGCTGAAGCCTGAGGTGAAGTGAAAAGTTCAAATGCAGCACCCATGTGCCATTTCTTTCCCATTCCATACCAACACCCATTCAGCAGGCCACTAAAAATTTGCAGATCACACAAGCAAATGACTTGAAGTAGGGATGTAGAACAATCAGGAACACGGGCCTCTGAAGTAGTTCTATCAAAAGCATTGGCAGCAATGAGCTGCAGTAAAAGGAAATATTATCTTAAACAAGGGCAATGACAACGTGRATTTCAGGAAAACAAAAAACTCAGTTGTACTTCATCCCTTCAAAAATCACATCAGCAATTCTAAGGCAGARGCCAAAGTGTATGTGTAACTAACTTTATCTTTCTTCCCACAGTTAGAGATTTTATTACAATTGTCACCTAAACTTAGTAGTTAAATTTTACATTTACTCAATGCTTGTGATTTGATTGCAATGCTAACACTTTCAATCCTATTTTCACAAAACAGAGATAGTGCACAACCAATGAAGAAACTTTCAATCAGTCCATGTAAGCTCTTCAAAAAGGTACCTAAATTAGGCAGAGTTCAGGAAGAAAGATGGCAAGAAACAGCTTTGCTCATTTTCCAAATTATCATCTCTTTCTGCTTCTTCCCTGATCTACCTCAAATGTGCTTTTTAGGCTTGACTCAAGAAAACATTTCTGTCATTTTTAAATTAAAATAATAAAAACAGTTCCTCCTTTGAAGTCTTCATTAGCATGCATTATATAAATTTCCAGCATGGTAGTGACACTGACACTTTTAGATTTTCATTATGAATGTCAAACTCAGAAAGAACTAAAAACCACAATGAGTTGATTCCATTTGAAAACACTCTTTAAAAATAAAAGACAGAGAAATTCTGATGAGAATGGTGAAAAAACAGCCAAATCTTGATGGGAGAAAGCATTATGCAAAATAGAAAAAGGGAAAGCCTTATTAAAATAACTTTAAAATCATACAGACAGAAGCAATTCAGTTGCTTTCTGTCTAAATGCTCAATGCCATATGCACCAAGGATGGAAAAATCAGAGGCACTTTTCCTTATAAAGCACTTGATTCACTGGACCTTTACATAATTCACTGAAAGCACAGGGGATACCCAGAGAAGTGTCACTCAAAACATTTTCCATTGCTCCATTTGTAAAAAAGCCCTTACATGGGATTATGTAAATTGTGTGARTATGAACACACTCTTATGTATGGGCACAAACCTGTGCCGTTTCTGAGGCACACGTACTCTCTCACATTTTTTATTCCATGAAGAACACAAACACATGACTGCCAAGCTTTCAAGTCATCAACACTACGAATGAGCTTTTTTCCATTTGATCATTAATAAAAAAATAGAAATGGTAATGGAGTATATGCTACTTTCAGCCCATTTAAAAATACCTTTTACTTGATGCATTATGTTTTTATATATTCCAGTTAAATTAAGCAGAGGCTGGCAACTGCATATGGCAATCTGATTAATGCCATAATATGATTTATGTGCTTCATTTTAGTACATTGGGTCATTCTGATTTTTTAAATATATTCCTACAGATGTGAATGAGCACCACATTAAATTCTGTCTCAGACAAAAATCTCCCAYTGAGATTGAAATGGCTGAACATTTTCATTTAGCAGGGATTGCTTAAGGGGCTTGAGCCAGATATTTTTTTTAAAGGCAGCCCAAGTGCCATCTAAAGGAATTTTCAGAAAAGGCAATACKAGCAAATAYCWGAYGTTTTAAAGACACTAAAYAGCCATTAAACTGTGCATGTAGGCACAYGAAACCTGCAGAGGGTCCAGATATYTGTCAGTCTTCTGRRGCTACACTGATCTGTACCAAAGTCCACTGACATCAGTTTATCCCAGCTGAGATTTTCATACAGGCCTCACTGCATTTTCACATTTCCATGAACAACTGAGCCAAAGACCATGCATTCCAAAGATGAGATCCCAAATCACTCTGCACYGAGATCAGCTAGCAAAGGCACAGAGGCAGAAGCACAGTCTCAGTGTATCTCTTCCCCCTTACAGCAGGCACTAATAGCACAAGATGAATCTACTGGATCAAGCATCCCTCCTCATCCCTCCACCACTTCCAGCTATTGCTTGTACTACACACATTTAGGAACCTACCAGGATCAAATGAAATGCCTCTTCATACTGCTGAGTTCTTGCAACGTAAAGAGAAGTAATAACTTGGAGTAATGTAATTTTTTTTTTGCTATGAGTATTTTTTTATTTGTTAATTATTATCATTTTTAACAAGTCCACAAAGCTGAATGAGAAGGAATGGTTTTCTAGTCCTTACCTTTGAGTTTTCTGCTGGTTCTAGCACTGCTGCTTCTCAGGCTGAAAGGCAAACAGAATTGAGCCATTACTGAGAGCTCTGGATATTCAGCTCACTAGTAACTGTTTGAATCATCCAAATACCTTCCCATTACAATAGTTTCAGRAATAACATGAGCTAAAAAGAGAGTAGGAGTGGATAATCAAAATCTTTGTTAGAATTCTGAAAATTTTCAACAAGCCTCTATAACTAGGGGATGCAGGGAGACAACAGGCTGAAACGCATCTAGACCATTCTGTTGACATTTTTCATTTTATAAATACATGCTTTGCTCAATTTCAGATAWTTCTGTTTTAAAGAAAGAGCATAYCACATTATCCTTACACTATCCCTGCAAAAGCTCCCTGTTTTATCTCTTCTCCTTGTAGTTTTATAAATGTTTAGGCCTATCTGATACTAAAGACAACTCAATTCATTAACCTTAATTATAAGGGATTGGAGTCGGGAATTAGTTTATTGCTTAAGTGTACACAGTAATTATTACTGATGTTTAAAAGGATATTTAATCACTAAGAGGTTCCTGTTGAATTATTGCTGGCAGCATTGGCACCAGATTCCCAAAACTGTGTCTTCAAGGTTCATCARGATCACACAGGCATATGGGATTTTTTCATCTCCTTATTTTTACATTTTTCACTTTCCCTTGTTTTGTGAGCCAACAGAAATTTTGGCTCCTTGTTGCTGAGATGCCACTGCCAACCATCAGCAAAACCATCCCTCTCTCCTTTAATTTTTTTAATTGTATCTGAACTGTTTTCCCAATTCATTCCTTATCATTAATAAAATTCTTTATKATTCCTATTTTGCTTTTCAATGCTTTCTCCTCTAAGAAACTCAACACATAAAGTAGTCAAAGCAATATAATCTTCTCTCCAGTATATGCTATTTTGGACTGACTGGGAAAAGTTATGATATCTTGCTTATTAGATACATCTGGATTAATTAAAGAATCAAGATATTGTCATATCAGGAGGGGCAACAGAAAGTTATTGCAGCTGCTGAAAGCAACATGTGCAATGTCTCAGCAAGACCAAAATTTTGGACTGCTGATCAAGCAGGTTACTATGATACTTTGCAGTGAGGATCATTCATCAGGAATCTCCAGTTCTCTATTCCCTTCCCTGTGTCATAACAGGAAGCAGCATCTCAAAATAAGTGAATAATTTCTTCCATGCCCTGGAACTTTCAAAGTGTTTATAACAAGACCATTATGATATTGAATTTTGTTGTTGTTATTTTAATAGAGTGATGTAACATACACTCATTTCAAAAGGCATACGTGAAGAGAACTTCACATATCCCATTCTATCTTGTCTAATTTTAAGYTGGTGAAGCATTCTACCAAATAGATACACAAAGCTGCCAAGTTCAAGAAAATAGTCTTGTTTTTGTAAGCCCTCGCTCTAAAAAGAAAACTTTCAGTCCTGAAATCAGGATGTGTTAATATTCTAATGCAAAACTGAAAGTGCATCATTCTCGCATAATGTAGAATTAAGGATGAGGTTATCTAGGGAATGCGTTCTGACAGCAGGCAATGTTCCTGCTCACTATTCCTCTATTAAGTTACAGAAGTAGTTAAAAAACAAGAATGATTCTTTTACTCACCTGTAATGAGCAAAAGAATCATAAATTCATTTGCCTGTCAGCAAGCTGTCTGGAACATGTTATACCAAATGATGGGAAGCCACTTTACAGACAAAGGCATTATACAGCATTTACAGATTGTTTTCCCTATGGGTGAGAGGTTGCTTAGTTGCTTTATTAAAAAAATCCAAAAAATATAAAAGGAGTAACTCCCAAAAAATTAGTTTTTAATATTTATGAAAGATCAAAAAAATAGTCTTTTTGATTTGTATATATAAGGAGTTCAATGCTAAACTAAATCTTGCTTTTGTTATTATTCTTTAACTGCTTCCAAAATCTCTGTTCTGTTGAGATAATTTTAAATGAAAAAAAAAATCCTGATTCATGCAAGCAACTAAGATATTTCTAAACTCTTTCCTTCATTTTATTTCTATCAGCTGAGCTCTCTAGCCAGCTCAGAACATATCCCTCCCCTTTTGGGGAAGTAGAAATAGTAGACCATTGCATTCAGAAGCAGAAGATCTAGGAGAAAATACCTAAAAACCATTCTCACTCTCATTTCCCTTTCCCTGGGGACTGAGCACTTGCATATTTCATCTGGTTTTCCTGCAGATCCATCACACAGTTCCTCAGGAGACCATGAAATGGCTTAAGCCATGCCTGTGCCAGCCACAGGAGGAGATTGCTCAGTTCTTAMACGAGTAAGACAAAATGGAAGCCCAGGCCAGCTATTCCTGCTTCTGGTACCAGGAACATTGTTTGTAGAGGCTGTAACTGCTCTCTTYCCTCCCTCAAAACCAGACCCACTTTGCTTGGACTCCACCCAGGCTTTGTCACGGGCCAGCAGGATCTTCCCAAAACCTAGAATAAGCAAAGAAGGCAGGGCAAAGGTTGTGGCACTTCTCTGGCCAGAGCCAGCCCTTCCTCCCTGCACTTTTGCTGAACTTGAACCAATCTCAAGCTTAAGTGCCTGGCTATGAACATGATATGTCTTTGGCAGACAAGTTATTTTTCTTTAGTCTTCTGGAAATTAAGCAGAGCTTTTTTATTTAGCCTAATAAAGATATGCCAAATCAGAAACAAAAATATTACTCTGGGGCAAATAAAAAACCCTAATTGCTCATAAAATAGCTTCTTGCAAATAAATAAATTTTAAGAAGAGAAAAAGGAAAAAATATTTTACACAGCGGATTCCTTCTTTCTATGTTTTATGGCAARCTAAGCAAGTCAGTAAATCTCAAAAGGAAGCAGAAATCACACTTCTAAGTAAGAAACACTCTGCTGCAGGGAGTTTCTCACAAAGCCTTCCAAGCTTAGGAACCAGCATGTGTATGGTATTCCAGTATTTTCCAACATGCCTCAAAATCTGCAGAGGTATGTTACAAAACTGTGCTTCTCTGTATCTGTGTTTTCTACCACAGCCAGTACTAATAGAACTATTAATAGACAGAAAATATGAGATCACCACCAGTCTACTATTATTCCACAATTCTTGTAACAGCTTGCTGTCAAGGTGTGTATTTCCTACACAGTACACAGCCAGCCTGTCATTCTTGAGAATGCTTTCTGGGAAAACACAAATTTGGCAACACAACCCTACTTTACAAGATCACCTCCCAGAGGGCCTTTTTCTACCCATCTATGCTCGCTCCTAGTCCAAGACTCAGTGTGTGCWAACTTGTGTCAGAAGGCAAACAGCTGACACTGCTCTGAGAACTCCTTTCATCAGATGTGAATTTCACCTGTAATAAAATTCAGGAGAACACCAAGATGCCCTAAAACTTCACAATGGCACAGTAGAAAATAGGAGTTGCATGCCATTAAGTGTGGCTTGTGTCACTATGCACTGACAGGAGAGCCACGTGACTTTCCAGTGCACATAAAAATTCTGGAAATCCACAGTGTCTAAGATTAGAAAGCCAGAAGAAGGTGGTCACCCTCTCCTTCATCTGATCTGTCTTCATGCCACCAACCATGGACCCCACCTCCTAAGTGCCAGACAAGCTCTTGATGTTTGTCAGACCTTTAGCAGCTACTTTATTGAGTTTAGAGACTTCATCCACCTTACAGTCAAGTTTACAGTCAAGGTTTTTATACACCAAGTGCTGGTGCTTAATTACATKCCTGCCAAAACAATGCCTGCCTTATTCTTAGCTTCTATTTCTTGTGTTCTGCAGAAACATGTAAACTTCAATTTAGCTTTTTATTATTGCTGCCAAGCTTTTTTGTCTTCCATATGTGAATGAATAAAATGCATCCATTTAACTTGCAAAATGGCTCCTATTGAGATAATAAAATCTCTGCATCAGCTGACATGGTGACCTGTAATTCCAGTGCTGAATTGGACATCCTGGATGAGGACAAYGCTCAAAAGAAAAGAGGCAACCAAGTTGTGGGGAAGGAAAAAAAAAATTAACAAAGTGATCTGATAACAACTGCAAGTGATACAATTTTTGCACAGGTCCTAGTGACCTGGAAATAAGTTTGATTAATTATCTTCACTTGCCAATATTTTTAGAGAAAGTGCAAAGTATGTGCATAAAGTGTGTAGGTTTTATATAAATGCACATACTTGGCTATATAAATGCTGTTTTTGTCCCCCACTTAAGAATGAAGGCGATAGCATCATCCAATCAAAGGAAGAAGCAAGAGCAGTTCAAGGGGAGAATTATTTTTATTGTAAATTTCCAGAGGGAATTAACCAATTTTCTGTATTATGATAGAATCAGCATATTGTAGATTGAACCTGTAGATAATGTCACAGCAGAAGAGACGCTTTCAGCTTTGTGTGCCTGCTGAATCTCAAACACAGAGAGCTGCCGTGCTTCTGTTTGCTCTGCAGTTTTCTCATCAATGTGCACATTATTGGACCTCACTGTGGCTGCAATGAACACTTCAGCCTGGCTGATGAAAGAAGTGAAAATACCCCTTGGATCTCATGTGATTCAGGACTTGGCAATGACTGTCCCTCACTCCAGTGCATGTGTGATGGTGAAAGAACAGGAAGGAAATGAGATCATGGTCATAGTCAAAGAATTTTCTGAGCATGGATATATGCCATGCTGTTTAAAATATTCAGAAAGTCTTTTATTATTATTATTATTGCTATCCTAGAATCTAATGCTGAATATGATTACTTCATACAGAAAAGAAGTTGGCAGGGAACTGACATGAAAATAAGGGAAATACTGAATAGCTAGGAAAAGCAAGAGAGAGCTCATAACCTTCAAATCCTGCTTCCCTACATTCAATTAGCATATACATTTTAATATGTCTCCTGCAATGCTCAGGAAAATGACACAGTGCCCTTCTGGCTATATTTTACTGAAATTGGTGGCTTCAGTCCTAGATGAAATAATGAAACAAGCATTAGAAATTATATTTTACTCTTCAGGTTTGAATGAATTTTGACAAAAGCAGGTCTGAATGAATAGGAAAGAGGATGGTACCAAGCTACTCACGTAGCAGTCACCTAAATCTAGYATACAGAAAAATTTGGCTTCACTGCAGAAAGGGGGTGCCTCCTAGTTTCCTACTGGAGTTTCCTGTATTTCTGGCTGTTATTTTGGTTTCTTAAGCAGATAAGGCAAAGCACTGGAGCTTCTAGTCTTGAGGGCACTGAGATGGGTCCAGTTTTGTAGGGCTAGAAATAGCACGTTGCATTTTACATCCAGAAGGCTCAAAAAATAAGGAAAGAAAATAAAATCAAGCAGCCCCTGCCTTGGGGGCTACTTCTTAAGTACTGCCCCCAAAACTCAGGTGTTAGAGCTCTCTAGAACCAATTTTACCTTCTAATTTCCACTCTGGTACAACAACACTAGCAARGCTTCCTTATTTAATCTTCAGTGTGGAGTGAATCTGTAATTATGCTTGAATATTTCAGTCATTAATTATCTTGATCATTCAAAATGAAGCAGCGCTTTCAACTTTTCATTACTGTACGTTGTTGTTCCTTCGCTTGAAGGCTGGACACCTGCTACTGTATTTCTCAAACATTCAAAGACACATTGCTAGACTGTGATCAGATTGATCCAGGTTTTCTTTGAGGAMATAAAATTCACAACCAAGCATGCTTTTAAATAACAGCTTGGATTTCAGGTCCTCAATTATCTTCCTCRCAGCTCTCCTCAATTTTCTCACTGATTCTTTAGCTATCAACATTTGGAATTCATGTAAGTATCTTGACTCATAAGCACTGTAGGGCATCCATCACTCAATATCCCATTCATCAGAGTCCCYAGCTACTTTCTGGAGACCTGATGTCCTAGGACACAGCCCCCAACCCATGCATGTACAGGGAGTATTCTGCACCTTTTCACAAGATCRTGCTGGAAGGCACAATGTTTGCAGACTTGGAATAAGCTGCATGCAGACTGCTATGATTTCCACTTCTTTTTTATTTGCTATTCCTTTAGCCTTAATGTCATCTGTAGATATTATCAGTATTGATTTTAGCTTTGTTTGATGAAAATGTCATACAGGCAGAGCCAAGGACTAACTCATCCAAGCCCCTACCCAACAATCTGAGATTTACACTTTCATTATAAGTTGTTTAATATAGACCATATTGATAGTACTTATTTCTGCTTCTTAAGTAAAATGTCATGCAGTACCATGTCTGTACTACATCTTTTCTGCAAACTAGATATAGAAATACTTTCCTGCTTTTCAGAGATATGAGAGTCTGTACTGAAGGCCCTTTGATACTGTGACATTAACAGGCAACAAAGCAATGCAGATATCTGCTTTTRAACCACGACCATTCAACTTTCTCACAGGAAAGTAAGTGTTGAAAAGCATTTACTGCCTTAGCACAAGACTTCAYTGGTGGGAAAGCAGAGTGAAGAGATCAGTGTTTCTGAAAAGTCAGCCCCAAGAATTTCTGTAAAGAAAGACTCTAGAAATGAGAGAGACCACAAACTGAATGTAGGGTTCACTGGTAAAAAAGCAGGCAAACACCTTGTCATGTCAGAGTGCAAATACTGAGGGAGAAATATAACATGTGGAAGACTGGGGCTTAAAAATAAGTGTGAATGCAGCAGGCCTATTCTAAGCAGCAGTGGTAATTTTTTAGGCTGGAAGCAAAATTGTTCTTCAGGTCCTGGATTCCTGAAGTCATACTTTCCAGTATGCCCTAGTTTGCCCAGCTGAAGAAAAAATAAGCATCAATTCAAATCCCTTGGTGTTACTGCCTGCCAAAACCAATCTTTCTACTATAACCTTCAGAGAGAATCCTTAACAAAATGCACAGTCTAAAGCTGTATGGATGAAGTTTCAAAACTGCTCAGCACCTCACAGCTCCCTTTGTTCTCGATGGGGGAGCTCTTCTCCCTTGTTCTGAGGGAGAGCAGCTATGAGCACTTCCAAAAGACTAGTCCATAATCTCAAAACCCCTTCAATCCACAGGATCAAAAATAACTTCTGCAATGCATAACTTTACAGTGAAAGGGGTGTATGTAATTCACACCAAAGCTGGGTAAATAATTTATTTTGTGTTGCYTCCTAAGCAAAGTAAAAAGGCAGTTTTAGTACCCAGAAATAAATTGCAATGAATAAAAGTAATACAGTAGACACTACAATAATAGAAATAACTAAAAGAAAAATCAAACAATTTTTTTTTCAAAATACAGTGCATAAGCTTGCAGAACTGCTTCAAGAATAGCAGTTTACTGAAAGAAGTGATTGCCATAAAACGACTGGGGCATTTCTAACATTTGAGGGATTGTGCAGTATCCTGTCCCTGTAACAAAGACACATTCTTGAGAGAAGATTCTTGCAGTCTCCCTGATCAACATGCATCAGGCTAGCAGTAAAACTGGAAAGAAAACACAGGCTCTTGTATGCACCCATTAGTGCTCTGTCCACTAATCAATCAATAATTCTGAGAGGGCAGCTTCTCCTTGAAGGCACAGAAAGGCAGAGACACAGGACAGGAAAGCACTAGGAAGAATGCCTGGAGTCATCTTTATCCTCTGCAAATGCATGTCTAGGCTTTTCCTACAGTATCTCTGCTGCTTGAGACTCTGCATCACAGCCAGGCATCACAAACAATAACCAGTCTTATTGTTACGGTGTTTCACCTAACACATGTTATCAAAATCATCCTTTCTGAAGTTCAGCCTTATCACTGCTTGTCCTATCAGTGCAGCAGCCTTTCATAAACCTGCAAACAGTTACAGCTCTCCTTGATTTTCCCTTTGCMGGGAAGTCCTTTCCCTTCACAAATGGCAGAGTATTACGTCTTCACAGTGAAACTGAAGAACCTATGAAATGAAACGGCAGAAGATGCAGTAGGTAGGACAAGGATCTTGTTCCTCTAGGTCCTGTGATGAATGTGCTTTYTTTGTGTACAGAACTGAGCACTCAGGCACTAATACTCAGCTGATGCAATAATACACATGGCCAGAGTGTAATTGAGCCACGTGGTTATACATTAGGTCTCCACGGGGCCAGCCCTCTAGAGATGGCTTAATAACGCGAGACCACTTCCTCAAGGGTACCGTGTAACAGAAAAAGAGTTAATAAAAAGAGTAAATAATAAACAATACAATAAAAATAAGCCGTAACAGGTGCGCAGATGTAGCACCATGCAAACACCTTTGAAAAAGCCCAGAAAGGCTTTCTGTAGTGGTTTAAATACTTAATAGTGGAGGCAGTGCTGTGGCACACTGCCCAATAAGGAACAGTTACGTTGTGACAGACAGATACAGAGACCTATCTATGTCCCTGTCCTGGCCCTGAGCAATAGCAGCTTAGGGTGTAGAGAACTTTCATGGGTGGTGCTTTCCTTTTAAGTCTTATAGTAAAATGAAACATATTTTGCCTATAAAGAAAATATCTACCTAGTCTAAACTGCATTCCTACACTCAGCCAGTGTTTCTAGACGTCATTTTTGCAAAAAAGCCCCGAAACTGTAGATTGGTGTTTCATCCTAGCTGGAGAATGGTGACCRGCCTCAACCAGCTGAAAATACTGTTTAGCTTGTGATATACACAGGTACCACTCTCACAGAGCACTTACAGAAAGTCAGGCAGAGCCAACATTTACTTAAGAAACTGCTTCTGTTTCTGCTTTGTTCCTTCCAAAAATTCCAAAATAGTCAGTTTCTATCTAAAGTTTTCAAGCTAGAAACACTATTCAGCAATAAAATTGGGAGGTGAGAGACATGGTGGGGGTGGAGAGGAGACAATTAGTTCAAGAACCCACAATATAATATGCAAGGCATGTGAATAAGCATGCTAATCCTTTCCTGGATTTCTTTTGCAGGAACTCAGCACCAGCCTATGCAAATGCACTGTAATTATTCTTGTAGTCTACAAAGAGCTCAGGTGTCAGTATCTGGTAGAAAACCCACAGAGCAGGTAGCTGTGATTTTTCTCACTTGACATGTTCCTTTCTGCTGMGGTTTTTTTTTTAATTGGAAATTTCTCTGGTGTGGGAAAAATGTTTTAATCAGGCATCAATCTTCAACTTAAAGATGTAAAGTAGAAAAAAAAATGAATTGTGAAACYAAAGTACTTCTAAGTGATAAATTTCCAACTAGGACCATTCAGGGAGAATTTATGCGGAAAGATTTATATATTTAACTACCTTTTTTAAAAATTAAATAATATGTCTTCTGAACATCTTGCTTTTCCTTCTCACCTAGCAAAATAATCTATGGCATATTGTGTGCAGATTGTCTCTTATCTCGCTATGTTGGTAAGGAGGGCTATGATTTTAAAGACAGTTTCTAGGTGAATTTCCAAAAAAAAAAAAAAAAGGAAAAAAGAAGATATCAGTTATCCTCATAATCAGGTCTGTAAAAGACAGGTACATAGATTGCACCATATTGCATGAGACAATCTTGCTTTGGGCAAGAAATCATGCTTGACATTCACAGCTCCTCTTCTATATCCAGCCTATTTTTTAAAATCACTTTGCAAATGGGATTTTCCAGAGTAATTTATGGCAAGAGGCTCACAGTCAATTCTGGATGCTTTGGAAAATTCTTCCAGCACCACCCATATCTTCATCAATCATAAAGTGGCTTTCAGACTCTGCTGCTCTCCTTACTTGTTCTGCAGCGTCTCTGCCATGGCCAACAAATTTAGGATTTCCTGTGGCTGCCAAGATACAGCTTCACTTTTCCCCACAGGAGTTAGACCCAGGGAAATCCTTTCACTGGATGTGTGTAAAGACAGACAGCCATACAGAGGAAGAGGAAAAAACATGTAATTCTGTTTTCCACCTTAAATACAGCCCAAATGTTTGTTTGACACATGGAATGGCTGAAATATTAAATGTCCTCCAACAGCATTTTGGATTCTGGGATGAAAGAATCYGATTACCACAAAAACAACGGGGCTGTGGAGCTCCCCAGGCTGTGACTCTGATAAGAGAGCTGCTGCTCTAAGGAAGCCAGACTACTGTCATAAACTGGATTTCATCAAGTCAATTTTTTTGAGAACTAATTTGATTTTCCTTTTYATACAAGATGAGATCATGGGAGTGACCTGAAGCTGAACAACAATGATAAAAGTGTGGTCATTTGTTGACAGAAGCTCAACATAGCTGAGAAAAATGCAGAGGTGCCAAGTACCAGGGCTGCTATCCCCTTTTCATGCTGTTTTAGTGCCATTACACATTTCCCACAACAGATGGCCAAAGCTGGAGCTAATCCAAAGAAGCACCACCCAGGCCAATGGACATGACCTTCACATCCCTGGTTAAACTAAAATTAGGAAGAACAAAGACAATGAARCCATATTCCTGGGCAGGTCCTTCCAAGTGCAGCTGCCTCTCCATCCTTGCCTTTTATCCCTTTGGGCCACTTGTTCAGCATCAAGCTCACCAAGCAGCCCAAGCACGGCTGGAGTGTGTGAGCACCACTGTGACACAAGGAATAACACAAGTACAGAAAGCCACAAGGRGCAACTGAGGGCTGGCAGAAGGAAATGCAACTCAGGTGAGGAGCTCCACTGTAGCACATCAGAACGGCACAAGCCAACCAGAGGTTGCATGCAGCTCAGGACTAACACAGGGAATACACAGCGATCTTCAGAAGGAAACTGGCAATCCAGAAGACACCACAATGTTCTGTTTCTATAGCAAATCCATGAATTTAAACAGTAAATCTGGAGAAGAAAGACCAAAGCACACCTCTGTATCTTTGGAGTTCACTTCCACAGTCTGCCTTTGAAGTTCTTGAGCCAGACTTGGAAGATATATGAATGCACAAATCCTACTCCTACTTGGGCAATTTTTAAAATCTTACCTTGTGACAATTAAATGAAATCTTGATTTGATGATTCTCTGGAGCCCTGTTTTAGAGGCAGTATTTTCAAAGGATTTAAGTAATTTAAGAACTTGGGTAACTTAAGGTAAATAGGTTTTGGCAGAAGTAGGAGGTGTACAAAGCTTAGATTCCATTGGAAAAACCCACCATCTCCACAYAGCAATCTGTTTTGATCACTATCAACAATTTTCTATTGTTAAATTGCCTTGTCAAAAGTAGCAAACTAACTAGCTTTGCAGACAAGGCACTGCACATATCAATCATTTCAAATTGCTGTGCTAATGTTTCTGCTCAATCTGTGTAACTCATCTCAGCATAAAAAGTCTCTCTGTTGGTAAGGACAGGGTAACCAGTGCCAGGAAATCAGAAATGTTTGTGAAGAAAGATAYGCACATACCCAGGGGTTGAAGTTAATCCTGATGAGATTTGACACACTGACACAGCAGAGAGCTGAGAATATTTTTCCTAACATTTGTCTATTTGTTCATAAGAAATACAGCAGCAGCTCTGTTTGCAGATGTGCTTAATTTATTTAGATTTCTTCACCTGTGATAGAGACTTACACAAAGTTCTTATTTGGAATAATGAGCAGATRAAATAAGTCAGCATGGAATAAAGCTGTAAACAGTGCTCAATTCTCMGATAACRTGGAAATGCAAAAGGAGAGGGTGATCAAGTTCTTCCAAAGCTAAGCAAATGCATTATTCAGTTATTTGTTATTTAAKTCACCCTCTATTTTTCCTCACCTCTTCCCAGAAACTGCTGGAGCCARCAGTTAATATTGAKACACATTCTCTCCAGACAGAGGACYACCTGACTGCTGTCAGATAGAACTATCCTGTCTGGGACATTTAAAAGCTTCCCATTAGGAACCAAGGAGGTGTCACCAAAAGCCAGCTAAGTTCATCCACTTTGCATGTGTTTTACTAAGAGAAAACTCCATCAGCCACAGAAAGAGCCCTGGCTGTTGGCTTAGATGATGTGACCAACACTGGGAGAGATCAGTTTGACTCCTGGTGACTGAATGTGCTCCCTGGTTCCTGTGGTTTCAATTGGGAGCATCTGCTGTCACCATGGCAGAAAACTGATGGGTCTTTTCCAASGGCAAGGAAGAAAGGAGCATGTCTTTTCCTGTATTACAGCTCTTTTCCAGCTGTTCTTCAACATGCCTCAATGTGAGTCTGGAGTGTAYACAGGGAGAAAATGACCTCTACAGTGCTTCACTTATGCTGAAAGTTGTTAAAACTCCCTACTGCTTTGACTGCATCTAAAATCAGTGCACCACTTGCATTAATAATGAGGGTTTTTTATGATTTCACAGTGGAAGTATCATCTCACATCAAGAACAACACTTCAGTTCAGTCAGTCTTSTTGCAGTTGCCATTGCCAATTTTCCAATGCACCAGAATGTCATCATCAAACCTAATGACTTAATCTTACTTGCAATCTAACACTAAAGCATGCCACATTTCAGAACACTCAGCYCTTCCTCRGTAGTTTTTYCCTGTGCCAKGGWGCATCTCTGCAAGRCAGTAAAGGTGCATGCTTCTRACCACTCCATGCACCCTTCTCCTCCCATCCCCTAATAAAASCAAGAGAAGAGAACCTTTACACACCATCTCCTGGAAAAKAAAGACACRCTTCAATAAGTATGCCTGTGATGAATGAGGCCTTGGGGGATTCCCATATCCTATTAAAACTTCTGTGGCTTATAAGGAAAAAATGTTTAAAGGGCAAACATATATGACACAAAATTATAGAAGCTATTCGGACAGGTTTCCATATTTCTGAGTTATTACTACATGTTAATGATTTTTAGTATTATTGCCCATTTCATGTTGCAACACAGTACTTGCAKTGCCATCACTTGCCTGTAAAATCTGCTGTGGCACAAATCACCACATTTGACCAAGATCAGCTGTGCTGTGTTTCAGAGAACAACATKTAATTACAAAGAAGGGCATCAAGGACTCTACACTGGTCAGGTTGATCTTACAATGGGCACAGGCAGCTGCCCATGTCAACAATGCAGGCCTTGTACACAAGGCAAAACAGATGGAACTGAGACACAAAAGCATCCTCCTCAAACCCTAATGGAAATTTTTCTGGATCAAGTCAATTCTCCCACAAATTTGAATGTCACAGCAGAATCAAAGCCTGATTTTAGTCTCTCCTCTGGTTGTTTTAATGCAGATAATTCCTAACAGTAGAGCATTAACTAGTAACACTCTGGACACARCAGAAAGGCTGGAAAAGCTGGTTTCAAGGAAAAACATAGGAAGTAATTGCATCAGCTTCAGCTGGACTAGATTTCCATCCAGTATTGAAGGAGTTGCGCTCAGAATTCAAGCCTTGTTACAAACACCTACTACTCAAGTTTACACTCCACTCTACTCAGAATATCTAAAATTAGTAGGAATAAATACAGAATKACTATAGAGCTACTATATAGTGCAGTAATATAAAGCAGGCATGCTAAAGCAACAGTTTAGGAAGACTGGCTTGCTGCCCACTGTTTTACAGTGAAAAACAYATAACTTGCTTCACTCATAAAGTGAGCCAACAAAACTCCAAATTTTTAACTACTCAAACAAAATCATCMTGCAGAGAGCTGCAAGAAACCTCTTCTCACTGACCCACACACAATGAAATTAACTCCATTTTGATCCCAAGAAGAATTCAATTCTGTAAAAACACCAACATTTCCAAGTAGTGCAGTCTTGTGTTCCCATGTGAATGTCCAGCTGATAAATCTAGAGCCTCAAATGTTTCAGCTTTTCTTTCTGACCYAGTAACATTTACCCAAAGCTTAGTGATTTTTTTTAATAGGACAGTCAGCTGAGAATGTCAAACAGCATMATCTTGATTTTCAAGAGGAATGAGAAGCATCTTTAAGAGCAACTACAGAGAAAAATAATTTTCCATGTACCTAGAGACCTGTGCCTTGCCAGTGGATGCTCCCTGCCAGTGGCACCACGACAAAGTGAGGATGCTTATATACACCACAATGCAAAAATCACTGTAAAGGGCTTTCAAAACATATGGAGGGAGAACAACTGGAAACACTGAAAAATTAAACATTAAGTATCTGCTATTAAAATGAATAAGAGCTTGGCAGCAGGACTTTTGGGCTCAGTTGTCAGTCAGGAATCYACAATTTCATTAGGAATAAACTTGAAAGAAAAATTAATTTTTCACCTTCTCTGCTAATATAAATGCTCCGTTTCCCATTTGATTATGTACAGTTACAAGTGGTTTTCTTTCCTAATTATCMTTGCAAAACACTTTTGCAGGATGCTTTCTTTGGCATTTTTTGATACTTGAATAGCACTTTTCAATTTTTCTACTTCTGTCCAGTCTATATTATTAGATTAGATGAGCATCTTWATGGAGTGTTCTCCAAAGCTGTTTCCTTATCTCTGGCTTTTCTCAGCCCTTTTAAGTACAATCTATAACAAAGTGAAGGGTAAGGGAGCTATTGATTATAGCACTAKAAGCACTGATAGCATCACCATAAAGAAGAGATGTTATCAAACTGACCAAAGGTCAAAAGTGACAAGAGGGGCTCTGCCATGCCAAAGTGTGCCCACACATGCAAGGGGTACAGGGCACACAGTGTTCACCTGATTTACCAGCTATGCTTCTATGAAATTAAAAGAAATTCCAGACAGCAGCCCAAGAAAGGAGAAGGGGATAAGACAGAGGCAGAATGAATAAACTAAAATATTTTGAGTGTTGGTGCTACCCACATCATTTTGTTCTTTCCTTCTTGGATTCTGTTTCAGCTGTTTCAGGAAGGTGAATGAGCACTGCCMTTATCCACCTGAAAATATTCCTCCCTAAAACCTGAAGCACTGTGGATATCTTGGGAGAAGCAGGAAGAAGGAAGTCCAGAAAGGACATGCTGCTTGATTTTACTCCTTAGAGTAGGTAAGGTTATGCAACCCCTGGTGCACCGAAAGCACTACTCCTTTCACATCAGCTGTAAAAACTGCTGACCACYCAGCACTACAATCCAGGCAATGAGACACTCTCAATTGACAAAAACATGCTGGAAAGGTGTTACTTTAGAGCTTTTTATTTACTGGGCTAAATACAAATGCATGCAAACCTTTGTAGCAACTTTCCTTAAACCCAGCAGCGGTGCATCATGAGACCAAGAGTATTTTCAGCTAAAAAACGTGGAGTCCTGGTACCAGCCCAGGTTCGGGCTTGCACAGCAGGCAGCTCAGGTACAGAGGCTGTTTCTGTGTCAGGGGTGTGCTGACCTCCTCACTCGAGGAATTCACTCCACAGCAAAGTCAGCGTGTGAACCTACCAAGAGGTGGCACTGGAAGGACACTTTATGGAAGGAGCCAGGCGAACTTC
The DNA here is from genome assembly GCA_902810485.1 of Alauda arvensis. Taxonomy (NCBI): domain Eukaryota; kingdom Metazoa; phylum Chordata; class Aves; order Passeriformes; family Alaudidae; genus Alauda; species Alauda arvensis. Next base: position 1,467,679 of record CADDXX010000061.1, read on the forward strand.
TGCTCCACGGAATGGGTGGTGAGATGAGAATCAGCCAGCACACACACAACCTCAGGAACAGCCCACGATTCATCCCTTTCAACAGGTAGCTGAAGGCAGCCTTTCTAYCTCGTTCTGCTACTTCATCACACTAAGCCTACTCCACAGAACAATACACTCCCCCTCCCCCAAAAAATATTATCAGGACTGTTTTCCTGTTTTTAAACACTGCTGATAATGAATGGGAAAGAGTAAAGCCAYTAGCAAAACGTTCACACGTAATTCAAAGCTGCTATCAACTTTATGACTCTCTGCAAATCTGTGACAATTCCAAAAACCACCAGGAAGAGCAGACTTGTTTTTAGAGGGCTTAAATCTAATACACATCGGGATCCACATCTCCCATGGAGAAATGCTGGCAATCTACAAATAACAGAAGAATAAAAAACTGCAAATCACGATATTAGAAGAGGACCTGTAATATTACAGATGGTATGGCACTCATGCTTGTAGAGTGTATTTTCACAAATATCTATGCAGAACTCTATAAATACATTATGTAAATTCAATTTTAGATGTTTTTCCAGTGAAACACTTTAATACATCCATAATAATATGGATGGTAGTCTTGAATAAATATTTTGGATATTTGTATTCTGTGGGAAGTTTCAGAATCAATTTTTTTTTTATCAACAGGTAAAGAACAGCTCTCCTTTTACTCTCTTTCTCCATCCTTCCTTAGGCTCTCCACCAAAGGGAAACAACAGTTTCTGGTTAGCCTGGTTTTGTTTGTTTTTACCCATTCCAACAAACTTATTTATCACAACATATTTAAGGCCCAATGGATGGATTTATGCACACACTTTAGTTCATTGTTAAGTAACAACCTGCTGCAATTATTGTACTCATAACTAAATCTAAGTGTGCACATTTATATGACTGGAGTCTAAAATTAGGTTACTCAAGGCAAAAATTTGGCTAGGTACAATCTAATTGCTTGTAAATGTCTTCTGCATATAAAGCATTGGAATTAGTTTGAATAGTTTATTTCTGAATAAAGGTTTTGTGTGCTGACTTGTGTGTWGTGGCCCAGTCAGTCCCCAGACATATTATAAGATGGAAGTAAAAAAGACTTATTTTAACTGACATAAGCTTGGTCATTCTGTTTCATTGGAAAAAGCTGTAACAGCATTTACAGCTGTTTACTGAATATTGTACAACTCTGGAGTCTTTAGGTGCCTTCAGAGGCTTACAATTCATCACAGCCAAGAATTAGTAGATAGCTTATTTGTGAATACTAGCATATTATAACTGCAATGGCACAGTTTTGAGCTGACATAAGTTCCTTATAATCTACATCTAAGTTGCTAAAGTACACTTAATTCTGGTTTACTGTCATAGGGCAACAACAGCTCTGCTGCTGGATTTATTAGCTGGGGAAATTGAGGTTTATTTTTTGGTTTTTTTCTTCCAATAGACATCACAGTGAAAAGAAAAATTAAGACCTAGTGCAAAAAGATGAAATTCCTCATAAGTATCTGTATGTCAAGCAGCTGAAAACTCTCATTTCTTTTGCCTTTATGAAGGCAAGAAAAAAATCTGAGAAAAAAGTTGAACTCACCAATTTGTTCCAACAAAATGTTATCAGAGCCTGTCACATTTCAATTACCTGTGTAATCAAATCATAAATGAAAATCACACAGCATTCAAAATACCTCTAATGTTCCAAGTCAAAATATATTCTTTATAGAGAGAGGCAACTCACATCGTTATGCTTCAAATTGATTACCACAAACTGTTCCTATAATTAGATATAACTAATGCAATTTAAGGAAGAGAAAACTAATATTTGAAGCTAAACACTGAAAGTAATCTTGCTGCCTTCCAGTCAGTTACCAAGCAGAAAATGCAGTCTCACTAATTTATTATTATTAGAAACATCAGACTCTTAATCTATTCTAAGGACTTAGCCACATWTTTAAGGTAGTATTTCCCAGCTATATTTCAAAACAACAAGCTTGCTTGATTTTTGCTGAAATAAAAAGCACAGAACTCCTCCACTATTACTATAAATGGATGAACCAGAAGAGGTGGAGTAGGAGCCAGCTGAAGACCATTTCAGTATAACTARCCAACAGGATCTCATTTTAGCTGTCTACATAGAAACAAATAAGGATTAATTAAAAAGAAAAGTACAACCTTTGTGAAGTGACATAAGGTGTTGTAGAACCAAAGCAACACTTGGCATAATTTCRGCTAATGCATCTTAGGGTCCCAAACCAATGGTAGCACTATGCAAATGACAGGACACACAAATGTGCAGGCAGTATTCCATCACAGTGCCCCCCTCCAAGTCATTGGGATTCTTCTCCAGCATTCTCAGATGATCATTTACACAATTAGGCCTTTGCCCACCCACAGTTTTCCTTCCTACAGCAAGCACTAAAAGTCCCACTACCTTCTTGCTGACCTCATCTTATGTTTTTATCCACCCAATAGGCTTCTATAGATAACAGTGCCACATGYTAACTGGGGAGACTCATACCACAGCCTCCTTCCCTCCAAATAAYTCCAGGGTGAGCACATGCTTTATGGTCCCCCTGGCTGGAGTCCCCCTATCAGGCACAGATATTTCCCTGTAATTATTCAAGTAGGAGGATGGGAAGAAGTTCCCCACCATTAGGACAAAAGTAACAGCATCTACTAAGTGTGAAAGTTTCCTCCTCCTCTTAAGTCACATCCCAGACCCTGCAGAATTCTCTCCATGCCAGGAGTAATAACTGAACAAGGAAATTGCTCTGTTCTCCTCTGAGCAGCAGCTGCTGTTGAGTACTCCCTGCTGCCTCCCAAGGGCTTTTCTATCTGGTAACAAAACACAACACATAACCCAGGGCAATGAGGAAAATAGAGCTACCTTAAACTGCAGTCCTCTGAAGCAGCAGTACATGAAATTTCAGCATAACCTCATGAAGTGAGTGTGCTTGCCCCAACACAGTTTAATTTCAATCACACAGAAGAGCCTTACTGATGCTTTGTACACATTAGCAACATGGTATTTATCTCACTTATTGCTAGATGATGGTAACACTGTGTCCCTTCCCATGCTCTAGGAAACATCATAATCCCTGTCTAGTTGCCCAGCGACAGAGAAAAGTAACATAAATATCGTGTACCGCTAGTTACCATGACAAAAGGAGCCTCTGAGGGAGGCAGAAGGAGGTTGGTCCTGTACTCCAGACCTATCCTGGGAAACCTGAAAAAGGGCCAGAACTTAGTCAGACTAGACTCAGAAGACTGAAAAAAACACAGTACCATGTTATCAACGCACAGCAAGAGCATCTTATCATGCTGGCACCGTAAGAGGTCTCTTCTCTAGAGCTAAGCTTCTCCAACTCAGGAAYGCTGGAAGCTTCCCCTACAATTTCCCAGACTACTTGCTGTGCTCTTACACTTATTGCTGGCTGGTAGGCCTGAGGTACTGTGGTTTCCAAGGTGATTTGTGGGCTGAAGGCCTTGCACATGYAAGCAGGAATACCAGTCATTTAAACTTGCCTTATTTGTCTCAATTTCCAAGTCCTGAAATACAAGCCTGGTGCAACAGCACTTCATATCGAGCATGAGTCACCCACCTATAAGGAAATGGTACAAGATCACTTCCACAGAGGCTATTAAACAGCATCTTCCAGAAAGTAACTCATCAGCATTGATGATGACTAATTGAAACTCTTGACATCACACTTGATGCCTGGTTTTATCACTGCTTATAATAGCAGCAACGTTCAGAGTAGTATGTTCACAATCTTTATTTAATGATCAGCATGGCACACAGAGCCCTCTGAGAAGGGGAAGAGGAAATCTTATTAAAGGAGGACTGTCATATGAACAGTACTGAGCTCTTGGAGACACAGAGCTCACCTACATCACCAAGAAAAAAACCGATGTTTTTCCACACTGTCTTGATGTTTAATTTCTTCCTTCATGCAAAGCCCCCAAAAGAAAACTGCTTTAAAGAAGCAATCTGGATTTGGCAGCAGGACAAACCATTCATTTAGAAATTCTTCCCATTGCACCCCCATGGTCTGATCCAGCATCCAGGCTAAGCACTGAAGGTGCTTAGTTCTCCCTTTTTTATTCTGCAAGAGTAAACACCTCACAATCCAAAAAGGAAAATAGCTACAGTGGCAGCAACACTTCTGCAACCTTTACTGTAATCTGAGCTTCAGCAATTTTCCTCAACTGACCTACAATTTCCCATAGTGCCATCAGCAGCTCTGAGTAAACACCACTGCCTGCTGCCAGGCCCAAATCTAAATCCTGCCAAAACACAGAGTTACAGAAGCATTTATGTTTGAAAAGACCTTCAAGATCAACTAGTCCAACCTTTGACTGATCACCACCTTGTCACCAGATTGTTATATTGAGTGCTGCATCCACCCATTTCTTGAACACCTCCACCACCTCCCTTCCAATGCTTACCAACTTTTCCATTAAGGAATTCTTCCTGAATTCAAGTTATGTAGAGTTTTAAGAGCAGAGAAGCTGACAAACAAGAGCATGTACATTTGTGTTCACACGTGCATGCATGCACATGTTTGAGCACCACAGATGCTGAGATGCACAGATTCACCCTCTGTGCTGTGACTCCAATATCAGACTTGGGCAAAGCGCACGCAGAAGTCACGCATGTGAAAATCTGTTAGAAAGCTCAAAAAGRYACCTTCAGTCCTCTCCTATTTAAASGGATCTAAAGGTTGCAYRTTYTGTACAAGTTCTTSTTTCTRCTAATGTACCAAGAACATTCAGAAGAGGAGAATACAAGGACATCTTGCTGACTGAAACTGGATCAGGACCAAGGTACACCATTAAGCCTCTCAATACTTCAGTTCCACTGTTTCCCTGTGTCCCTGTGGCAGGAGGCCACACAGATCTAAGCAGGTACTGAGGAAGTCAACTCAGCATCTATCAACAGCTTTTCTGCTGGACTGGATTCCATCCCATGGACAGCAAGGTAAGAAACACAAGAACATGCAGGTACAGCCCCAAGCTGAAAATCCCATTTGTATTCTGCCAGAGAAAAACAAAACTACACAAAAACACAAAGCAGCACTATGCACATTCATATCATTTAAGAGATGACCACAGAGAGATGAAAGAAAAAAAAATAAGGCATCACACACTGATATGAGGAATGTAACCAAAACACTGTTCAATAAGAAAATATAATTTTCTTTTATATAAATGGGGTGCAGAGGAACAGCCATGGAAATGTCCTCTGGGGAAAAAATATAAACTGGCATGAAAGATAAAAAAGGTACTGAGGATTATTATTGCTCCAGTACTTCTCTTGGTGGTGTTACCATTGGCGTTCTTAGGAACTTCAACCTGTCAAACTTTAACACACTTTGTCAATCTTGTGAGCAAATAGAYCTTAATCTAATTTGAAGGTCACCACTCAAAAAAACCCACCMAAAAACAAAGATGGCAATTAGGGACTATACACAAAGAAGAAAAGGCAGATGTGGAGAAATTAGCATTTGCTTTTACAGCTCCCATATTGGTACTCAACAGCTGATGTTGAGTTTTGGTGGATACATCATTGGTTTGTTAATAGCAGCAGTTATAAAACCCCTAATGAAGCCCCACAAGCACCCTGACCACACAAAATCTTGTATTCTTGTGTCAGCACCTTGGAAAAATCACATCTTTCCTCTTTGATCTGCCCTTTAATTATTATTTTGCTGTGAGGGTTGGGTTCCTATTTAGTTTTCTTCCTCCTGTCACTACCCTTCACTCCCAGTATTCTGACATCTTGAACTGTCAAGAGTCAATGTGTAAAAGCTCTCAGAYTTGATTGTCAAAATACTGAAACAATTTTCTTGTGTTTATCTTCTTTGCTTTCTGAGTGTTTGCAATAAGCCTGCTTCCAGATTCAATGTTTGTGTTTAAGAGGCTGTAGCATTAGCTAGAAAGGTTCAGAGTGCAATCCTAGTGGTATTACAAACTATGAAGCAAGCACAAAAGAAATCCAGAGCTTTCTATAGTCAATTTTTTGCCATGTCACTTAGGAACACTTTTTTTTTTCTCTCACTCTCTCTCTGAGGCAGTTCATTAAAAAAGCATCAGAAATTGCTTGCTTTTTTTTTTGTGTTGGATTTTGTGCTCATGAGAAGAGACAGATAATGCTGGTAGCTGCTGTTTAGTATCTGGGATGTTAGTCTGCCCAAGAAGCYATCCCAATTCCCAGTTCAACAGGCAGGTTTATAAAAGGGACAGTGGCAATTCTTGTTAAATGGAAACAGTCTAAACACAGGACAGACTAGTTCACAGTCATGATGGCCAGGTAACATCCACACACKGTATGATTTATGTTAATTGTAGCTAAGCCTCAGTGGGTGTCAGGCCCTAAACCACAACATGGGGTTGCAAAAAGCACTTAAGRTGCTCCTGCCTTGTGAAGAAATCTAATAATTAAATCAGTTCATGTTTATATGTTAGTGTAGAGGTAGAACAGTGTTTGCATTGACCTTCTCAGCTGGCTCATCAAATCCAGCCTTCTGCCACTGTAAACACAGTGGCATTAAGTGATTTAGCTCCATTTAGAAGTAGTTTAGCAAGCCTGTTGTCTCCTTTACACACACATACTCACTGGAAAGCTGTTTTAAAAACTCACTCCCCTCCTACTGCTTTATCAAAATTTCTACCAGTTTCCAGTCAAAGCTAAATTTTTAGGCATTTATGGGCTTTTCTCCCACTACCAGGTGCTGTCACAGGACTTGAGTGGTTAATTTCTTTCCCCAGCATTTAACTCCTTCTACTTACACCTTTTTTGTCTCCATATCAAAATGTTGTTGGTTAGAAAGCCACTTTTTCTAGTTCTCTGCAACGAGGATGTTCTTTCCTTCCAGCCTCCCTGTCCTTGTTCTGGAATCCACCTTCCTTGGTCAAGAGACCAGAATAGTGTGRGTGCACACACTTCCCACATCACCCCTTTCTCCTGTGGTTCTTCTGTAATTATATCATTTATTGAAAAACAAAATGGTGCACTGGTGGAAAAGAAATAGTCTTCAACTGTGGAACACACTGTGCAATTCCTAGTGATCACTGAGGGCCTTTTTCTCCACCAGCCCTTCCCATACATAACTAGTGTAAAGAGCCTTGGGCTCATCATTTTAGGACAAAAGTGTCTTGGTTAAGGCTTTTGCACTAGAAGTGAGGAAAGGTCTGGGAGTAATATCCTGAAAGAAAGCAAAAAAAAAAAAAAATTTGCATTTTTAAAAAGTAAAAAAGAGGCATCTTGAAAAGTCTCCTTTGAAACCACTTGCACATGAAATCTTGCACTGAATCTTGTTTCAGAGCTGTCTCTGCACAAACAAGGCAGTGTACTCATGGAATGAACATTACAAATGTGCCTTTTCTTTGCATAGCAGAACTGAATTCAAGTAATGGATAAGCACAGATAGGTTGGGTTTGGACTAGGAAGATAAAGCCGAGTATGGATATAATCTAAGATGCCCAAGTTATGTAATTTGTGCTCACTTTATTAGAAAACTATTGTTATCTGCAGTCGACTTCTCTGGAACCTAGGCCCCCAGCACAGGATGTAAATGTTAGCTGCTTCAACCCATTCCTGAGAAGACCACAAAGGAAAGCCTGACTGATTTTTTTTTTTTTCATCTGTCAAAATTAAAGTGGATGTGTGAACTGCTCTCTTTTCTCCATATGAGCACTTTAACTCCAGAATGCAGGAACCCTTAAGGTACTCCTCATTTATCCACTGACACCACAGCAAAATTTTGAACTGGTGTCTCACAGAGACCAGAAACTGAATACTATTTACACTGTACAGGCACGGGTTCATGAGCCCTGCACTTTGTCTTTGAAGCAAGCACTCCATTTATCCAGAACTATGGAGTGTGCAGTTCCACACATCTATCAGCCAGAGTACAGCTGCAGTGAAGTGCTGCGTTTTCTGAGACAGGAACATTTTGATGAACACTGTACTTGTGACTAGTGGGTTCACCTAYGTGTCCAAAGAGGATGTACAGCACTCCAACTCACATCTCATCCATAAGGGGAATCTCAGAGCCTGAAGGGAGCTCAACAAGTCGCTRCTCCCACCTCCTACATGGCAAACAGTACAAGTGCTTAATACACTTGCTTACATTTTACTGCATAGGGGAATACTATAAAGAGTTTTTGCCTATTTTCAGAGGAAACACCACCTTGCATCTAATTYACCTTTTTAGAAAAGAAGGGAATCTTCCTCCCCCAAGGGTGACAGAGCATGCTCTGCAGAAAGGATGATGAGGGACCAAATAATGAAAAGGAGAGAGTCTGGCATGCAATACAGTTTCATGTAAGCCTGTAAGGATCTCAATGCACTCCTCTGTCCTAGAAACACAAAGCCCTAAGGACCAGAAGTCTTAACTTTTTATGCCCTTTCTAAAAAGAAAAGCCCATCAAACAAACAGAGAAGTGCAGGATATGTMCAACCTAGAGCCATGATAAAATAGGGTGGGCTCTGTCCCTCTTTGTGTGCAGCATACTCATTTTTTCAGGCAGAGCATGTGGGCAACATACTTTCAGTGCTTAAGGTGAAGAAGTTTTTCCTAATATCAAGCTAAGATCTCTATTGCTTCCAATTAGATTAATTACTTCTTGGCTTAACCTCAAAGAGGGGTTCATTTTTCATTGTTTGTTGCTCTTCTCTTGTGAGTTCTTAATGCATGGGAAGTGTTGTTTTTTTTTTAGACTGAACAAGCAGGTTTCTCATCTTTAAGGTAACATTTGCAGCTTATAATTCTTGATAAAAATGATAAGGAATCACCACGGGACTCTTAAGATTAATCTCCATGCTCTCAGGAATACCTAAACCAGTAGCACAACCACATTCACAGTTTTGTCAAGTAGAGCAAAATAACTACAACTACCTCTCACACCTGATATTATTCACTCCTATTAACACATCCCAGAAGATTAACAACTGCATTTCCTGCAGTGGCATCACCTTGTTGCCTCTAGTGTGTATGCAAATACAACAAAGAGATGGTTCTCTCTCCTCACTCCATAYCCCAAACAGTTTTGAGATTCCAAGGGATCACATGTCTGAGCAGAAAACAAATGTCTGACTGCCTTGAAGTTCAGACCCTCTCTGTGGCTTCAGGTAATTGTTTTGTACCACTCATCAATTTGCACAGGCAAAAAGCAAAACAAGAGCATTTTTATCCAAGGAGATGTAGAAAAAGCACGGCAAAAATTGATAGTGTGACTGCAGTTAAATGCAATTTTTAGCAAGGAGTGCCGTAACGATTCCTTCAAAAGCACTCGTAGCTGACCACTCCTTAATACTTGTCAGAGAAGATTCAGAGCTAACAGATAAGTTCACCTGGCCATTTCTTTCATCTACTTTGTGTCCACAGAACACATGCAAGCAAATGTCAGGACAAATACGTTCACTAATAGCTAAATGAGTTGTCTAAACTGAGTTCACTTATCTGTCTGAGATCAAAATAAGGCTCCACAACCTCCATGYTCGCAAACTAATTAGCTCCCTGCAACTTCAGTCCCTTCTTCTATTGTTGCAATGATTTCTCTGCGGGCTCCATTCAGAGAGCACCAAGGTAGCTGTGTGAAATAGCCAGCAGTCATGCTAGAGAAAAGCTACTTCCATTTATTCCACTGAGAACAAGTAAATTGGCTGGGAAGGCGTCAAGTGTTGAAAAATCGTCCACAGGAGTTTCTCCTTACTTTGAAGAATGCATTAGTCATTTGATCTAGGTTTTTAAAAACAATGACATTTTTCAAAATATTAGAAACATACACATTCTTCATTTAGACACAAGACACACAATCCAAGTATTTGAAAGAAATGTTATCAGTTTTCAGTGACAAACTAGATTCAGTAATCTGAAAGGCTCTGTCCTGTCACCCTTTAGAGCTAAGTGAACAACCCTGGAAAACAACCCCACCCTAATTACAGTCCAAACTTGAATTACTCCACTCACCATTCAGCAAACTGGAGCTGCCTCAGAGCAGGGACCACAGTGCTCTGAGCTTCAGTGCAGTTCAAAAGGTAGGATGTTCTGGAARGGGGAGCTGTTAGACACTAGAAGATGACCTTTTCCCAGTCATAACCTTTCCAACTTCYCACCTCAACAGCAGAAGCACTACAGAAAGATGAAGTCCAGCTACACAGCAAACAGTGGCCCTGGATTCTGAGAGGCTGAGCAACATCCCCATCCCAGCCCATCCTCATTTGCTGTAGCAGGGAAGAGACAACATTCAATCCCCACAAGCAACAGCTTTTCAAAACCTCTGTCCTTGTGACGCTCCTGTGAAACAACTGAGAACTGCTATCCCTTTTCATATTGGGCAAATGACACACACACACACAAAAAAAAAACTTGTCCACATGTTAGGATCAAGAAGATATGGAAACTTAATGGCATGACTGGTACCTTTAAAAGCCTGTGTGGAACATAAAAAGCAAAGATTGGTACTTTTAAAAACCTATGTGGAACATAAAAAGCAAAGGTTCTCACATGCTGTAGCTTTTCCATAAGGTAATTACACAGTTCACTCCTAGGCTACTCACACATCGCTCACTGGCAACTTCCCACAAAAAGCCCAAATAAAGCACCTGCAATCCATAAGAAATCTGTGGGCAAATGTCAATACCCCAAGGAAAGGCCACAACTACCATGCCATCTTTCAGTGCAGCTCAAGTGCATGCCAACAGTATGTGTAAGGTTCCTAGCTTGGAAGACTATTTGTAGATCAGTTCCAAGAATAAAACCCTCTCTTGACCAGAAGAGTTGGTGTGCTACTCCAGGCAGGTGAATACAGCTCATATGACAGCAGTTTCACCTCCTGAAGCCTCCTATTTTCATTGCAAATAAAATTCACAGATAAAAGGCTTGTGGTTACAGCTTGATTTATGAGGCTTGATTTATACTGATGGCACTAGAAAAATCAAACTGCAGGTGTTGTGCAAACTCTTCAAAAGGGAAAGGTAAATTGAGGCTTAAATTTGAGGTGTCAGCTCTAGAGCAGATTTGGACACATTTCYCCTTTTTAACTGAAGACTGTTAATGTCAAAAGTTAAGCAGCTCATCATTAAAATCAGAATTTTAATCTGGCCTCCTAACCACCACAGATACAATAAGAAGACAGGCAAGAAACTCTAAAATGCACTTTGACTCATTATTATTATAATGCAGAGCATTTAAAGGCTAATTTGTCTCAAAGCACCACAAAGGTAGGACCCCATAATTAACACAGCAAGGGCCACTCAGGTGGAGGATCCAGCTGATCTGTCCAGAGGAGAAACAGAACACAGCCATAATATYCAATACTTTAGTAAACCTTACTGTGAACTTCAGCCTGCTCATACTACCCCCAAGCAGATGGAAGACCATTTCTGTGTGGATTAGACAGGAGAGATGAGCAAATGATGATCAAGTTCAACATATGAGCTCCATAGTCTGTAACTTGGTAATGAGTAGCACTGCTGGAGGGGCCAGAGAATTGGATCTGAAGGACTAGACATGAGAGGCCCCATGGCTCTGGTTCTGTTTCTAATCCATTTATATGCTCACACTTTGTGTGAGGTGGTGCCTAAGCACCAAAGAGCCTCCTGCAGGACATCCCACTGTCAGATGGACTGCACACAGATCCATCTCTATGGGGGCCTGATACCATTTCTACTATGGGATCTAAAAGGAGGCAAGTTGGTGTTTTCAATGCTGTCTCAKATCAGCAGACATTGGAACAAGAGTCCAGTTAATTTTACTGCYTTTACACCACTGAAAAGCATCCAGCTAAGAACGATTTCTTGCATCACTTCAGCTGTGGTTTGGTTTTAACTAAATTAGGACTGATTGGAGAGTATTTCAAATACAGARATTCACTGTCCAACACCATTGCCAAGCAGAAGAGCAACTTATCCAGGGAAAAGATAATTATCATTACAACAAATCCTGCAGAAGATTTCCTGAGGCATTACCACAGGGTAATAAGGTTATAATCACCAATGGTGATAATTACAGCTAACACAGRACTCCAAAATGCAAGCATGCTTTCATCTACCCAGCACCACCAGTCTCAGGTCATGGCTACTGACAGGACATGATAATCTGGAAGAATTAAAACATTTCAACACTGCTTCTTCATCACAACATGCTTGAATTATTTAGATCAAAACATTTTTTACCACAAGTCTTCTAACAGAAGGGATTTTATTTTTGCTAGCTAATACATGTGGCAGTCTCCAAGGCAGAAGCATAGTATAGAGCAAGTTGTATCTGTATCCAAGCTACTTCAGCCCTTGTTTAGCATGTTTTCTTCAAGTCCTAAGTTTCCAGAAGTGTGATAACAGGAAGAAGCAGCATTTTCCAGTTCTCAGAGAAGGAACACTGAGGCATGTGTAGGTGAGAGGCCCAGGGGGAGGAGGGRTACATCCCACCTGTGGGAATGCAATCTTAAACATCAAGAAGTCCTCAACCAGAGTCATTTGTAACCCATCATTCCTTATCACTGATTGCTCCTAAATTACATGACATACAGAGCACTTGATAACAAATTATCCCCTTCATCACTGTGCCAGAAGAAGAAAGACACCACTAAGTCAGTATACAGAACATTTACTATAGAAAATACATTTGGTCTCTTAAAAAGGAAGCCYCCCTACCCAAGTTTGGACAGGATCTGAAAAGAACTGCCATTCACCTAGCTCAGTTAAAAASAAGAARAAAAAAAAATAAAAGAAGAAAGCACACATTGCAATAAYAAAATATTAACATTTTAKGTTSAAAAACTCAYGTGGCTATCAAAGGGATATGATTAGATTCTAATAAGTCATGCCTGATGCATAGATTGAGTAGTATACACTCYCAAAGAATACATATCAAAAAACATACCAYGTCCAAACATTGGAGAGATGAGCATGAAGAACCAAAACAAGCMTGTCATTCCCACTCCTGGTACTGCAATGCTTAGCATTTGATCTCAAGAACGGGGCAAGAGCCAAAGAAAGACTTGCCTTTCTTTCCAGTTCCATTGCCTTAGAAATCCCTCTTTTGCTTCTCAGAGCCAAGATCGCCCTCTAGGTGAGGCAAGAGACTGACACTGAGCTGCGGGAAATGAAAATTTTAGTCCTGTTGCAGGCTGGACTCGAGGGCATACTCAGCCAATGACAAAGGTGCCTCTAAAGCAATCAGTTGGGGCAGAGGGTCTGCCAGCTCTCTGTAAATGTCCCGTTTAGTACTTCACACTTSTTGATTTGGTCTGCCTGTTAACTCYCAGAGAATCCASAATATCCAGCAGGAATGTATAAAATATTCTGCTGACTCATTACCCTAATGGAGGKGGGATATGCAGATTGTATTGAACTCCCTTTTTATTACAGAAGAGAAGAGGTTGATATCAAAGAATGCAAAAGGATAGGCAGAGGTTCTGAGGTSCAAAAGGCCTCCCCCACCCTGTGCCTGAATCAATGAGCTCTTTGTAGGCAGTAAGGGTCAATTAGAGCATGTTAGCATTACAGTGCTGGAGGATTCTGATGAGTGAAGGAGACTGGGGGGAAAGTATCAATGCATACCCAGCAGATCCTGTACTTCCAATAAAGCTGGGGAACAAAGCAATAGAGCTTTTAATAGACAGCAGAGCCTCACATTCAATAATAATGAGCAGTAAGGGCCTGTAAGTACTGCCACAATAGTGATGCTTGGAGCAATGGGAAAAAGAACTTTGCAGCCATTCTAGCAACCTACAAAAKATATAATGGAGATATTAAACTGCCTTATAAATTTATATATACATACATATATATATATATGCATGCCAGAGTGTCCTTTTCATTGTCAGGATGCAAGTTAAATGCTCAAAAAACTTTTTTTTTAAAAAAGTCTGCACAAGTTATACTCCCACAAGAAACAGCACAGAAGGCTCACATCTGTTTACTAATGGACCAGACCTCGGGTGAACCTGAGATTGACATCCCAGATCCAGTACTGMATGTGGCAATCCCTCTGGGGGAGGATGGGCTTCAGAGGAACCAGGCAAAGCAGGGAATGCAAACTSCAAGTAGAGCTCAAGCCAGGAACACAACCACTGAGGGTAAATCAATACCCAATTAGACTTGAAGCTGTAAAGGATTGGAGCCCWTGATAAATACTGCCATCCAGACTGCTTGGGGAGTATGAGTCTGGATTAAGTACTCCTATTTTACCAGTAAGGAAGCCTCATTCTCAGGAATATGGACTGGCACAGAAGTTAAGAGCCATAAATCAAATAACTATGAATAGATATGCATGCACACACACCCCACCATACCACTCCTTACACCTTGACAGCCTCAGTTCCAGAAACAAATGCTTATTTTACTGGTTTTGGATTTAAAAGATAAATTTTTTTTATTTTTAATCCCATCAGACAACAAAGAAAAACTAATTTTTTACCTTCTAATTCGAGAATCCCATAATAGGAAGAAAGGTGCAGCTGTGCTGTACCGTACCCCTTCATGAACTGAAAACAGCTCAACTCTGATTGGTAACACATTAGCAAAAACATATTGCCACTGGAACATATTGCAAGGTTACAATAACTATGTAATTTTGTTGGAATAYGTTGATGAAAGAAGAAAAATCAATTGGCAGAAGTACCAAAATGTTAACAAAAAAAGGAAAAAAATGGAAGAATTGTGGAGAACTCTAAATCAACACATTCCCAGAACTGCTGAAATGATGAGAGATCCTTATCAAGAAGTTACATGAAAAAACTTATGTGAGAACAGATCTCCAAGAAGTATCAAAGTGTCTGCAGTTTAACAGGATTTACATACCCTCTGTAGGCCCCCATCTTGCAAAAAAGTGAAGAGTATGATTGAAAAAAACAACACAATTTTTCAAAGTTTTGCCTGGCAATTCAGATCAAATGGGTAAATGGTCCTGCTGTCTGCCTTGATGAGACTCACTTACCAAGTCAGTGAAAGAGTGAGTCCTTTTGAACTATTGTAGGGGAAACCATACCCAGCTAAAACATTGGGCAATTAAAGCAATCAAATGCATGTTAAAGAGGAAGGAATGATAAAAGGTTATTTGCTGCCTATTTTGCACATTTTGTCATCTTTACACAGGTACTTCAGTCGGTGTGCACCTTTACCCCTGGCCAGTACACAGCTTCCAAGATGAAAGCTTCATATCCATACTTGGAGAGATGAGCCACAGAAAGAAAAGAGAAAGAGAAAAGGACCTTAAATTGTTCTGGTGGTTGCATAGACAGGTGTAGGGCCCTTAAAGACTATAGTGATGCACCAAAATCTGTCACAAAATCAAAAACTGTATGTTTATTGTGTTCTTTCTGGTTACAGAATTAATTGGGATTTGTTTTTCAAACACAGGGCATGACTTCTAAGAAATGCTCTGTGGGTATGTCCATAAGTCTCAAAGGGGAGAATTTTATGCCAGTTGAGGTTAAAAATCCACAAAAGTTCACAGTAACTCTGGGTTGGTTTTGAAACCATGACAACAGGGTACCAGAGCAATGGAAGAGTGAAGAGTCCCCAGGAACAGAATATTATAAATCCTTATTTCACTGACAATTAGTTGTTCAAATAGACTCAAGCAGAAACTGTAATTGAGTATATGATTAAATAATAACTTGGTGTTAGCTGATAGGATGCAAATATAACCTCAAGTTACACCAGATTATTGTCATGCTAAAAAACACACATCCAGAGAAATTTATATATGCAAATGATAACACAATGAACCAGACCAAGACCAGCACACACGCATAAAGAATTTTGTTGTATAATTGTGAGTGACCAGACCCCTCTTTTTGTATTATTCATTCTTTATTCCCTTTTTGGATAAAAGACTGCTTTCTATAAGGTGTGCCGGCAGCATTAGATGTCTGGCACCTTATTCTGCAGAATGGTAATTAAGTATCTCAACTCCTTTTGTAGACTGGCCCTTGAACACTGGGTGAAAGGACCCTGCTTTAGGGACAGCAGTGTTAACCAGTTGCCTGTTGCTCTATTCAGTGGCTCCATCAAAGCAAACATCACAGCTGGATGCCTCACTTTGGTTCCCAATCAAAGCAATGCACTGAGAAAAGCACCAGTGGCCAGATCAGGTTGGCCATATTGAAGCAGGAGGTCAGAAATAGAGGGGTTTATTTTTCAGATAGCATTGTGTGGTGTTCTTGTTCAACAGGAGCCAAAGAAACTATTTTTTGACTGTTACCACGAGCACTGCATGGCTATTTCCATTYCMAGAAAAATSKGAAGAATGCACATTTCCTRTGTCAAAGCCTGCAGTTCTGGGTAYCCCACCAGCAACAACTGCTGCAAGAGCTCAGCATGTGAAGGACTGGAAAGGTGTCAAGCTTAGTCCTAGTCCTCCTGTGGTCATTTCACAGTTAAAAATACAAGCCAGATACCAATAATTTTTGTTTGGTTTTGTTTTGCTTACAAAAAAAATCTGCTAAATCAAGATATTACCTCTGATTCTGGTTTTATACTGAACTGTTACAAATGCTAAAGAGTTATCATGAAGCTTTTGATTTTTCTTGAAATATACAGGCACACTCATATAATTTCCAAATAGCTTGTAATTCCTGAATCACTTTCCTCCCACCTATTTCAAAGTTTATTATGTTATAGGCTTTATGCCAAGGTCATCAGTTTGCACACAATGTAGATGTTAGGCTATTTTATTGGCGTTTCTGAATGGAAATGTCTCTTGACTATTGATTTGCAAACTCTTGAAAAATCTATGCTTTCTTTCASAGCTGAAAAACTGAGACAATATGGTTGACAAAAACACTTTATGGTGTCAGGTACACGCAACTATTATTTTTTTTTTGTGGAGAACTGTGCTTCAGTGGCTTTCAGTCTGGACTTCATTCAGCACAAATCCYTGTGTCTCTGGGTCTTTCTTGTGTTTGGCATTCCCTGAAACCATTTACTTAAGTGCCTATAGAAATGTAARTAAAGACATGAAATACCTCAACAATTACTGTACCTGACCTTTGGAAAACYATTCTCCTAAATTAAAGTACACTTGAATGAGGACATCTTGTGGAAAAACATCCACAAGGATTAAAAAATGTCCAGGATCAGAGTTTCTACCAAAGTCATTGGTAAACCAYGCTGTGTCCCATTTTCCTGCAGTAGGTTCTCCTTTGGTTTCTCTATTAAATGTCTCACAGAATCCTACAGACAGCATTGGCCTTTCCATTCTACTTTGCCTTGAGTCACACAGCTTGAACTGTGACTGGGCTGGCCATGCTGACTGCACTTCAGCAAAGTGGGGGTTGAAATGAGCTTATGAAAACACATGTTAAATGTGCTAAATCCCCGCGTCAATCTCAGAGCAATTGAATGTTCAGCTCTTGGACCTGGCAAGGACCAAAGAACACCAGGACACTCCTGAAGAATTGCATATTCACCAAGACAAGGAGATCCTTAAGTGAAACGTGCCACTTCCCAAATGCAGCTGGCAATTCTAGAAGGCAAGAGATGGATGTGGACTGCTGACCCAGGAGAAGAACCTGACTTACTACCTTCATTTCTTGAGGAAACTCCTCCTTCATCTTTTTCTACACTCCAACCTTTCTTTGCCCTTTTCTTTCTTTCCTCTCCCTTGAAGAAATTTACCTGTCCACCCTATAATCTTACATTTTGTGCAGACAATTTGTGTTTCACAACTTATTTTCCTCTGTGGAATAGGCTACTTAGTAGTTAAGGCTGGGGACAAGAACAGCAAATAAAAGCTCTGGGGAAAAAAAATTACCTCACTGAGAGCAAGGTAAAAAACAACTTCTATTCTAGTCCAGAAATCTCTTCCACTACAGAGCTGAAAGGATGGCTAATAACTAATAATAATAATAAATAAGTCCATGCATTTGCATGAATGAAAACACAGGTGAATGCAATGTCACCTTTAACACTAATACAAAAACAAATGTTTAAAAAGCAACCCTCCTGAGAAGTCAGGAAAAGGCAAGGATCCTTGTGAATAAGTGATCCTCTATGACATCCACAGAAATAAGTAGAACAAATTCCTGGATCTAGCTGCAGGGCACTTCATAGCTGAACAACTTTTCCAAGCAGAGAGGGACTCAGTTACCACTCGGGTTCAGCTGTGAAACACCCATCTGTATCTACAAATTGTCAGAGGYAGCTAACTTCAGTCTCAGGAAACGTCCTGATATTTTGGCTGATGCCAGCACTTCAGCTAAACCAGCATGGTAAACAGCAGAAAGTATGCMAGGAGAAAGGAAAATGTATGTCTAAAACCAGCCTGTGAGCCTAGGGCCTGCAAGTCAGTCAGCACAGCACCTCCACTGAAGCCTCAACAGGCTGCACGTTACAGATGGACTGCCATGGTTCTGTGGTAGGGGAAGGGATTTAAGCACATGCATTAAACATTTTGTTAAGCTTCAGCCTGACCCGCTGAGATGTATAAACAGACAGCTTCCACTCTGTTTAATCCATTTAAAACATGTCTGACACCTTCAATGCTGTTAACTCTGGTCTTCAGTTGCATCACTCAGCTCCAGTGGCTGAGCCAGCGTTCAGGATCCTACACACCTATAATTATCTCTAAGAAAGAGTCAGCACAGGAAAGCCCTGCTGGCCTTGGGAGTGGAGTTTCTTGGGGGGCCAAGAAACCAACCTTTATCCTRTTGCTGTGTGCACACAATTCCACCACCACTCCTCTGATTACTACACAAAAAAACCCTTCTATAATAGGTTTACTTTMTATCCTTCTCTTTTCCCAAGTATTCCTGTTAAGGAATCTCCATGCTCTTGTAAAACCAGAGCACAATCTGGTTTCTGTCACAGAAATCACAGTGCAGAGATGGATTTGTTTTCTGTTTTGTCWATGTTACCTTTTAGWCTCTGCTTTTTATTCCTTCAGCTACTTTAATTGGGCTTATAATTAGACCCTGCCTCTCTACCTTTGTGCACCTTTTGCCAGCTTCCTTTCCTAAGTGCAAGATCCTAACAATATTAACATTCTCCTCTGGAACCTCTTGAGATCTTAGCAGTAATTTCATGCACCAATAATGCTTTGCTGAAAATAAACAGACCTAAAATATTGGTAACCTGGGAATAATCAAGGAATCACATGTGCCCTGATGCAGAGCCAGGCTGCCTGGTGACCTCTGTAATCACGTCACTCATTACCATATCCCCAGCCAGCCACTCTCTCTCTGGGTGATGGAGTGAGTACCTGTCCAGCTAAGCAGACTGAAAAGGTGTGACCAACAAACCAATGAAAACTAATGGGATAGAACCCAGGTGCCACAAAGGTTTAGGCTCACTGGAATGGGTTTGTCATAGGAGCTGATGATCCCGTTCCAGGTCTTGCAGCAGGAAACTGATTTTTACTCTGGCACAGCTCTAAATTATACATTTCAAAGGATTCAAGGCATCTCTTGCATTCCTAGTAATCACAGGTCAACCTCCATAATACTATTAAAAGCACCGATGCTCCCAAATATCTGTCCACAAGCAGCAAAGAAACCTTGGTCATGTGCCAAGGAATGTGCAAATGTAAAAGTAATGTATTTAAGACACAACCAAAATGAAACACCACACACATACACACAACAGCACACCACACACCTGAATTTTAATCCTCCTAACAGTGAGACACGTGAAGAATGAGACAGTCTTCTGTGTTGATACATATAGTAAATCTCTTTGCAATAGCAAAACACTTCCAGGAATCCCTTACAGCACAGATGCCTGGTGATTCTTCCACAAATTACAAATCTTGGCACAAGTGCACACCAAAAAAGCACAAGTTAGCTYYTTAGTTTCAAGACCATCTTCCTAATTGCAACTGGAACTTCAAGGAGTCAGAGACCACTGAAACAGGGAAACAGATTATTCTGTGATATTTGGAATCTGGGCTGCTGGAAGGTTTTTAAGAAGTTTTCAAATAAATGCGCACCAAAAAAACCCCCACAAATATATCTTCTCTCATACAGGAGGAAATTAGTACCTGSCCATTGAGATTTATCCCTGAACAATTTTTCTGGGATTCCATGCAATTTCCAGAAAAAAAAAAAATTAAAACCTAGATAGGTGCAATATTTATTTTCCCAGAAATTATTCTTTGCTTTCCTAAAACTCAAATATAAGACATTTCAGTCTTAAGCATTCATGTCCTAAGGATTAACTTTCTACTCTAAGGTGGTCTAATAGAGCAAGAAAATCTACACCAAAGTTTAGTTCATTCCTGGCATTCCTGTAAGACACAGACTGAATCATCCTCTGGGACCGATCTCTCCTGTTCACTGGCTTACCCCAAAATCTAACTGCWAGCTCAAGGGATCTCTGTTGGTCTGACCAAGTTAACAGGAAACTGGAAAACGTCTGTAATACTAAAAGGCAGAGAACAATACGTCTTCAAGCAAATTACCTTATTCATAAAATATTTTAATTCARTTCTGTTTCTTTGGTCTTAAACACAACAAAGTGACTTGTCTTGATTTCAGTGGGCAGCTATATTTCTGAATTTGCTGTTAAACTAAAACAGAGAGAGYGAGTTTGTGGTTCTCAAAGTTGCTTTTTCCTCTTGTTTTTAATGGCTTGTTGAAATCCACAGAACAATCGTTTGCTCTCATTCTGTTCCACTCTTCAATTATAGCATGACAGAGGAGCAATCTTATTTCAAAATTACTTTTTTAATGGAAATAAGTCAATCTCATAATTTATTGARTTCTCAAACTTCAGCTACAATGGCAAACACTGTACATAAGTTAAATCAAGATAACAAATTACGTTAAGCAATATAAAACCACAGAAATGTAATTAGACAGTTTCAACAGTTTTTCTTGTCAGGGCAATGGAAAGCATGCAGATGAATCTGAAATTTATACTGAATTTTGTTGAGTTCAGCCTAAGAACCCCCTCATGTGACAGAGTCAGAGAGCCCTGGTTTATGCCTTGGGGTCAAGCTATGACAGACAAGTGCTTCAGGAAAAGCTGTTAAAATAACCCTCACATCCAAGCCTTCATGAATTCATTCCCATTGGCTCAAAATGGATTTTATTTCTCCTTCTAGACTTCTCAGCTCTATTAAATACCACCATCCTGGGTATTAAAAACAAACCTCCAGTCTGTCATTTTGGCATTAAGGATTCCAAGATGACAACTCAGCTTTRCCAGAGACTTTGCTATAACCCTGAGCAAACTGTTTTATCTTCTTTCTTCTCTCTTTTTCACAGCAACTTAGATTGCAGCTTCTTTAGGAAAGAACTCCATCTTAGAGTAAGAGACCCTCAACTTAATTTGATCCTCTAGGCACCACTGTAATTACAGAACAACAAAAATCAGGGGAAATGATCAAATAATTAATGTGAAAAAACCCAGAGATGCATCTTATAATTTATTCAAGTAGCTGAAGTTATTAATAACTTCCTAGATTATTGAAACTAAGCCAACAATAAAAAYGAAATTTATTTTTGCTACCACTTCCTTCTGTTACCATTACCCTGCGAGACTGAAAACTACAATGGCACATTTAACCTAAATGAGGAAACTACAACTGCCAAGTGCTGCCTTTGGACAGAAAACCTTGCAGGGGAGCTTTCTCATTGCAATGATTTGCAAAGTCGTAATAATATTTCCATGTCCACGTTAAATTTTATAGAAGCCATTTTTTATTACCAAATGTAAATTYGGGGCCTCTATTACCTGCCACACTGTCTTAAAATACTTCCAGGGTTATGCTGTCATCGCATAACTCCAGAAATTTGTAACCCTGATTCAAGCATTGGAAATAGAATGTACAGCAAAGGAAACAAMGTAGCACCAAGCACAATTTTCTACTACAATAAGCTGGGGAGAAAATTCATCTTTTCTATTGTAYGCATCAGCAGCCTGTAAGTGCAGATCACACTTCTATCAAATGCTCKAATGGTAATGGCTCTTGTGGAGCCACTTCTGAAGTGCCAGAAGACAACAGCAATAGTTTGGTGAAGTCCTGAAGCTAATTGTTTGGCTATCTGGAAATGAATGKAACAGACAAACCTGCCTCTGCTTCCACTCACTTTGTTCTCAGTGTACCCAGTCTTGGCTCCAGGTGCTCTACCCTCAGCTTTATTTGTGAGATCAAAGACAAAGCAGCACTGCTAGAAGATGCAACTTTCAGTCCAGTACAGAATTACAGAAGAAAGCAGCAACAAATTTATAAAGTCCCTTAGTTGTCAGATATTAAGGAGAGCAGGGAACCTTTTTGGGCTTTTAGTACCAAGACTGCTAAAAGATCAGGAACTCCATGAAAAATGCTCCACAGACACATTGTTAAGCATCCTCACTGCTGTATCACACACAAATATAACTTCACTTAGTGGGGAGACAGCAAGCCACACCAGAGAACCTGCTGGCAAGCACAAGGTCCTCAYAAGCAGGATAGCAATGGATTAGTGCAAAGGTCTAAATAGACTCCCATAAAGCAACAGCTCCATTGAATATGCTGGCCCATGGATGCYGCACATTTTTGTATGGTGAAGCAGCGTGATCTGTGTCATGTTAAGAGCTGTCTCTGTGCACAAGTCTGAAAGAGATGGCCCATTTGTACACATTTCTCCAGACAGAAACAATTTTAAAATGCTAAAAAGAAAACCAGGTGAAAGTGTCTGATGAGTCTCTGTTTGACAAAAATTACTGAGTCAAAATTGTTAGCTGCTACACTGGGGATGGCTCCAATCTTCTTTGCAACCTAAGTTTCATAACTATATAAAACATACTCAAAAGGGACCTCAGAACAGTGTCTCTGCCTCCATCCCAAGGTGGTAAAAGTGTTATTAAGTTGTTTTTCATTATCATGCAGGAACTCTGACTACAGGAGTAGGAGGGCCAAACCCTGACCACCCACA
Source organism: Alauda arvensis (assembly GCA_902810485.1). Taxonomy (NCBI): domain Eukaryota; kingdom Metazoa; phylum Chordata; class Aves; order Passeriformes; family Alaudidae; genus Alauda; species Alauda arvensis. The sequence goes on from CADDXX010000061.1 coordinate 1,490,557, forward strand.
AAAACACAGGGAAATCTCAATAAACAGAACACAGGAAACGGAGCAAGGGGAAAAAGTTCTGCTCAATGAGACAGCWGAGCAGACTCTAGTCATAGAAGCAAGAGAGCCTGCAGTCTTACATCAGAAAGGGCACTCTTTCATGTGTTACACATGAGGACAAGGCTCTGTGCTAACACCACTGTTTCCTACAGCATCAAACAYCTGACAGAAGGTAACTAACAATGAAAAAAACCCATGCAGTGAACTCTGGGCAGAGACTTGTTAGCAAGTCTAACATTAGATGTACTGAAAAACAGTAGCACAGTTGCAGTCCCTGTGTTTTGCTTTAATGTGCTGGCTATGAACATCCACCCAAGAAATGGYACACATGGTGATATCACCCTTTTCCCCAGAGCTGCTTTTCAGGACTACAGTGAAAATAAAACACAGTAGCACCCATGTCATGGCTCTTTGATTTTTGTCCAGTAGGACCTTAGTGGCATGAAAAAGAGAACATGACCTAGGACACTACACTTTTATATTTATAATTTTTGGCAACCATAAAGTTTTGCATGATCTTTAACAGTGTGAACCTCATTTTCTGAACACTCAGGTTGAACCACCTTGTCAAAGAGCAGCAAGTAACTCAAAACTTCTGTGTTGCCTAGAGACTGCTGTTTGACACCACAGCAGAAAATAAGAACTTGCACAAYCAAATAACTGAATCAAAACAATACATTTACATTTTTACTGATTTTAGCYTGTSTGTCTCCCTGACTGKATCTCAGGTGYAGGCTGAACATCTTCTGAGCTGATYTGCAGTCACTGATAATTCACTTAACCAATTATTCAGTATCACTGCAGGAAGCAACACTGGAAGTATCTTTTGGAAAATAAAGATGCCTTGCTTTTAGAGCAAGATACAACGTAAAGTAGAGAATGTGCAAGGACTGATTTTGAGCATGAAGAACAACCGCCAGTAAGCTGCTACCAGTTCTGCAAGCACTGCCCTGGCTGAGACTGGGATTCTACAGGAAAAACACTAAAGCTAGACCATTCAGCTAAAGCCCCACGAGGAAATATGCATAGAAGAGGACAAAAGAGCAACATAAACCCATGCAGAATCAGAGTTTTATAATTAATTAGCATTTGATTTGGGAATCTATCCACTTTTCCCTTTTTTTCCCTTCTTAAATAGGTTCTCAGTTGTTGCAGCAGCYCTCTAATAAGAGGGTAAAAATGATCTGAGGCACTTGTTAGACACAGTAGAAAAGGGGTGCTGGTTTATTCCTCTTTATGGCTCAGTCATCCTAACTCCATCTCTTCACTGACTCTTGCTGCAGCAAGCTCCAGCTGTGGGTTTCCCTTGCAGCCTCTGACTGCTGGTTATTTCCTGCTAAACTCTGACTGCATGGATTGGTTTGCAGACTCTGAATGCAGGCTTTTACCCAGCTAGACTSTGACTGCAGCCTCCAACAACTGCTCTAACTGCAGACCCAGACTGACCTCACAGCAGTGATTCTCTCTCCTCAGGATCCTGCTTCATGGTGCTCTCCTTCATGCTCTTTAAGGTTCCTCCTCCATGATGATCCTCCCCTCACCARCCAACCCCCTCTTTTATCTCATCCTTATTGGATACAGCTGTGACTCATCAGGGCTGAGGCTGGATTGGGTAATTAACACAGCTGTTACTTAGCAGGGGTGAGGTCACCTGTATTCCTTTCTCCTCCACTCAGTCTGTTAAGCACATAGCTTTTTCTCTCTACAGGGAGACAAACATCACACAGATCCAATGAGAAGCAACAGCTGTCAGGAAGATAAGTSCATAGTGCATGGAACTGTCATGCACCCACAGGGATGGAAAGGACCTCCAGAAGTTACAGGGCAAACTTCCACCTCAAGGCAAGCTCAGTTTTGCCCGTGTCATTCCTGATCAATGTCTCTGCCTGACTGGCAATTAAAGACCAGCCACAGAGACTTCAGATSCAGAGCAGAAAGTCTAATCCCCTGCCCTTTTCTGTTGGAATGCTTTTTCTTAATCTTTTCTTCCAGAAATGTAAACAAATTCCCATGTTATCCACTACAAACCTGGGGTAAAGTGGGTGAGTTTCCTCCTTTCTTTAAAAGGGAGGATATTTCAGATATGTTGATATTCTGATAAACTTCACTACCCATAGATATACTCAGAAATTGCAATACATCTTCCTAAAATCTCAGTGTAACATTAAGCAGGCAATGTAATAAAAATTTCTGGGGAGCATTCACCGTATTTAAAAGTACAATATTTTCGCCATTGTTAAAAAAGAAATTTGTACATCAGGGTTTTGCCTCTTATGATTAATGCCMCTTATTTTCTGGTCATCATAAGATCAGTTATGAAATCTACTTCCRTAAGACAAGATRTATTTATACTAAGAATAAAACAGAGCCATTTCATKTTACAAACATAAAGCAGCCAGAAGTTTTTGTTCTGCTTTTAGCAACAAATACCCCAAAAAGACTAAACATCTTTAGCTATTTGAAGAGATCTTTAAATCTCAGAAGACAAATTTTCATTGGAAACAAGCRGGACTAGCCAGCTTTCTCATTTGARGGAATAAAAAAACAATAATGAAAAAACCTCAAGAGAAGTAGATCATAAATAATCCCCCTGCTTGCTTTGCTTTCACTGCATGTCTCCAGGGGTTTCAACCAAGCTGCCAAGGCTCTGCAAATTCTACGTGAGCCTTGGGGTACCTGTAATGTGTCCAGCTGCCACAGTGGAGGCCAAACTGTGCATTTCTTCCCTGCACTCTGCAGACCCTGTGGTGACCTCCCCTCTTCCCAGCAGCTTGAAGCCTTCTAGCTTTCTCTCCAAGAAAGATGAGTGTCAGCTCTTTTTAAGAGACTAATTCATGCATGCAAGAAAAGGTAAATTTCTGTATACATTTGTATAAGCAAGCTGCGGGTAAGAGAAAGGGAGAAGGAGATTTTCTGGGAGGCTTACTGCAGATGYGAACAGAAACAGAGTTAAGCCAGTGATCTCTACATCACAAAATCCACCAGTGTTAATTGTAAAACATAGCACCAGTAAAGSCAAGAAAGCTCAGTGAAGATTAAAGGAAACCATTTTTAAAGAAAAGCTATCCACACTGTCAGTTCTCCAAAGGATCTAATAAACCTCAAGGCAAACAAGCACTCCAAATTCTGTCCCTCTGGAAAAGCTAGAGCAGCAGATTCTAGGAATTTTGTCACATATGTTGTAAAAAGGCTAGCAGCATGTCTCAGACTTGACTTATGTCTACACAGAAATGGCAACAGGCCTTGTTAGGCAGAGCTTTTGTTCTTGAATCATCATTAAAAATCTCAGGTCCAACTGAGTGGTCTAGAGCCAGGAGTATTCATTCCTTAGATGAGATTTTTTCCCTCAAAAGCATATGCCTGGCCTATTTATCCAAACCCCCATTCCTCTGGGGGATGGAACAAAAGTATTCTTGTACAAAAGCAAGAAAGACAGACAAGCATTTCCAGCTTGAAGTAACTCTGCTYGGAAATACATTTGCATGTGCGGATGAGCTACACACATAGCACATACAGAATTATCCTCAATAAGCAAGACTTCAAGAAGCCTGCTTTTACAAAACAAGTGTGGAATAGCACAATCCAGTATCAAGGACAGCTGTGCTACTGCTGGCCCAGGGCCACAAGGGACAGACACCCAGCTCTCCAATTTCACCACCCCAATGGTCCAAGTCTGGGCACCCATTGTATCCACTGCATCTATAGTAAATCTCATAGGGACAAGAGTGCTTGCCACTGAGACAATACAGGCCTTTAACAGCTTTAGTAACAATATTTCAGCATTTCAAAGGACAGAGCAACATTCCAACARTGCTCAACATGAAAACTGTGAGCTCGTGTAAAATTCTGCATTCAGAGCAATGGCAGTATCAGTTGGTCCCCAAAGAGCCAGGCCCAATCAGCTGCTAGGGAAGGGAGCATTCACAAAAGAAAGTCCAGTGCCTTCTGAATGGAAGGGCTTTAACAATTTACTGGCAAAAGAAATGTAATACTTAAGTCAAGGGTACTTATTTATAGCTTATTTGATTTAGAGATCATAGAAAAGAGAAAATTCTGTTTCTTTACTAATATGACCCTTGACCAATCTCCCCAACTGTATTTTAAATTTGATGGGGCCCTTCTTTCAATTTGACACCAAAATGATGCTGTGGTGATTCAAGATTAGCTTGCAGTAAGTGGAAATTCCAGATTAGCTTTCAGTCAAAAATACCGTGGGACTGTGGTTCACAGTTCTACACTCAGCTTGCAAACATACTCTGGAAATATAAGACCCTAAACAACAGATGAGATGGCAAAGCTAGTGGATGCCACATGGTGAGATGCAAAGCCGTCAAGGAAAGAAGATGTCTCATAAAAAAAATAAAAATGTAGTACCAAAAATTGACTATATTTATTTCATACTCCATAGGATTTGGTTCCATTCCCAAATGGTGCTATACCAATAAATCCTCCTCCCCTAGGAAGTTGCAGCAACACAAAGGATTGAGGAAATGACACATAAACAATCTGTGTGTTGACAAGAAGGCAATTTTGTAATATGTTGTTATTTATGGCCAACACTTAAGCAGATGGAAGACGCATCAAAATGAGAGTTTCATTTAGAACATGCAGGCCAGGGAGAAGTCTCTGCAGGAGAYGTGCTCCATGGGAAAACATGAGGCACTTCACAGCTAGAACTGCATCACAGTGTTTGTGATAACATGCTGCAGACCAGGTGAAGATGCAACAGAGAGAATCTCTCGAATAGGTGGCAAGAGGAGAAGAAAGAAGTGAAACCTTATCCAGAAGTACACATACCCTGAGCAGTCCTCTTGCTTCCTGAAGGAAGTGGCATATCCCATGACCTGTCCTGCTAGAATTCTGCCCTTTTGCTATTCCTTCCCCCAGGGCTGGTGACATCCCTCACTTTTATGGCCTCAGGTGCTGAACCACAGTCACAATGGCTAGAGCAGCTGCACAACTTGGCCCTTGCTCAGTGCTCTGACCAGATTTGCATTTGTCACCCCACCACATTCATTACACTTCCCAGAGGCCTTCTGCCTTTGGGCACTRCTGGGAGCACATGGTGACACAGTCCAGGAAAGGAAAGGACTGGCCAGTGAGCGATTTCCAGCCATAACTCACAGCACAGCACGCAGCTCCCAACAAATGCACTTATTTTAGCTGCATCACTTTCCATCACATTAGCTCATGCACAAAAGGGGAGAATAAGTTAACAAGGGAAAAATATTTATGCCTCCTCCTCTCCCTCCCCACTATTTCATTTCATTCTAAATCAGTTTGGAAGGCCTGCTGGCATCAGGGCCCTGGAGCGCTGACAGCCTCAGGGAACTTTCACTATCTGAGTCCAACTCTGTTTTCCTCTCGACTGGCAAGGCCCCTTAGTCATACCATGGGACACAAGAGGGAGCAAAGCCGTTTTAGAATAGCAGTCTCTCTCTAATAAACTGATTTAACTTCCCAATCAAAGCTGAAGTTTAGGAGTTTCCCACCCACTGAGGCATCCCCATGCATGCTAGGGTAATAACCCCCTCACCTCCTTCTCACACCCTCTGCAATTCAACTCCTCACGTCACATGACTGTGTTCTCCAAGGATTAATTTTGTGGTTTGGCTTCCAAAACAGTTAAATGCTCTGTATGTGCCTTTTTGCCTCCCTCTGCTGACTCTGAGCTCATTAGCCAATTTCCGCTGCCTTTGGCAGGGAGGAAGCGCCCTCAGAAACGTTCACGTTTTTTGCAGGAATTAGCAGGAGGGCAAGTGAAAACACTGTTTAAGGCTCTGGCTGGGAGAAGACTGTACCATGAATGCTCCATCTGACCAAGCCMCAGCAAACCTACATGGAGTTGCTCCTCAAAATACAAACACATAGGAAATTAGGGTTCATTAGCTCGGCTTCTCTCTGAGCTATTCCATTTTTTCCTAGGCTTCCTACAGTTTCATCTAAACTCTGTGAGGCTCACCACGAATTCTGCCTGCAATGTTTCTCAATATTCTCTCTGCCTGGCAAAGTAAGTGAGGTGTCCTCCCTTGCCAGCACCTCAGTGCCTGAWGCATGTCTATATAAGCACCGTGTTCCTGCAAAGATGCACGTAACAGGGAAATGATTCAGCACAAGAGTCACATGGACAAAACAAGGGGCAACGGGTAGAGGTTGCACCAAGGTTCCATCTTGATGCAAGAAATTTCTTATAGTGAAACCATCAGCCAGTCACTGGGACAACCTCCCCAGGGGTGTGGCAGTGYGTCCACCACAGGAGGCTTTCCTCAGGTGCACTCAGAAAGCATGCTAGATAGCCTCATCGAGGCTCCCCTTCCCATAAAGGGATGCACCAGGGGATCTTTCAAGGTCCTTTCCAAACTTTTGTGATTCTCTAACACCCAAAGAAAGGGTCTGTCCATTGCACCAATACCCAATCCCTCACACACCCCCAAACACAACTCATGCTGGGACAGAAACACCATAAAGAGGTTGGGGGAAAGCAAGGACTAGGGAGGGATTTATTTTCTTTTGGTGATGCAGGTTCAAATGCACAGCAAATTTCAGTTTCAGAGGTTATTTCTGGAGGTCATACTTCAGCTCTGTTATGCTAACAGTTGCTAGACAACAGTCTTCATATGAAAATAAAATCAACTACCAAGAAAAAGAAATCTAAAATATTGCTCTGATTTATCTAGGAGTATCTGAAAAAGGAAATTAAATTTAGCCAACAGGTATGTCCAGGTAAAAGTAGAAATGAAATTTTTCAAACAAACCATTTTCAAAATTAAGCATTTTGATATTTCTTTCCAAAAGTGTTTTTCTCTCCTCTGAGAAATATTTTCTTTTTGGTTTTGGTGAAGTACTCAATTTTCCTTTTCCTTTCATTGACTGAAACAATATTTCACCTAATACTTTTTCCAGGTTTTGGTAGGCAAAAAGGTTGCACTTCCTGCTGTACAAAAAATGCAAGAATAAAAATTTCTCCATTCAGATCAATGAGTGGCTTAGGCTTTTCTTTAGGAGAAAAGAAATCTGCAATTCTGTGAGAGTTTTCTGTTTCTTTCCGTACAGCTCTTCACAACTTTGCATAGTTAAACTGCAAATTAGGCTTGGAAAAATTATGACTTCTGCTTTGCAAAAGTGCAAGCAGGAAATCTTTAGGTCTGAAACATCAGCAGGCTTAGCTTCACTTTAACTGGAGTTAGGTCACTGTCAGTATTAGGACTGCAAGGATACAGATACTGCCCAAATGCATGAGCTACTATAATCAAACCAAAATGAAAAAACTTACAATGTTATGTTAACAGCTAGAGTGGAAAATACAGACATCMCAGCTTGTTAAAAAGGTTAGTTAAAAAGGTAAGTTAGAAAGCTTGCCAGAGTTGTTTTGACAGTGAACACACTGATAAGCACCCTCAAGGTGAATTACAGCTCAGGTCTGAGGGACATTTTGCAGAGAGCACTGCCTGATAGTAGAGCAGGGCACCTCACCTGCTTGGAAGAGACAGCAGTAAAACATGCCTAAGAAGTTAGCATAGAATAGATGGAGCAAAATTAAGGTTGTTTTTTGTTGTTGGGTTGTTGTTACTTTTTTTTTATTTAAGAAGTCCCTTTTTCCCTGGGGATGATTACTGGAAGCCTTATTTTGCTAATTATAAAGGTTAACCTAATATTAAACCCATGGAAATTAACAGGGATTAAATTTTGTGAACTACCTTGTCTTCTTATCCTACACATCTTGATAGCACTGACTGTTTTGGCTTTTGCAAGGATCAGTCACCACCATGCCAAGTGCCCTGGTTTCAGCCAGCCCACACAACCCACTTCTTCCTTGGTTTTCTTGCAACAACTCCAGAGGCACCTGCCTGGAGGAAACAGGGCAAGCCCATGTGGTGCCTGCCTCCCTTTTGGGGAGGGGTGCCAGCCTCAATCTGTGCCTCTGCAGGAACAGCTGGTGGCCCACCCAGCCAGGGTCCCCAAGGTGGATGCACAGAGCAGAGCAGCCCTGGGGGCCTCGGGAAGTTTTCCAAAGTGACAGGAGTCAGAAAGCCTCATTCCCAGCCCCTCCAAACAGAATAAATAAATAATTAAATCCTTGCATGCATTCCCCCTAATAATACTCTTTTTACACAACTTCTCAACAACTCTCTACAACCACATCCATGATTTTTCATAGCTGCACTTTCCTACCCTGGGAAATCTTAAGCATTGAGATGTGGACAGGGAAAACCACAACGAACCAAAAAAAAGCCCTAAATCATGGCTGAACTCAAACCAATGGGTGAGTTATACACATTGAGCCTTGAGGCATTGCAGCAGTATCCATGTGTGYAAAGCAGCACAAGGGGATACTCATCTACATGTTTAAAAGAAATAAAAATACTTCTGCCAGCTAAACAGCCAGAGAAACAGACAAACCAATATATTTTAATGCAAATAGGAATGTAGCTGTTTTAGCTATTTTCACCTCAAGGATTTATAACACGCCCTGCCTCCCAAGTGCATTTCCTACTCCAATGTAACTATTAGTCAGAATACTGTGAAGAGGTTTACCAAAGCTTTTCAGATGAAAAATCAGAGAGGAGAGAAGGTCAYGCTCTGCCCATGCACCCAGCATCTCACATCAGGCAGCAAGCTGGGTTGCTTCCTCCCCATCCCCTCTCTTTTGTTCATCATGCCTGCTGTCCCAATTTTTCACATTTAAAATGCACAAGGCAATTTTTGTAGGCCGAAACCAAGGGCCAGGATGTAGAGAAAGCAAGCTGCTGTAAATCCAGAGGTGTCATGGAGCCGTGGTGATTTACACAAGCTGTGCCAAAGGCTCACTTTGTGTCCTCCGAAGCACAGCGCTACTCATGTGACCATAAAACAATAAATAACAATAATAAAAATGCTCTGCACACATTCTAACTTGAATAATTGCTTTCTGTCTCTTTCCATTCCCCTCAAAGTGGCAGCAGAACACAGCTACTCCCATTACTTGCTTTGCCAACCCAAAGAAAATCAAGCTCCTAAAGTCCTRTGTCCAGAGAAACTTTAGGAATAAAGTTTGCACAACAAAGCAGAGGCACCTTGATAGCAAATGCCAACATCTTTGTGCTGCCTTGAAAGATCCAACAGGGATACAATAGCAGCMAAGTAGGTCTTGGCACATTAGCCAAGCATGAATTTCTGAGGGAAACCAGGAAGGCTTTCTGCACTTGCTCTTAATCTCCACCTCTTTGTCCTCTGCTTCCAGTGCAGAACCAGTTTGTTGTCTCAGACACCAGTAAGTGCCTTGCTGGCTGGTCACACCAGACTAGCCTCCTTTGTCACCAAAGCAGATATCCAGCTCACTGGAAGCATTTGTACCTTGGCTGTGGGCATCTTGCTGGTGCATCTTCAATGGCTGTCTTACCTATGTCAATGCAGTACATTACTGGCTTGCTGTGATCACACTTATTTTGTTACAAAAAGCCAAAACAAAATTGCCTCAAGGGTCCAGACAAAGAAATCATTGGCAGCCCTGTCACACAACAAGTGCCTCATTACATGGTGACAGATGGTGACAGAAAGTATGCTGGTTTGCTGACCTCCAGCTGTTGCTCAAGCCCATCCAGGATGAGGAGGACAGTGATGCCTTAAGTTTTAGCATTTATGTTTTTCAAATTCTGTGCTGCCTCAGGGTGTAGTTCTGAGCCTCTTATTAAGTGCTAGTGAATTCTCTTCACAGAGTAGGTAGACAAAACAAATCCTTTCCCTGCTGAAGACCAAGGACAACTTTCAGGCCCAAAAGCATAAACAACAGTGGAGGGAGAAACAAGAAGAATGAGACCTCACAGCCTGAAGCTGCCACTGGACAATTAAACCCCAATATTCAAATGGACCAAAAATTATAAAAGTGTGAGACCTTGTGACAAGGGGTCCATTTTGTGACTATTCTGAGTCCACCTTGAGTGTAGCCCTGGTCAGRCTCTTGTCCTGCCCAAGGTGTATCCTAGAGCCTTTCAACAAATATCTACTTTATTCTCTAGCTCTGTCCAGTCTCTGTTTCAGGTCAGCCTTCCCAAGGCATCAAMAGAATTAGTATCTACAGCTCTAGAGGTCTAACTTTGGCTTAGGACATTCACAGTTCCTCTAATCCTTTCCCTTCTTCTGATACAGCCTGTGTTCCCTGACCCAGCCTCTCACGTAAATGCAGACATGAACACAATGAAAGAAAGAAAGTAAAGACCCCTGGGAACCAGAAGAAAGACAGTCTAAGGGCCAGAGATTCATGAATGTAAACATTGCAGAGAAAAAGGAGATTGGTAAGAAATGGTGCGAGGAGGGAAAAAAACTTGAAATCCATGCAGATTTATGCTGGAATGCAGCTGGGAGATGCAAGGTGGGCCGTCAGAAGCTCTGTGCACTGGTCTGGCCCTTCTGTTTATCTCTAGGATAGTGCTCCCACCAATACCAACCCTTAGGTTAGTGGTAAAGAGCTTAGGAGCTCCTTGCAGGGAATGTGCCACACAGATTAAAATGAGAGCRCAGAACTGGAGGAAGAGGGGCTGGAAGAGAGAAAAGATAAGAGAAAGAACAGAATCCTGCTGCTTCAACAGGCATGTGTCCCTGTGTGATTTTACCTGCTCAGTGACATGCTGCTAAATTTCCTCTCTATTCCAGAATGAGAAAGTCCATACCTATGCAACCATGACAACAGCACACAAATACAATTATCTGCACAGTAAAACATGAACCTTAAGAGACTGATGAAGGCATAAAAACCTCTACAAGGTTTGCAGCATGACTATCTTCAGCCACTGGATTGCCAGTATGGAGTCAACCACCACTGTATGTTTGGAAAAATTTTGGAGGCTCATTCAATATTGCTAGGAACAGCTAAACCTTTTTTGGTATGTCTAAAATAAACCATTAAGCAGAAAAAAACCACACAGTTAATACTAAGCTATACTTYTCTCTAAACTTGGAAATATATTGACATTTTTGGTATTGTCATTATAGCTTCAGACTGGTGTAAGTCTTAAGGTCTGGAATAACTGCATTTATCCATTCACCATCACCTGCTGCCAGAAAAAGTTACAAAAACTACACTAATGGCACTCAGCTTTGTTTGAATACTGTAGGAAAAACAAAAGGTACCTTTCCCAAGGTGGGAAACACCACAACAACTCAGAGAGTGCAGTTTTCCCTCTGGCTRCAGSAGGACATCTGGCAGTGGTGGTTTTRAGGACCTGAGGTGATTTACAGATTGCTCAAGCCTGCCAGAAAGTACAGCTCTGCATTAGGCAGAGGTATGTGGAGCCAGTCAAATACACCTCAGAGACCACCCTTCCACGACTCTTTGTGGGAATAGCTCAGCTAGGCTTTCTGTAATGAGTTATTCTTGCTAACTTTTGTATTGCTTTAGCAATCTAGAAGCTCTGAGCAAGATCAGGGCCCCAGTAAATTTTTGCTCAGATTCTCAGGCAGAATCCCTGCTGCAAGCCTCTCTGGCTGAAAACCTGGCACACTTCAGTGGAGCCAAGATACAACTCTGACCCAAGCAGAGAGCAGAAAGCCACACAACACTGTAGGCCTCTAGAGGAGCTTGACATAGAGCACAGGATRTTGCACCCTGATGAACTGCCTGGCACCTTCCTTAACAACACCCACATGGTGGGTCAATAGAGTGACCCCTGTAACAGCAGCTTTTCAGAAGGGCAGCACTGGGCAACACAGGTAAYTCTCATGAGCACAGAGACATGAAATCAGGTTCCAGACATCATCTGCCCCCTGACAACTTTCACACCCTAAGTGCTTCCCAGTGGGGCAGCTCCAATGCCAATACACACCTTTTTGCATTATCTCACCACAGGGTGCTTTACATTTTAGTGTCTCTGTACAGTAAGAGTTACCATGGCTTCCAAGGTCCTATATTGCTGTTTTTAAATATCACCATGTCAACTAAAACTCTAGAAGGGGTTGCTGTGYTTCTCAAGGGATTGGAAGTCCATGCTTTATGGCACTAATTATGTCTTTTTTCCTGCCATTGGTACACAGTGAAATGCAAATCAGAAATGGCACCATGMACAAAATTGCACTTTTGGGTTTTTAAGTCACCGTGATTACTTTTCATGCCTTGCCATCCTCCCACATAAACCATGTCACAKCCTCCTCTGTAAAGTTTAGCTAGCATATACTGACAATTTCTTACTGCACGAAGCAAAGGTTGTTGCTCCTATGACAATAGAATGGAAAAACTAAAGGGTGACTTCCAAGTCCATGTAAACCCTTCTCATTCATCCCTGTATCGCTTCACATTTGAGGCACAAGCTTAATAAGAAGGTGCACTTCTTTTAAAGCCAGARAGGTGCTGAAGAAATGTAAAGGCTTTACTTGCAGGACCAGGAGATTAAAGCTTGGGAATTCAAGGAGGGATTTTCAAAACAGCTCAGCTTTGGAATTACTCTGCTTTTAACACAGCAGTGATAAGACTCCCATTGTCTACAAAGTGAAAAGTGCCACTATTTTAGTTGGAGAAAGAAGATCAGCAGCATGTGATTTAAAAATGCCCAGCAGTTTTGAAGTTCTTGGTACCAGGAAAACATGTCTTACCACTTCTTACACAGCCAGCAAGTTGGGAAACGTGGATTTGGGAGGGCTGCCTTGTTTTAAACATGAAAGCTCAGAGGCTCACTGAAACACCTGCCTTAAGATGATGGAATACTGAGCTGACCTTCAACTMCTGAGACATCATAAAATCCAGAAAGTCAGCAACCATAACAGGGGACTGAGACAGTTCACAGCAACTTGTYCTCTTCTTTTTCTCAGTCTTCTCTAAGATAAGTCCTATTGCTATGCTTCAGGAATTAAAAAAAAAACAAAAAACCTCTATATGAGACCATTGTGACATTATATTTTTTCTTTTACCTTATCTTTGGTAGAGACAAACTAAATGAAAAGACTGAAAACAAGTGTCCTTAARCTCTGTGTCTTTATGGGATAAAGACTTTCTTCTGCTTTTCTAGCCCAACAACTTCTTGGGCTGAACCAACTCTATCCCTTGCTGAGCACCAAAAGAAAAACCTTGCAGAAAAATTGAGAAGGAGCAGCAGAGCACTGTTAGCAGTAAGTGAYTTTATATACTGTAGCCAACTGCAGGGGTGGAGAAAATCTTTCAATGGCAGTGGTGAAGAGAAGATCAAACAGACATTGGTAGGAACAATCTTCTTCTATTTCCAGCTTTGTGTCCTATTACACAAAGATGGCAAACCTTGATCAGCACAAAAAGATGTAATAAATAGAGGAGCTTCTGCTCCTGGAAAAGCTCCAGGTTAGCTGACTTGGGGAAAAGGTAATAAAAGAAGCCTATTTGTTTTGATATGTTAATTCATCTATTCAGTTTCTGTCAAAGATCAAAGACAAAACTCTGGTCCAGAAAAACTAGTGGACAAGAAGGCTTATCAGAGCACAGGAAGTGTAAGACAGAAACAATTCTTTCAAACCACAAACTTGGGGAGCAGATCAAAACATGAGACCTATTTGCATCTGGTGAAGCTTCACTTTTTGCTCACTACCACAAGSCACCCAACTGTACCTTCTGCATTTACTGTCTGGATGGCAAACACATGGGAAGGGGAAACACAGGAAGATGGCAAGGGGTCACAAAGGTCCCCTTAAGGGGTCTATCAGATGCACATGCTTCAATCTGAGCTCAAAAATGCCCAAGAGACTGGATCCATTGGTTTGGCACCAGTGGTGGGAGATCAGTTCACAATGCCAATTAGGGATGTTTTGGCAAATGAGCTTTATTTATCCTTCTTTCTCCAGAATGGATGAACAAAGGCACACAGTAAAACCACATCTGCAAACAGCCCCAACAGCTGCAACAGAGATTCTTTACAGGCAACCAGGCCCACCCATACCAATCAATTTGAAAGAGCAGGACCTGAGCAGACAGCTCWGGATACCATGTTCTGCACCCTCAGAAACACAGGGGCTACCACAGAGTGTGGTCCACAACTTTGGTCAAGTAATATCCATGTCCTGTTGTGGCCACAGAAGTGACTTCCGAGTACCTCAAATTCCTGAATGAAAGGTTTGCTTCCTACCCAGTGTTGTTTTCCCCTGCCAYATCCTTACAGTTTTTTATTTGTTTGCTTAAAAGGAAATGAGCCTAAGGCTGTGCTTGCTTTCTGCATATTTTATTTGATCATGCTGTACTTCAAGTATTAGATCCCTTCAGTGACATCAGGCCTCAGCAGCTCTGCTGGAGCTCTCTCACACAGAGAGGACAGATTCTCTGCCTCCTGTATTTTCAAAGGAATTTTTCCTCTCCTTTCACTGAGAATTATGCAGGAAGCTCAGCAGAACCTTCATATATTCTGCAGAGACCTTTAATTATAAGTTTCTAGTAGGTTTCCAGCTACTATATTGTATCACCCAATGACAAAGTAAGAGAACTTGGTGTCCCTTTGCCCTCTYGCTCATACAAAATCTCTTTGAGTACTTAAATTAACATTGTATGTCTGCCCTTAAAGGAGTGCTCCATCTTTAACCCTGAGGAATGTGTATTCCCAGTCTTGTCTGTGCAAGCCTCTTGTTCTCACCCCAAGTGCAGCCCTGCTTAGCTTTCCCCGTTAAATTAACTAGGCTTTTTTCACATGTGCTATGGATTCTTCCAGCTTGTCCCCAGAGCCAAGAAAGAAAAGCCTACTGTACCTCATGTTACGTGGATTTAGAGACTACATTTTTTCTTTGATCCATTACCATATAAAATAATGGAATTAGAGACTAAATTTTTACCTTGATCCATTACCATTGGAAATCAAGACCATTCCAAAAYAAGGTCAGTGTGAATTAATTGCTAAGGTTGATCTTGCCTTCTTTCCCTCCTCTTTTTTTTCTGTCAGACTAGGTTCTTTCAGAGAGTCCACACATGGCAGATGAAATATTTCATTTCAAATATACTTGTTTGAATATAGTTGGTGTCACACTAGCTTTCTGATTTAGTGGAGTAATAGAAAATGTACTGAAAGTATAACACAAACGTACTTATACAAACACAAACTTATAATACAAACACTTAGTAAATTATAGCAATTGCAACACACAGTCCAGWCACCATTCCAACATGATTCCCACTGCTGATCTCTGTAATATGCCAGCTGGCACGACAACAGGCATCYCTGATCACCAGGAAGGAGAAGGTGGGTTGAAGCCATCTCAAATCTATTGCACACCTGAGAATTATTTTTCTGGTTGTCTAGTTTATTTACAGTATGTTGGGCTGAACTAGAGAGTCACTCCTCCCCCCACCCCTGCTGGTGATGGTCACCTACAGAGAGAAAATCTCTTTTAATGAGGTCAGGGATAAATTCTGGAAAAATGGACACACAATATCTGCAGCTTTCAAGCAAGCTGATTGGGAGGTCAAAATACACTGAAAAATAAACAAAGACATGAAGAATAACTTAGGAGAAGACAGAGGTCTAGGGACAATGGAAAACAAACACAAAACCTTTCTCTTATCTTTTCCAATTTCCAGCCACAGCAAGAAGCRGCCTCTGCCTTGAAGGCAGAAACAGTCTAACAGCAAACAGCAGAGCAGTTAATACTAAGAAACTCCAAGTTAAAGCAAACTTTCAGAAGCTCTTTACAAGAGCACACAGCCACAATTGCACTGTGGCACACATACATTATTTGAGACCTCCAAATCATTTATGTAGGCCAAAAACATTAAGGGAGACAAAGAACAAGGAATTGTAGAGACATACAAAATCACACTGCAGGATGCAGAAGTTACATTAAATTCCAAAGTATTACTATGAGCAATCAAAACTAACAGCTAAGAGCACTGATACCTAATTGGCTTTTAGAGCAAGCTTGATTCATATGCTGGATTCAGATTCATCAAGTCAATTCAGACATATCCTCCTTTGCATCAAATAGAAATCAATAACCCCACTTCACCTTACCTGGTGGTGCCAGACAAGGAGCAAAGATTAGTCCAATCCTCTGGAAATCCACAGGAAACACAARGCTGGTCAGAAAGCAGAGTTACATATTCCAGAGACTGAGGAACTTTTGCTTTATGAGACCTTTGTTCTCAGTATYAGTACTGACCTACACTCTGCCATGCACTTGAGTGAGAGCTGTTCAGGGTTTTCTTCTGCCCTTGGGATCACCAGGTGATGATCATCAAGTTCAGGTGAAAGCAATCTGCAGGGGCAATGCCCTTGCTGAATCCTAACGCTTGAGAGGTCTGGAAGGAACCTAGTTTAACTTATTTATAATGCAGGGCAGCCTGAGAGGAGGTAAAAAATCATAGGAAATAAGATTTTATCAGTTCTGCTCCTCACAAGTTACACATCCACAAGWAAGAATTTCACTGGAAGATCTGATGAGCCTTGTTATCTGGATAACTCTAGGCAAAAGAGCTCYGCTAGAAGTAACCAAATCCTTAAGGGCTCTCCTTGTCTGTTTTTGAGTTGAAATKACCTGAAATTGATTTCCTTTTTACATTATTGAGAAACTTAATTCTGTATTCAAAGAGKAAATACTGCTGGTTTGGGAATATCTTGCAGGCATAACAACAGGATGRGCTGTAGCCTTTGGGAACTGTGCACACCTGKAAAA